>JBBPBT010000809.1:778137-808970 GCA_037974875.1 Cicer bijugum | reverse complement strand
CAAATCACAATTACACGTAAAATTGTCTAAATCTTATTCTTTAAAATATTTATACTTAAACACTATCATTTTAAAAAAAAATATAAAATAATAAAATATAATATTTATTATTTACATAACTCATTTAATTAAATATATACAGATTAATACATTATAGAAAATACATATAAAGAAAATTAATTATGAAATTATTCAATATATATTTGAAATAATTTATTACTAATAATACAATATATACAAATCTAAGTAAATAAAAAACATTACAATTGGTAACTAGATTTCAAAGTTTAGGAATATTTGCAAGATTTTATTTAAATCTGGTATGTTTATGGAAAGGATAACTTTGTTCAAAGTTTAAAGTTAGTTATTATTATGATAGTAATAATTATAGAATAATGCATTAATTAGATTGGGTGAAATTGTATTTGTAAGGTGAAGATTGTATTTTACAGTTGAATGTAACAAACACGTCCACCCCATTTGCCCATTTCTTTCGCCATTTGGTTTTAGCTTTCACTTCTAATACGCATCAACCACAAAAATCCATTAATTTTTCATTTTCCGTTTCTGGGTTTCATTCACACACACTCTTTCAATGCTATTTTAATTTTACTTTTGCTCTTTACTGAACCAACAAAACCCGGGTATTTTTTATTCGTTGATCATTGAGATCTTTCTAATTTCAAGTACAAGAGAGAGTTTTAGCATGCAAATGAGGACAAAGCTTACTTTTTTATTGTGTGTTTGGATTTTCCTTTGTGGGTCTTGTGTAGGAAGATTTGTCGTAGAAAAAAACAATTTAAAAATAACTTCTCCAAAATCATTGAGAGGTATATATGAATGTGCAATTGGAAATTTTGGGGTTCCAAAGTATGGAGGAACCATGATTGGAACAGTTGTGTATCCAAAGTTTAATCGGAATGGATGCAACAAATTTAATGATGGAGATACATCCTTGACTTCCAAGCCCGGAAGCTTCCCCACCTTTGTTCTTGTTGATCGTGGAGGTACTCCTCACTCTTTTTAATATGCCAACAGATGAACAAATATGAAAGTAAAAGTTTTGTTAAATTAATATTTGAGATTGTTTTGTTTTTTGTTCTAAAACATGGGTTTTTATTAAGTTGATAAACTTGTACTTTGTTACTTTGTCAGTAAGGTATCATGGTGTGAGTGTATGTGTGTGTGATTTGGCATGACATATAGTTTCTTGGTGTGTGTTCTAGTTATGGATATTTTCTTTTGAACAAGTACTAACAACCCACTCTCACTTTATTCATTACCACTATGGGAATAGTGAAATTCACATAAATTTCATTTGATCATAGAGAGTGTTGGATGACATATTTGGATCACTTGCATTGCAATTCTTTCTTTTGTTCTATTCACTTTAGTAATTGTTACCTATTGATGTAATAATGATGTATTCTCTCATTGTGATGTAATCACAATAAAATATGCTTTTGGCAGATTGTTATTTCACTTTAAAGGCATGGAATGCTCAGAATGGTGGAGCAGCAGCTATTCTAGTTGCAGATGATAGAATTGAACCATTGATCACAATGGACACTCCTGAAGAAGGGAATGGTGCTAATGATGATGATTACATTGAAAAGATTACAATTCCTTCTGCTCTTATAAGCAAATCACTAGGCGATAATATCAAGATGGCTCTCTCAAGTGGAGCAATGGTGAATGTAAATCTTGATTGGAGAGAGGCACTTCCACACCCTGATGAGAGAGTTGAGTATGAGTTATGGACAAGTAGCAATGATGAGTGTGGTCCAAAATGTGAGAGTGAAATTAATTTTTTGAAGAGTTTCAAAGGTGCTGCTCAACTACTTGAGCAAAAAGGGTATACTCAGTTTACCCCTCACTATATAACATGGTATTGCCCAGAAGCATTTGTCTTAAGCCAACAGTGCAAATCTCAGTGTATTAATAATGGGAGGTACTGTGCACCAGATCCTGAGCAAGATTTTAGTAGAGGGTATGATGGAAAAGATGTTGTTCTTCAAAACTTGCGCCAAATTTGTTTCTTTAAAGTGGCAAATGAAAGTGGTAAGCCTTGGCAATGGTGGGATTATGTTACTGACTTTGCAATCCGCTGTCCGATGAGAGAGAATAAATACAATGAAGAATGCTCTGATCAAGTTATTAAATCTCTTGGTAGGTTGGATGTTTTCATGTTTCTTAGCATATAGTACTTTGAGTGTCTTAACATTGATGTTCAATCTTTCCTGATATACTTGATAGGTGTTGATTTGAACAAGATTAAAGAATGTATTGGGAATCCTCATGCAGATGTTGAAAGCCCTATTCTTAAGGCTGAACAGGATGCACAGGTTGGTCTTTCATTCCGAATGAAAAGTATTTTATGGTATTGTTTTGTGTTAGTTATTGCATTTTTGCTTCTACTTTGGTTTCAGATAGGCCAGGGGTCTCGTGGTGATGTTACTATACTTCCCACTCTTGTTATTAACAACAGACAGTATAGAGGTTTGTGACTGTCTTTCAAGGTTTCAAAGTTGCAGTTGTGAATATGATTGTGGAAATCTAAGTTTGTTTTTGGAATTCATTTTAGGTAAGCTGTCAAAAGCAGCAGTTCTGAAGGCAATATGTGCAAGTTTCCAAGAGACCACTGAGCCATCAATTTGTTTAACTCCAGGTCCTTATATTTCATCCCTAATAATGTGTGATGTGATTTTGTTGTCTTTCCTTATTTTGGATAAAATAATTAATATCTTTGATTACAATATATGCAGACATGGAAACAAATGAGTGTTTGGCAAACAATGGTGGTTGTTGGCAGGACAAAGCTGCTAACATTACTGCTTGCAGGGTACTTGGTTGTCTCACACATTTTTGTTAAATAAAAGTTGATATATTTTAATATTCATGTTGTGGTTGGTGGTGATAATAATAGGACACTTTCCGAGGAAGAGTGTGTGAATGTCCTATTGTACAAAATGTGAAGTTTGTTGGTGATGGATATATTCACTGTGAAGGTAAACCAGTTGCTACTAATTTCAAAATATGAAATGAAAGGATGATTAAATGAATAACCTTATTTACAAACAGCAAGTGGAGCGTTGAGGTGTGTAATCAACAATGGAGGTTGTTGGCAGGGATCACAAGGAGGCAGGGCATACTCTGCATGTATAGTAAGTACTAAGTAGTAAATAGTCTTGCATCAATTAAAAAAAAAAATGATGCTTTTGATTTGATTATAATGATTGATAATGATGCAGGATGACCATACAAAAGGTTGTAAGTGTCCACCTGGATTCAGAGGTGATGGAGTCCATTCTTGTGAAGATGTGGATGAGTGCAAGGAGAAATTGGCTTGTCAGTGCCCAGAGTGCAGCTGCAAAAATACATGGGGGAGTTATGAATGCAGATGCAGTAATGGTTTGTTCTATGTGCGAGAAAGTGACATGTGTATTGGTAAATATAGCTCCACTTCTTCTGTCTCTGGTGGAGGGTTTGTTTGGATGCTTATTCTCATCTTAGCTATTGCTGCTGCTGGGGGATATGCATTCTACAAGTACAGAATTCAGGTATCAAATTATTATTAATCACTTCATATATAACAACTATGTGTCAGTGTCAAATACTATAAAAAAATATATATAACTTTTGAATACTAATAATTTTGTGCAGAGATATATGGACTATGAGATAAGGGCAATAATGGCCCAATACATGCCGTTGGATAATCAAGCAGAGAATGGTAATCAAGTTCAGCATGCTGTGTAGTTCAAGAACAATCAATCATATTTCTTTATATTGCAAATGCAATCATCAATTCAAAAAGTCTACAGCTACCTGTTTAGTTATTTTTTACAAAACTGTTTAGTTTGTTATCAATTAATTATTTTACTCAACTCCTAATGTCTGCCACGTTTGCATCTCCATTACATTTTGCATGTCTGCTTAATTTCACAAGTTAGGGAGGGGACAATATTTCACATGAGATAAAAAATACATCACTTCAAACTCCATCAAAATAACTACAAGACCAAAACAATATAGACATTAGTAAGATTTACAAATAATTATTTTAAGAGTTTGTTTATTACAGATTATTTTGAAAAAAAAAAGTTGTTATTTTTTAAATAATTAATTTTGTAGTTTTTATTCTTTTGTTACAACTTTTAAAATCAATCAAAAAAAAAATCTAAAAAATATTTAAAATGAGAAGTTCTTTTGGATAGCTTTCTATAAAAATAATTTTTAATAATTTATTTTAAAAAATAAAATAAAATTTCTTACAATAGACAAATACAAAATAATTTATGATTTTTCTTAAAATCTAATAAATAATCTCTAATTAAATATCAAAATTATTTTTCTATAATTTTTTACAAACGGATCATAAGTTAAAAATATAATAGACATTACTTCTCTTATCTCTTTTTTAAAAAAGAGACGAAATCAAATTACTCGCCGGTTTATAATTTATAAGTTAGTATAATCAGAGACAAGAGTTACGTCGATAAAAGTCTTCTCTAATGAACTTATAACATATTTTCAGTTGCTTATAACCTTTATTCAGTTTTTTAATAATTTATATTTAATTATTTCAAATAAATTTATATGTAAAAAATTTATAGGAACATGAAAATAAGAAAATAAAAAAATCACTTGATTGATTGTTAACATTTCTCAACTCTCATATTATTCCATTATAATAATAACATTAATGAAATTTTCAAATTTATTATAATACTAAGATTTTGTACCGTTGGTAATATTAATAATTTTTTTGGTAGAATAGCTAAAAAAGCTTGTAATGTTTATATAATACAACGAATTATAGATAGTAGTAAGATGTTTTGATTTTTTAGTTGCATATCTTAGAGTTTAATTTACAATTTTATAAATAGTTATAACAAAAATGAAATGTTATATTTACATTAACAGTAAATTAAATTCATAACAATGTTGATGTACTTTGGTTTGTAAGTGGGAGAAATATTTAGAAGACAAGAGTGCATTGAATAGCAATTAAGGAAACAAGATGTCAAGTTTTGGATCCAACCAATCTGAATCATCTTCTTGTTTTTTAGCAAGAAAGCGTGGCAAGATGGCAGCGTGGAGCATGGCTTCTCTCATCACTGCTTTGCCAGAATCTCCTAATTCCACCCACCGTTCTACCTACTCAGACAATACCACTGAATTCTCCACTCCAAGAAACCAGGTTCCTTTATTTTCCAATTAATTACTACAAAGATCAAATCATTCTTACATGCAATAATATTTCTTTTCTTGAAAATGTTTGCTAATTGATTCGTCACGATAAATGAATGTTGAAATGTCAGAGATTAGGCATCGCCTACATCGACAACAACTGCTTATCTGATATTGATGAATGGTTGGAACATGCCAATAAGTTCTGCAAATCCTTCAACGAACATCTTACAGGTTAGTTAGTTAGTTTGTCTGTCATGATCATTTCAATGTGCATTGCTATTGCATTGTAAATAATAGTATTGTGTTTGATCAGAAACAAGGCATAATGGAAGTCCTGAACGAGACTTGAGAATGTCAGCAGTATGCAACAATTTCCTTACAACTTCGGAGAATGAACTTTACAACATAATATTACCCTCAGTTAGAGAAGAAAGTCCAAACCGCCATACTCAAACCCACCTTATCTCTTGCATCAACAGATATGGAGGAGGAGGAGGAGGACGACGACCCTTCAAATCAGCAACCGCCAGTAAACGCACAAGACTCATCAGCAGGCCCAAGCCTTATGATGAATTCTTGAATGAAATCAGAAGGAAGAAACTGGAAGCCGATAAAGTTGCACGTAACAAGGCCAAGCATCTTCAACTTATGCACAGGTCAGACACAACCATCAAATAAAAGGTGTCCATTATATCTATTGTGATCGAGACACTAGCAAGGCATATTTTGATGATAAATATTTTTTTTGATGTATATAGGTTGAGAAGGAGAGAAGAAGCTATAAATGATTGGGAATTGCATCAAACCACAAAAGCCATGGATAAAATGGATAAAATTCAGGCATGCAATGTAACCTAATATCCCATCTTTCATTTACATGTTAGCTTTCCAGGAATAGATTATACAAGAAAGAGCATAAAGTAACATCTCTAAAGTTGTAAACATATTGCAAAATAATCTTTGAAGTTTTAAGGAACACGCATCTCACAATGATCATGGACACTATGAACCTGATTTTAATCGATTTCTTTATAATACATAGCATGATTTAAGTGTCCTGTGAGTGATTGCAGAATGAGCTTGAAAGAAAACAAGTAATGGCTTCGGAAAGGACTCGGAAGAAAATAAGCTTAGTGAGGGAAAAGGCAGAGAAGCAAAAGCAGAACTTGAGGAGATCAACAATGAAAAAGTTTCAACAACTTCAAATACACCATACTGGCTCCACTTCAGATACTTCATGGGATTCGAGCTTACCTTTATGATAGAACCAATCGGCATTAAAGATTGTCTCTAGAAGAACATTTTCAACTAGAATATTTTCCTTTTGTTCCTTCTATTGTGGTATTGCAAATAGTTGGTTAGAGCTAATGATTTGTCTTGCGAGTTACTGTTACATTTACTTCCAAAATTGCAAAATTCAAATTGAAACTTGATTGGAAAACATGCTAAATCCGCAATAATTGCTTGTTATGTTATTGAAAGATTGAATTGATGCAATTTAATATGACAACTGGACCGTAGGAAGCAGAGATGTAATTAAAATTACCAACTTACCCCTTCTCCCAATTATGTAGCCATAAGGAAGACATAATTGGAGAGCACGTATGGTCGGGTCCCATTTCAATCCTTGGTGGAATATGAGATATCTTAACCAACCCTTTAGAGTGGACTACTAAAATCTGGAGAAGCTTGTAAAATAGTCACAAATTCAGAAACTAGAGAACTTTATAGAAAATATATCATTTACAATAAGAAATATACAAACATCTGTTGGATCATGGACAGTGCGTCAATAGACCCATCTAAAATGGTTAGTAATGAGATAGCTAGCCTAAACAAACTTAACAAGAAAGACCGACTTCGTGGACAGTCATACCCAACCCGAGACCATACTCTCATCCACTGGCTTTGGACCTCCACAAGATCTTGACACTGATTCAAAAAGTTTTTCGATCTCTGGTGCACATCTTATGAAAGACCGGTTCCAGAAATTATACCTTAGATTCTGGCAACGACAAGAAAAAAAGAGATTAAGTTAATTGCAGGCTACATATAAGAGAATACTCCTTCCAATTAGGAATACAAAATTAATTCACATTATTCAAAATAATAGGTAATCAAAAAATTAATTTTATTGGTGTAAACAAAAAATAATTTTATTCTCCAAAATGTCATTCACAAAAACTTGTATCAAAAAGGAATTCTAAATTTATTCAAGGGTAATTTAGAAATTAAACCATTGAAAAAAGTAGAATTAGTTGACTTTTGCTTATATTTTGGATAACCACACTATATTATTGTTGCTTATATTTGAAACAGGACTAGTGATATTTTACAAGCAAATCAATAAAAAAGAATACCTTGATAAGCTCAATGAAAGTAATGAGGAGGCCCCAGGGATGAGGTCGATTTACTATTAGGCGTTCTAGCAAGACTCTAGTAATTTGTTCTTGGATTATTTCCTGTCATGTCAAGACATCAAGGTGTTAAATTGTTAATACATGTTATGATTTCTAGACAAAATTATCTTCAATTAGCTCATTCCAGATGATATTCAAGAGAATTTGGAAGTAGTGTTGCAAAATCAAAAGTCTGTATGAACCTGGTTTGATTCTGCAAACAAGTAGAGGAGGATGAAGGAAAAGTAGTGTGTGTGAGTATTGGGATAACGTAGTTGGTTAGCAACAGCATTTAGGAAGAGGTAGCGCCCTTCCGTGTCCAAGTCAACAATTAGTGTCTGGAAAATATCCAAAGCAGCACCAACAGAAAATACAGCCAACGTGAATGCATTCGCTGCTGCTTGTGGAGTTCGTCCCTGTAGCTGCTGGATTGCCTGTAAATTAATAGCCCAAACATTGTACATATAAAAATAACTCCATTAAGTTTATGTTAATAAAAAATTTGTAAGCGAAGAAAATTATAAATATGCGCATAAGACAATAGCATTGTGCTTTAAATGGTATGCAATCAACATGCTTTGAACAAAAAGTTTATTTTGAAACTCCAATCTAAATGTGCAATCTCAGTGAAGAACATGTGATCATTGACCCATTAATCAATGTGGCTGTAAATTTACAGTACCTGCATTCCAACATACAGTACAAGGGAGTTGATTAATGGCACGTTGTAACGAGTGCCAGCAGAGGCAGCTTCATTGGGTGAGAGAAGTAGCTTCTCCTTTAGTTCAGACAAAAATGGAGAACTCTGTTGCCTTGTCTGCAGAAAATATAATTGAACAATTATTATAAAGTGCATCAATAAGAACAAAATATAATGCATTAATCGAATAAAGCGATAAATGGAGGAAAATGTTCATACAGTTGCATGTTACAGAAAAGAAATTTATAAATCAATCAGCAATTAAAAAAAAATGAGACATAAGGATCTTACCTTAAGGTATTCATCTACGTCAGCCTTCATCTGCTTTGCTTTGAGTGCTGCATCAACCTCAGAAAGAATACGAGGCGATTGAGTTATTTCTTGCAGCAAATCAATCTGCATACGAATACACAAGTCAGTGAAACAATGGCAATTTATTGTTTATTAACCTCAACACAGTCCAAGAGATATGCAGGATTCACAGACCTTCAAATTCGGAGTTGAAGGATCTGGCAGCCTCATACTACGAGGAAATGCACTTAGAATAATATTTCGCATCTGTATGCAACTTGGAGGAATAACGTCACAGAAGGTAAAGTGATAGTCACATAGGAACTCTGGGAAGTCGTGAAGTAGCACTAAGAGCACCCTAAGTGTGCCTTTATAGAGAACACGAACCTAATTATAACAAAAAAAACATATGTGCAGAATTAAGAACTATTGAGCATGAGACCGAATCGGGAGGAAATAATTGATTAAGAAATAGAGACAAACCGGATCTCCTAGTTCGGCATGCCTCAAAAAAGGCTCCATAAATTGGAACAAATCTACAAGCAACCTTTGGATATAAGGCCAACCTTTCTGACCATTACCAGTCAGCATTTTTGGCATGAAGCTCCTATGACTAACCAACTCCAGCCAGGCAAAACTGAAGAAATATTCCACATAATAACCAACTTTAGTAAAATTACACGTATAGTAAAACATTAAATTAAAACAAAAGGAGTACATAAACACAAATACATGTAAGAAAATGTTCTATTTGTTTCACACACACAATTGTTAAAGACTATTACTGTATCGAAACCCAAGAAAAACAATCAGAAGGAACTTCAAAGAAGGTATTCACTACATGACATGCAGGTAAATGCCAGCATCAGGACAAGTAACAGATCAAAAACTTTCCAGTAAAACAAAGATGAAAAACAAGCACATTATAGCTAAATACTTTATAGACCTTGGTACACATATACATGGATAAAAAACAATTTCAACTAGTATATTTATAATCTTCTATAACTGACAGTGTCAAAGAAGGACCCATGCATGATGTAATTTAACAGTGACTTAATAGAACTTAGACATATTCAAATCCTCAGTAGATGACGTAATATCATTGAATGTTTAAGAACAACCTACAGCTGTACGATATTTCCATATCTTATAACAGTGTCCAACGACAACGATCAGAACCCTTTCAACATTTAATTGGAACAAAAGTTTAGAGGTCAAAGGTCATTTTTTCACATACTCCAATTATCATGACCAATAAAATTATGATGATAAAATGACAAGTCTAATAAAAACAACCATGTTATGAACCAACAGGACAATACCTCTTAAAGCATGTTAAAGAAAAAATAGACAGAATCGTTAACTCAAACTCAAGAAGCCTCGTTCAGAGGACAAGGATTGTCCAAGCATTATGAAAAGTACGTTTGCAATATACCTAGTCAGTATGGGGTCTCAACATAAACATCCAGTCATATCAGCATTTCCATTATAAATCACACAAATAGTTTAAAGCTTACAAACAAGAACTTCTTCAATGCTAAAATTATCATTAAACAATTTCATGTCTAACCTGAAACCAGGAACTTTGAGTGGCTGTAGAGAATGCAATGCAGTGGCAAAATTATTCAAAATCTGCCAATATATGTAATAGTATTAGTCACATATATATCATCAATGTTGCAGAGTACACTTGGATTCACTTGTTCTAAAACTCTCCTAGTTCCACTGAACAGTGTTCTCAAATAGAGGCCATGGCAGATTGACAGGGCTGATTTATTGCCAACTTCTATAACCAATTATAAAACTACGGCGGTGCCATGGCCAATATGGCCGATTTCCAGCCTCCACCATAGTCTGTCAACCACAATCAATAACACAAACCTAAAATAACAAGTTTCACACCAAAAAAAACCCAAATTTCCCGCTCTTCAAACCCTAACTTCTTAAAAAAATCATCAAATTTTGATGAATAAAACCAACTTGTAGCATCTAAATATTCAACATTAATTGACGGGAGATTATTGCAACAATCTTCAAAATCATTTCATAACTCATTTCCATAACCACACAAACTGGATAGAAAATCAAAATGAGGATTTAGATAAGGAAAAAAATTTGCCAGGACATGATTGCAGTAATTAACAAATTAGGAGTTCTAAATTTGAACAAAAATTTTCAGGGGATCACAATCAAGTGTATATAATGATTAATGACATCTTTTATATCATAACTCCAGATTCCAAGCCGAATTGGTCTAACATCACTATGAGTTGCAAAATAATAAGAGATTTACAAGTTTAAATTTATTCAATTCACACACTCTAAATATTAGTATCCTTTAAATATCTTCGAAAAATCATTTCGACATTTCTGTATTGGGATTCTGAACTTCCAATTTTGTTTAAATGTCTCAATTGAGATTTAATGCAAATTAAATAATATTAAGATTCGAATCAATGTGACAGTGTTATTTCGTATGACCATTGTTCACACAGCTTAATGACCACTTGAATATAGAGACTAACAGAGAAAAGGCTTTGGCCCTATAGTTGTACCCAAAATGAAGAGAGGGAGAGAGAGGGAGGGAGAGAGAGAGAGAGATGAAGGATAAGTGAAAGTCACAAACACCTGGAGATTTGCACCATCAGTAACAGGCTCAAGTGAACCAAGATCTAGAAGCCAGTTGATGAACAATCTGAAAAATGGTCTTGGATTAAAAGAGACCTTCTTCTCCTCTGCGTCTTTTATAATGAATCTAACAGTAACTCCCAGAATCTGCAAGAAAGCAATATGCCGTTTTTAGACCACCACAACAGAATTAATAAAGCCAGAGGGGGAGACATACAGAATCTGATATTTTAGTGCACTACATACCTTGGTGAGAAGAAAGAGCTTGCTTGATCCCTGTCCCAAAAACCCAACAAACAGCTAAGAAGATAAATACTGAAGAGAGAAAAGAAAAGAAGTAGTTGACAACCTTCAAGATAGAGAAGACAAGCTTTGCATAAATATCAATTGCAAGAAAAGACATTGACAGCATCTGCTGGGCTGATTGCAGTGCCCCTGAATTAATAACCTCAGTGGATAAGCAATGTGCGACTGCAATTTCCTGGAAAGATTATTAAAAAGAGTACCAGTTAAATTGAAAATCTAGCCAAAAGTATGAAAAAAAGTTAGCTGCATGAAGAAAGAAATGCCACCATCAACAGGCGGAAAAAACGGTCTGTCATATCATCCCCCTTAAGCAAACCACTCTGATGCAGTTGTACGACGAAGTGTGTAGAAGCTGTATCACTGGCACCGGGAAGTTCACATATCCTATACCATTCAGCAAACAACATGGACACCTACAAAGCATACATAACAAGTAATCATTGGAAGGTTCAACTTAAGCTGCTATTTTTTATCCATATAAATATTCAACATTGGTATCTCTCTAATATCAAGTTGAGAGAATGTAATTGTTATAAAGATGGATGTGACTTGACAACCAAGCTGAATGATATTTATATACAAAAAAAATTTACAAGAATAACTAAGCAAACTCTAATTACTACCAACACATTCTATTTCCAACAGGTTGTGGTCCTATTTAAAGACACTTTGAGATAGCAGTCATGTTAATAAAGGACAAATATATAACAATCAATAAATAAAGATAGCTGAATTTCAACTATCATCCTATGACTATATACTATAAAATAATTAAGAATATATCAAACTGCAGATACCCATAGACAACATAAAATTGGAAAAGAAAAAAAAGGAACGCGAGACACTATACGATTCATTTGATATATATATATATATAGAAGGGAGAGAGAGAGAGAGAGAGAGAGAGATGATGTAGAGATAAAATCACAGGGTGGAGCAGACTGTATTATTCATTAAGAAAAAGTGGACAACGTTAGTTCACGAAAGAAGGTGAGTGGAGAGAAAAGGCAGGATAGAATTCGTGTTGTATGACCAATATGGCTTTGGTTTTTAGTTTATGTATTAAATGATATTTCTCTGAATGATACTTTCTGTTATTTTCTTGTTGATGTGTCCTTGTCATCACAGTTTCCGTAAAGGTTCTGCTATTACATAAATCAAAAGAGTATTTCATTTTGTGGGTGTGTGTTTCAATCAGACAAGATAAAGACCTGTCAAATAATTTCAATGTAAACAAACCTGCTCACGGAACCCAGCAGGATCAGGTTCAGTAGATTCTACAATGTTCAACTCTTCCTTGCTTGCAACAAGCAGACCAGGACCCTATTTTGGAAGAGTTGACAGATAAAATGTTATGATTCACAGATACAAAAAACAAAAGTAAATAATGCATGAAACAACAAAGCAGTTGAAATGTTACTCTAAAATGACCTTATTGTCTCTAGATTGCCTCGCCTTATCCTCCTTTCCAGCATTACTAGCAGATAGAGCAGCAGGATTCTTGATCATCTCAATAAGTAGTTGTAACGATTCAGGGTATCCAGGCTTTGTAGCAAGCTGAATATTCAAATATGGTACAAATTTAGGTTATGGCAACAAATGAGGACACTCAGATTTATATGTACAAACCTTTGCCAAAGCATCGATAAGATTGTGAAGTTCTGAAATAACTTTTGGCTCCTCAACGACCAGGTTTTGAAGAAGAGAGATTGAAAACTCCGTAGCAGCCTCTGTACATTATCCAGTGAAGTTTTTAGATTATAATAATAGTATAAAAATTATAAATCAACAAAAGGAATTTTCTTTTGACATACTGTTTCTTCCCCCATCAATAAGTTTAGCCATATGAACATTATACTCGGTTAGATTTAGCAGTTCACTGCGAATGAGACCAACAGTAATATCTTTATTATATTTCCTTTCTTCTTCCGAGTATATTACCTGCAAACATTATACAATGTGTAAAGAAAAATTGTATTAAGTCACTGTTGGAGTATATGCCTAAGTCAACTGTATATTATTTTATTTCTGAAAATTAACTAGTAGTTAGCCGCTTGATAGATTGATTGTTTCAACTATGTCTAAGATCAGTGTCTCAAAAACTGTGCATGGATGGTATCAGAACCAATAGAAAATATTTTTTGTAACAGCTATTTCCATGATTTATTTTTAAAATTTTGTTACTCTTTTCTGTAACTGTTAACATTTGAAGAAACCCAAACCATTAAAACTATGGAATGAAATTCAATTCAATTTGTCGAATATGGAATTTACATTACCAAAACAAGAAGTGTATGGTGCACAAAACTAAAAGAGGTAAACAGAAAGTAATGCCAAAAATTAAACTCTACAACATATCAAATTGCTGTAATTTCAATTCAACTAATGGTAATTTTCAGTTAACAAAACATACCCAACTAGTAAGCTCTTTCACAGCAAGCTTGCAAACATCACGAATAGCAGTCAGGATTGCAAGATAAGTACAGACATGAACGTTGTTTGAAGCATTGTCATATAAACCCTTGAAAACCTGTTTAGATATCAGAAAATTAATAATGATGGGCCCGTTAGAAAATTGAAAACGATCATCTATAAAATTTAGTTATTTGACTGATAAGAAGATAGAAAACTATATTAAAATAGTTAAAATGAAAGGTAAAATTGGAAGCAAATTGCAACACCGAAACATGGTATATTTTCATATATAGGTATAGTTATTTTAAGTTCATCAATTATTCAATTGAATAAAGAAGGATCAAAATGTAAATAAAATTATATAAATAAAGGATAAAATGGGAAGAAAAAAACCACACAAAAACATAATACTCCCTTATATATATATAGTATACATTTAGTTATTTAGCATAAAAAAAGGATAAAATTGTAAATAAAATACTTTAAATGAAGGGTAAAATTCACACTAACACTTGACGTTCCTTTTATATAAATGGAAATTTTCAAATAGAAAATGTTTCGATAGTTATACTCAGTCTTTGAACTGAAAGTGGGTATCAGACAAAAGTCACACAATTAAAATATGCAACTACGGAAGAACCAAATAATGGTTAATCGATATTTGATAATATATATCATGCATTCAGCATAATTGATAAAACACAACTCCCTGTATTAGAAAGCGCACCTTTTGAGCCACAGCTAAAGCTGCCTCATCTCGACTAACACATCTGAGTATGATTTCAGGTACCTCAGAAATGACACCCTAAACACAAAAAGAATCAAAACAGATATTAAAACTTGGGGAAAATTCCCATCTCAACGGAAAAGGAAACTATCCAGGCTGGAAAAGAAAAATTATAGCAGTGAGATCTAAACATAGTTGCATACTAACTTAACGAGACTGTATAATTAGGAAAGTACCAAAAGCGAGGTAAAAAGTATACCTGTATTTCTGCTTCCCTCGAATCATTATTGACCAAGGCTTCCAACTGACAATGCACACAGACTGTTAATAAACTTTTATAACAAAATCGACATGAAAATAGTCAAGCAAAAAAATAATCAAAAAATTCATGTCAAAACTGGTGGCTCTGTTTTAAATATTATTTTATAACAATCCAGCATGAAAAACTATAAGCTTTTGCTTCAAGGTCCTACTGGAAGATGTGCACTGAGCAAGTCTCCCCAAGCATGCATAACAACTTTATCCCCGTTGTCACAAACAAAAACAAAATACAGTACAAATCCAAAGAACAATGTATGCAAATTTTATTGAAACCAAACACATCTACTTTATAAAGCATCACATTCAGACAGCAGATTCCTTCTGATACTCACTTAAAATATTGACCTGACATTTAATAAATGTTGAAATTGAATTTTCATGCAGGGTTCAACAGACAAGAACAATTCCCTAGGGCTAAACCTAAACACCAATCTCTATCCACCTAAGCTGCGCATGCTTATGAATTTTAAATTGCTAAATGCAACTAGGATTTGTGGATTAAGGATTATGTTCAAGACCTTCTAGTACCACAAAATTGTCAACTCATCAATTACCTTAAAAGCTTAGATAGCTAGGACAACTCTTCCCTCACACAGCCACAGAGTGTGTTAAACCTAAACACCAATCTCTATCCACCTAAGCTGCGCATGCTTATGAATTTTAAATTGCTAAATGCAACTAGGATTTGTGGATTAAGGATTATGTTCAAGACCTTCTAGTACCACAAAATTGTCAACTCATCAATTACCTTAAAAGCTTAGATAGCTAGGACAACTCTTCCCTCACACAGCCACAGAGTGTGTTATGAAGCTTTTAAAATTGGTGTTCTGGATGCTGTACTATAATAGAGTATACATGGCCCCTAGAAGAAACATAACAGGCCCAAACTACCTAATGCACAATCTGAAAACATGAACCATCTCCCACCAAATGGAGTACAACTCGGAAAAAATCTCCGCATTCATGTGTACAGTTACATGGAGATAAAATATAGTTTAACAAATACTAAACTCCTAAAATAGGATATGCAAAGAAACAAGTATCACAAGCAACTATTAAGATCAGTAACAACCTTTTGTGCAACAATTTGGTATTTATCCAGAGCATCCCTTGTGGTGAGAGACGGTTCCAAGAAGCTACTTCCAATGCGCTCCACAGCACCTGACGAAACCAGTGGCTGTGAAGAAGCTCCAGATTCCTTGCAGTAGTATAGAAGCAAACTTAGACACCAACAGTGATACAATAGGAACATATGCAGTTACGATGTTAATATAAATTCTCACTTTCACAGTATCTGAAGAATCCACTGTGTGCAACTCAGGGGTGGAAGCAGTTGAAGGGAATGAGGCAACAGAGTCTTTCTCCATACTATGTTGGGAAACATTGTCAGCTGCTCTAACATTAATTGAGGAAGCACTGAAACATTAAATGCACATTGTAAATAAAATTAAACTTGCATAATTCTAAATACATCACCGTGCTGAACAAAAACTGGGCACCTAAAATGTGGAGCAAAAGTAGATTCTGGGATATCATCCATAGGTCGAGAGACCCCATCATATCCTGTGTTTAGAGAATAACCAGGGTTTATCTGTCCAGATACAGGACCATTGGTGCCAGTGAGACCACTATTAGCAGATTGAACAGCAACACCAGCAGATATTGAATGTGAGCTCTGGCTAGACTGGTTTTGCCAGGGAAGCCGAACAAAGTCCTAGTATATGTAAATGAAAAGCAGTTAAGCTGTGAGGTGTTCTTCAAGGCTCTAAATCTAATCAAATATTTTTAGGCTCAAGTGGAATTAAATACCTCATAGACACGCTGTTGTGACAGGGACAACTGACCAGGTTTGGGGCGGAGGGGCTCTGGAACACCACCCATTGAACCTTGTGGATACAAGTTTGCGTCAAAAAACGTAGAACCCATACCTTCTCGATGCTTCTTTCTCAAAGAAAGTTGTTGACTAATCTCTGTATCGATGGTGTTTATTGCCTACGAAATAGTATGCGGCGTCAAAGTCGATAAGCAGGTAAACAGACCAAGAATGGTGAAGAAAAACCAATATTACAACTTAACCCATGTTTACCACTGTAAACACAAAATAAGAAGAGAAACTGATATCATGGCCACAAGTATTAACCAATTACTATCATCGTAAGTCATTTATCAAAAATATGAAGTAAATACACAATGATGGGTGGCCCAATGCACGAGGCTCCCACCAGGTGGGGATCAGGGGAGAGCAGATGCGCGCAACCTTAATCTCTCCCCCTCCCCGCAAATAAGTAGAGAGGCCCTTTCCAAGATTTGAGCTGTGACGTGACTTCAAAGTCACAAGCAGTAAACTTACTATTGCACCTAGACTTGCCCTCAATGAAGTCAGAAAAGAACAATATATAAATTAAATTGATCGCGATTACAAGCATCAGTAGTAAGAAGTGTGTTTCTTTCAATAATGATTTTAAACTTCTTAAATAGTCCCCAATATCAAAGCAATGACACTATCTAGTATCTACATTCTACACAATGCACAGGAATATTGCACCTCTAAATGTTCATTCATAATCTAGCAGCCTTATATTAGTTTTGTACATTGCCATACATTGAAACTTCAAGAAAATCAGAAATAGATTGTAGGCTATATAATTACATTTTACTCCATCCTCTTTTTTCTCAACAGAGATAATTATAATGTAGGAAATGTTTCACAAGTAACCAAATAATCACAGAGGAAAGAGGATAATTTGATCAATACTCTTCATTACAAACCCAAAACATTTATGGGTTTCACCAATTGGTGGTAAACAAATACAAGTTATACAACTACCATAAATAGTAATTACCGTAATCATGAAAACATCGCTAAAATCCTGGTACAAATACCTCTAAAATTAAATGTTAGATGAGAGATGCAATAAAAGCACAAAATTTTCCTTACTACCATGACTGCTACAAATAACTACAATACAACAACAAGAAATCCCATCTAGAAGAGCTAACCTTGTCAGTAGCGGCATGTTCAATTACAGCACAGCCGAGATCCAGATTATCATTGGTGACAAGTTGCACAGCCTGTTCCAAAATGTCACTTGCAATATTTAAACTCTGAAGTGATGTACTCAGTTGACTTGATATTGATGCCCGTAAAGGTTCCTGCAAGAAACACATTACACAAGTAGAAGAAAATAAAAGTCAATGTGCAGCCTATAAATCATACTTCATCCTAAACGAAATTGCTGAAACATAAAAAAAAATTAAAAAAAGAAAAACAGGATAGATTATTTGCCAAATTTCAGTTCATTACTTTGCAAGTCACATGAGCCAAACTCCCAGCCAGACTAGCAACCATCAAGTGTGCAGCATTTTTAATACGTTTCTCTTCTGATTCCATAGCATAATCCTGCAAATGAATAAATAAATTAAAATAACAAAGATCATTTTTAGTACAAGCTATTTCTGATTAAGGCTATCAGTTAGAACTTGATACAGGACAACAACCATACAACAGCTGTTTGTATATGTCACGTAACCAATGACAACAATGCATTAAGAAATATAAAGGTACAACACTACAGCTATACAACAGCTAACATATTTCCACCTCACTCGCCAAATGTCTATAAATAGAAAGCTGTTAACATAATGAATTTAATTTATTTACACTGATAAAAGAATTTTTACACGGTTGATCAATTACGTCCGTCAGATCATTAGTAATATTTGACTATTGTCATAACTACTTATAAAACCACCTACATGATTGGTCATGGTTTGCCGACTATGCAAAATTTTTTATATGACAGTGCATACAAATTAAACTCTTAAAGTAAATATAAAAGATATAAATTACAAATTACAACATTCTATTATCGCAAATATAAATTAGAAAATGCAAAACAAAAATAGAATTGAAAAACCCTTGATTATCCCACTTTATAATCTAATCACTTTAGAAGGAGCCAAATCCAAGAAGTAAGCTTTCACTGAAATGCCAACCTTTAATACAAGTTCTTTTGTGGTTTGGGTTGCTATGGAAACGCTACGCTGCACAATACTGGACACTATATCTTTGATGGCTCTGTCCATTGCAATGGGTACCGCTCTGTAATAAATATGTAAAGTTAGACTGTCACATACATCCAGACAAGAAGCGAGGTATATAGCAAGATCACCATACCTTTGAAAATGTATCTGTAACCCAAAACCACTGAGCTTTGGATTAATAATGACATGAGTTCCAATATTATGTATTTGCGTTGGGAGCTATAAACATAAAAAATCATCAAATATGCTTAAAATGCAAAGGCATTAGGGCATCATGGTCCAAAAAAGAAGGAAAACAAGTTTCGATTTTAACCTGGAAAGGTGCTGGGGTAGTATTTGCTTGTAACAGTCCTTGAGCAGAAGGCAGTTGATCGGACAAACCCAGAGGTGTCACTTTCTCATCTTCCATCAATGTTCCCGCAGAAATATGAAGCGAACCAGCATACTATCCACCCAAGAAACATTCAGAAAAACAATTCATTAATAAACAAAAACACAGTAGCTAAAACCCCAGATAAAGAAGGAAAACAAACCTGAGACAGCATATGTGGATGTGCCCCACTATTGGATGGGTTTGTGACTTCAAGTGGTAGCTCTACTTGATTTACTGGAGGAACAAGGCCAGATTTTATATCAGAAATCATTTGTGATTGGGATGCCCCAACATCTTTATTTGAGAAATCAGGATTTCCTTCAACTTCTCTTGTACGATCCTTCAGGAGAGAAGTTGGTGTGACATCCTTCATATCTACAGCAAGATTTTTGTATAAAACCTGTATAACACAAGTATTTGAACAAATAGGTAAACGAGAAATGAAAATGTGACAAGTCAACAACAGTTTAAGAAGAAAACAAGAGATACTGACCTCTATGTCAAACTTGAGGTTCATTTTCAAGTTTGGCATTGAATAAATCTCAGCAAGCAACCCTAAAATGCCCATTGTCCAAGGATTAGGGGGTTGATATGCAAGACTGCTTTGACATGGTTCAAGGACCTACAGCATGAAATTGAATGATATATATAGCACAAGATTAAACAACCATCAAAATGGATTATCACAAAATCAAGAACTCTACCTTTGAAGTAAATGGAATAACAGCAATCATCAGCCCCTTCTCATATGCCTACAACATGGAGTACAACTTGATAAGTATACTTATAAATTGAAATGCCATTGCCTCCTAAAATATAGTAAATTCAGATATTACCTCTATAATCAAAGATTTTGGATCTATTTCACGAGCCCTCAAAACCTGATTCCGTCCAATTGTCAGCTTTCCAAGCCAGCTCCCAAGATTTTTAAGCAAAGAGCGCTCTTCTGAAATTGACTTTATGCGTTCTGATCCTAAAAGAACCTGAAGAGTACACCATGTATTATTTTAAACTTTTCGCACATCTTCACTTCAATCAAGCCAGCATCAGTAACAAAGCTCAAACCTTGCAATTTTCATATGTTGCCTGGACAATCTCTTTGTTCAAGGCCTTTGAATTAACTTTGTCAAGGAATTTCAGGTACAGGTCATGGAAATTTGGCTCAATGCTTGCTCTACCAAAAAGAATCATTTTGTATAAGTTATAAAAGCCATGTAAGTTACTCCCAATTCCATGTTTAAGATGAGTCAACAGATCAGTCATTGATCTTTGATCAGTCAATCTTGTAGGTAAAATTGACTGCATTGTAAATTTAAATATTTACAAATTCAACATAATTCATAGTAAAAGCATACAAGAAGTGAGTTTTTATTCCCAAATCAGACACTGATGTACATTCGAGTACAGCATAGCATAAAACTTAACCAAAGCCAAATTACGGAGTTTCTAAAATATTTTTGTTACATCTACAGTCAACCGTTAGCTTCCTTGGAGAACTTAATCTGTATGAAACCCCAACTACACTTATTAGTTATTACCAGTCCATTACACTCCCGTGTACCTAAATTTACATGGAAAAACTTTTTCAAGCAATTACATGATTGAATTACGAAGTATGCTTACCTTTTCATAACCATATACTGTGCAAACCATGGATAGTACTGCTCTTTCAAAATTTCAGTTAACTCCTTTGCTTTGGCTTCGATATTAGTAGAAGAGATATTATTAATTATAAATGATATCTTGTCCTGAACCTCTGACCCTGGAGCCTGTTAATAGCAAAGAAAAAGGATAAATAAATGCTAATGGAGGAAATGCTTGTTACATTTATACAACCAATTAGACTGACATAGGCAGAGGGTGAAACACAATAATACAACCACACCATCACAAGCACAACCGTTGAGGATCTAAACTAAACTATTGACTCAATAAACAAAACTCAACAAAACGGTCAATCTGATCAATTTCTGGTAAAGGGCTAGAGCACCTCAATAGGAGTTTCTCTTTTCTCAGCAGCAGCAACCAAAGTTTCAATGTTCAGGGCAGATCCAAACCCTACATCAATGAACAGATCAAAGATACACAGCATAAAGTCAGAAAATGAGAGCAAAAGAAAACTCTCATGCTAATACTTATGCCTTTAAGTAATCAACAGGGAATTGTTCACAAGAAACAGAAAGTTACTAGTAGAAGTAGCTCCCCGAGAAGGACGGACAAAACCAGGAGAAGAAGATAACATTGATGAGGCACTGACTGTGCTATGTAACTGCAACAGTAGCAGAAAATTGAATCACAAAATATTGTATGTAATAACACAAACATACAGAGAAATAGAGAAGGGGGGACATCACATCATACTCTAGATACATGGTGGAAGTATAGTACCTTATTGGCAGTGGAAGCATCAGCCTGTGTAATCACTGGAGATTGCCCAAGAGAAGCCAATGGTGGTTTCATATCAGTGGATGAACCAACAGAGGTCTTGTGACGATCATCCAAAGGATTTTCACGCCTCTGCTGCAGTGACAAATGCTGCTGTCCAGTAGAGCCACTGAGCTGCTATAGGGACATGGCAAACAACAAAATCATTATCTTAAAACAAATAAATGATTGAATGGACAAGAATAAAACATAGCTGTTATAGGGACACGGCATAATACACTTCTGGTATAACCTTATCAACAAGCAATAATATTACTAGGATTCACACAATTGAAGGCACCAGTGACCAGTGCTTGCATGTCATATACTTCCGATGCCCAGAATTGGTTTTTTTACCTACTGCTAGACTTTGGACTTGAGCTAGTAAAATGGGTGAAGATTCCATGTGAGAATTACTAAGGCCATTTCCCTAATAGATGTGGACCCCTAAAACCCCCACAAGACATCTGCGGGTTGCTAAATATCCAATCTAGGATAGACTCGGGTAATATATTAGAATTTGGGACAGGCCTTACTCAACCACAAAAACACAATCATGGAATGAGCATAAACAAGCCTTATAAGGATTACTTTGACCATAGCTCTAATAAATGTCGGATCGTAACACCTACAATTACTGCCAAGAAACATATACCACCTGCCGTAGGTTTCTGCTAAATAATCATTAGCAACCATCTATCACAGTACTTATCATCGCATGTATGTGAAAAACAAAAAACACTTACAATTGTGAAACTAAGAATCCAACACTAATTGAACAAATGACTATCATTCGCATGAAAGAAACAGCCTATAATATGAAAGAGTTGATTTAACAGTTTTACTTAATTATGGAAGGAAAAACACAACACAACCAATATCTATTCGTAGAAAGTTATCCTCACATAAACCTTAGCAAGTGCTCAAGCCAAACATAATAGATAATAACAAATCAAAACACATCAATAGTTTGTCAAACTGTTAACGATCTAAGTCGTAGAAACATCAAGGTTAGGTTTATAAGATTTAAAACAGAAGTAGGAAAAGATAAGAAAACAAAACAGTCATATGAAATGTTAATAATTAATTATCTTTAAGACTATCTATACTTAAGGTGCCAATTGATTAGGCTGACAAAATAAGTTTTAACATAACACTACAGCATGGAAATCTTAATTAAACGCTTGAATAGACTTAAATGTAGCAATGGCTTGGAAAAAACATAATTGTGACCTCAAAACACACAACAATAAGTTTCTAACAATGACACCAGTAAAACAGAAATCTAATCTTTCCATTTCAGACTTCACAAGGATCTACTACTACTAGAAATAAATAAGGTGTCGTAGTAAATAATTTCAAGTTACTATTGTGAATGACAATTTGAAAGGGTACACAGGTTTAGAGCATGATATGTAAATCCTACAACAGGAACTACTTAAATTCCTCCAAACCATAACTAAAGTGAGAACAAATTTTAAGTAACTAAAACAATATGCACACTGACGGTTTGTTATAAAGGTTTTTATAAGAACAATGAGGCCAAATTAACATGAGCTGCAATTGCAATTGCAACCCATTATAGCAACTAATACTGATTGTGTAATGATATGCTTCCATGTTTTATTTTTCTCAAATTACTAGTTTTATATAAATGTGATGTTTTGCAGGAGATACAATATTCTCCCTTTATTTTTACTTCGCATTTTTATTTCCACTACAATTTCTTCTCTTACAAAAAAAATATTCACACTGCTGATTGTCAACTAAATCTATATAACCAAAGTACAACCAGAAGTAAGATCATATGATGACATAGGAAAGTTCAGAATATAACTATAAGTAGGTTCAGAACAACCAACTTATTCACCTGTATCGATGTTGGGCTGTGTTAATCTAACAATAAATAGCTTGTTATCAAGAAAAGATTTATAATTAAACTATAATCGTCTGGCCCATGATTAACAATACTGACCTAGTTCATATAAAAATCAAATCCTTAAATTGGAGTCATAGCTATAAAAAAAAAATGGCAGAAATTACACACAAAAAGCGGAAGAAAGGATTTTATTTTTACCTCTAAATGACCTAATGAAGCCTGTGCAGAAGTATGGTTACCGATAACAGAAGCATGGCCCACCCCATCTACATCTGTACGACCAGAGGAAATCCTAGCAAGAGCCTGTTCGATGAAAGCAACTATTTCTGAATGTGTGCTGCCCAAATGGGAAATTTGCAGAATGTGATTGCAATACTGGGGCCACTCAATAAGACGATCCACAAACTGCTCCAACGCCAAACTTCCAAACAAAAACATCTGTAATATATGAAGTCACAGTCAAGCATAAATCAAATGGAACTTAAGAGAAATCCACTCTTCAAAACAACACAAACTTTAGAATCTGCAGGCTTGCGCAATGCATCAAGAACATAACGTAGAGCTATCCCAAGAGAGAGATGAGTCACAAGCTGATGCTTGATGAAAGAACCTGATACATGTAAAAATTAATAAATAAAACAAAACCATGTAGTTCCAAAATTGTGCACAGTGAAATGTCAGCTAAATTAACCGATGTGCACAATCAAAAACATGCTTAATTGTAATGTACACCAGAACAATGAAGAAATCAAGAATTCTACTTAAATTATATGCCCTGAATACTAAATAAAATTAATATAAGCATTACAAGAGAACAATTAATTAGTAGGTCAACAATATTAACCATAACAAATCCACTATCACCAACAACAGAAAATAAAACCATTATCACCATCTCATTCTCACTTGCAAATCCATTTTGTCAGCAAAGATATATCAAAACACATTATCATTGATAAGCAATTTGGATATAATACTTCGCTTTGCTTCAATGATGCCACTAATAATGATAAATGTTGCAAATGTGTTTAGTATTTTCTTGCTTAAATATTTCAAGAAATAAGTCGATATCTGTCGCATAGTAGTAGTGTAAATAAGTGGGCAACAAAATGGAGTAACTCAATAAATTATCAGGTATGGCCCACTTGACTCAAACATTAGTTGACATGCATTCATAACCTCAATGAAACACCTTAAATTAGCTTGACCTATAGGAAACCAAGTGAAAACCCGTCTCCAGCTCAATTTCAGTAAATATTGCAGAGCCTCAACACCAATTATAACTTGTTGCAATTGAACAATATTTTTCATAATACGCAATTTACAAACCCAGATCTAATGTTGTCTAGTAGAAATCCAGTATACTCGATAAATAAAATTGAGTTCAATTTCAGCAATTTTGGTACAACAAGAAAAACCTACCAAAGAGAAGTGCAGCAATTTTGAGTTGCATTTCAGGATACTTCGGGAAAAACTTATACTCCTCAAACAAGTTTGCAATCATGCATTCAAAAACCATTTTCTCCCTGTTAACTCGGACCAATGTTGACAGCATATCAGTATTGAGCCATAGAACACATAATAGTTTTTCAGGTCAGAAACGTATAAGGAAAGGGAGATCAAATAATCATTCCCCAAACATATAAGTAACAGAAAGAACCCATAGAGTAGTAGATAACTTTCTGTCTTTTTTTATGAAGAACATGGACAGGTTCTCAACTCAGGCAAGGTTGTAAGACAAAAACAAAGTATTCAATTCTTGAATTATGATCTCCAAAAGGTTTAGCGCTGCATATTCAATAAATGATTGCTGATTATTTACAAAAGTTAGTAGTTCTACACAGTATCTAAAGTTTTAGACATCAGATGACAGGGTACAGGCTGCCATTGAGAGAATTTTCAAATGAGAAACGAGATAATTTACATTTGAATCTAACCTTGAAAGTTGAAAGCATGAAAATTATTTGTCTGTGGCAATTGAAAGGTTTAGGCGAATTACAGATAGAGGGATCTCAGAAATAACATTGATAAAAGGTTTCTAATCCCTAAAAAGTTTTTTACAAAACAAAAAATTGCAGGTTTGTTTTGTATCCAGAGAGATCACAACACATAACATCAGGATTAGTCATTTTACAAAAATGAAGCACTAGGATATAGTACCAAATAGGTCAGGTGCAAAACTATTAAAAGACATCACCTCTTAACAGAAGATTCCTTGTATCGGACAAGCTTTTGCACCACAGTAGTGACAGGTAACCTATCATGAAACATCTCCTGGAAGTCAAAGCTTGCTTCTATTTCAACATCTTTGGGATAGCCACTAGAAGCAGATGAATCAGCAGTCCCGCTATTTTGAAGTCTTTGATTTGAATCTGTAATAGATATATGCAACTTCTCCAGCTCCTCAGAAAGTAGTCGAGAGGTAACCAGGTCAGTATGAGATTTGAGAACCTGTAATTGATCAAAATCAGATCCAAAATAAAAGTCAAAATTAGACAATTGAGACCGGAATAGGAATAAAAACCAATTGATCCAAGCAGAACCTTTAAGAAGGTAGCAGTTGTCTCAGTACAGAGATTCAGAACACCACCAGGCTGATGAAGAGATTGGCCAGATAGGTTTTGTGATCCGCCAGCTTGGACTTCCTTCAAGAACTTAAGGCACTCCTGCAAAGTAAGCATATATAAGTTAGCACTATTCTGCTGCACTAAATTTAGAGTAGTGTGGCTTAAATGCACAATATGAGAAGACTGCCTAATCTTGATAAATCAGAAATCAGGGTAATGGCCAACTAGGGTAGCAAAATTACCTCAAAGAAGGCATCCTTGTACGTAATTAAGTTGTTACTCAACCACTTCTCAAGGTCAATAATTTCTTTCCTAGAAGCAACAGCTGCTAACCTTATACTATAATAAGAGGGAATAATTTCCACCACTGGTGATAGAATCTGTAAAATGAACAACAGTTAAAAAAGGCAACCAACAAAAACAAAGTCAATAGGTCGGCATCCAAAAGGACCAGTTTGATGGATTACTGCAAAGGCAACTAATTGTACTGGAGGAAAATAAGAATTACACATTTAAACATACTTTAGGTTCAAAGAAGAAAAATTAAGACAGTCAACTCTATCTATTACGAAAATGAGCCAGATGAGAAGTTCACACTTTATATGAGAACCACCTTAAGCTCTTGGCAAATGTCCACAATTCGCGTAATGCTTTCTACATCATCATTTTGAGAATCCATAAAGCCTCGCAGGACAAGATTGGGATTAATGTGCCAAAGGTGCAGAATCACTCCACTGCCGACGTCACTTTTTACTATCACAGGAAAAACAGTGAGAGATACTTCTCGCTGGAAGAGGTTGTAAGTAGTCTGCAAGAAAAAATGAAAACTTCATAACAAGAAAAGACATGTAAAAGGCACACTGTGCAAAAGCAATGGCTAAGAAACTATGACTTGTACATTAACATGTGCCATTCCAAGCAGCAAGATTTCTGGACAGTGTGTAAGGGGATAATCAAGGATGGACCAAACAACACTGGCATGACCCTTCTCAGCTAACTGGCAGAGGACATCCAAAAGGTCAAGACACAGCCATGCATGATTTGCGTGTCCATTTTGAAGTTTGTGCCCATTAATCGCATCAGCATATGCCTGCATAGGGACATATTAAGTAAAAATTTGGAGTTGGGAACAAAAAACAGATGAGCAGAAAGAGAATTATACCAGTTGCCTTGCAGAGTGTGCAAAAGTAAACATTTCTGGTGGTGCTGATACGGCGTATTTAAGGAAAGATAGCTGACCCTCAGTATTCTTCCAAACAGACCCACAGATGGCCTGGAGCGGAAATGGCTCCTGGAAGATTCAATTTCAAACATTGAGAATTTCATGTCAAAGGGGTTGCATGTTTCATCAGTTAATTACCAGGAAAAGCATATGTACAATTCTAAAATATTACCTTACAGGCATGCTTATACACAGACATAATAAAAGAGAATGCTTCTTCACTGGGAAGGTAAAATCCTTCATGATCAAGATTTTCAAACACCCGGACCCAATTGGTTTGTGGTGACTGTATCAGAATTCAGAAAGACCAGTACAAAGAAAATGTTCACTTCATTTATTCAAATTCCAATAACTGAAATAAAACATTAAAACAAAATGGACAGGTTTTATTAAGAAAACTCACAAGACTATTGACCGTATCTATCAAAACATCAATATTCCAAGAGTTCAGTGGTGGTAACTCGGTCAAGTTGTTGTACCCAAGGGTTGCGCCGAAAGTTAAGAATGTGCTCTGGCTATCCTCTAGCCCAGCATGGGTGCGTGCAATAGCACCAAGTAACTTTGAGAGCATACTATCCGATAAAGGTAAGAAGAGTGACAATATTTCCTTGCACTGTGAGACATCAACTGTGCACCCATAGCCTAGTTCCTTCACCATATCCCCCATGTTTATTTCCTTCTGTATGTCTGCCAAAATAGCATCAAAATCATCTTCTTCACGTTCATGGAAGAACTCTGTATTCCTGAAAAGGACAGGGAAAGCTACTAAGCAGACAATCAGACATGTCATTAATACACCAAGTTACCAACAGCAATGCAGCAACTTAGTTATCTAACCTAATGCTTCAATTAATATGAGAACAAACAATTATATTCAAAAGTGGTTATGACACTAGTTTTAATTTACTATTTAATTAACATTTCAGAGGCTTCATCTAAACCAATTATTTCATTCGTTAGAATAGGTTTTTGAACTAGTTGACTGGATGATGAGTAGTACTAGAAGACTTAATAAAAGGTAAGCAGTAAGTATCTGTATGCGTGATTAACACAACGTTTGACCCCAATTATCTTCTAGACAACGAGACAACAAGGATAACTAAATAACTTACCACTTTAAAAATTTAGCCCCATGCATCTCATCAGGTAGTAAAGGGGTCAAAACAAAAGGTGGGGTGTCCTTGACCTGCACCAGCGATAATATCTGCATGAAGGAATCTACATGCTCGGAAAGACCCTCAGACTGCTTGAGGAACATGATAACACTGTGAATTTGCTCATGACAACTCATAGAACCAGGATTGGCATGCAATTCTTCAATCTGAGTCATGCAAAAATTCTTGCCTACAAAGCAGTAATACTATATATTATAGTAGGAATGTAGGAAAAGTTAACACAGTCAAGAATACAAAAATGGACAAGGAACTAACATTGAAAGATTATCAACATTCTTTGTCAAGTAAAATGGATGACAGAAGAACATTAAGCAATAATTTATGAAGAAATGGACTTCATACTTACCGCATAGCCTGGCATCGGGATTTTCAGAATCAGATAAAGCCAGACTGACGGCAATCTTTTCCGATAAAGATAACTGTAATCCATTACAAAAGCTTCCTAAAAAGCTTTCATTAACTACTACATTCTTCATTGACTCAGAAATCACTGTACTGAAGTTTGGTTTGTTCAAGAGGAACTTGACAACTGCCGCAAGAATTGGCTCGTGCTGCATATCTTTCGTATCTCTTCTGCCATAATTAAAGTGATCCAGGCAAGTTCGAAGCAACAAAATGCATCCAACCGTTCCAAATTCAGTAAACTGTCAACATCAATAACCAATCCAGTCAGATTAAAGTTAAATAGCATCAAAAAAAGAAAATCAACCATGGTCTGCTGATACTAAGTGAGTATATTATTCTCACAGATTTAGGTATGAAAAAGACATAAAGAGATAACTAAAAAAAAAGTGGATATAAACTAATATGCACAGTGTAGCATAGCATGTAGAACATACAGAAAAATAACAGAAGATATAATCTCACATAATATGGTAAGAATACATAAGGTAAGCCGCATTATCAACCACCTCAGAAGGAACTTTAATTGCGAAAACCACACCAGGAACATCATTAAAACAAGTATAGTTAACTATCTCTAACGAAAAAAACAGCAGAACCCTTCCATCACCAACACCTCCCAAACAACCCTAAATGGTTTGTTTCGTAACTCCGTATCATAAATGAATACTTTAAAATTATACACAATCGTCACAAAGTTAAATCATGAGAGAAAACACACACAGACACACACTAATACACTCTCTCACACACATAAGCATTGTCAATTAAATATTCGACACTCTAGCATAAAATGAATTAACCTAAAATCGCATTTTCTGAAAACCCGGATTAAAATGTAAGAAATCTTAGCGATAATGAAAGAGAAAATATGTGAATTGATAAAGTTTGAAGAGGAATCTAGAAAAAAAAATTAGGGTGAGGGAAAAATGGAAATAGAAAAAGGACCTGAGAGAGTTGGTGGAAAACGGAGTCAAAGTTGAGTTGGTTGAAGGAGTTGAGGATGAAGCGAATTTGATTGGAAGCTATGGAGGAGAAGTTGGCCATGCTTCGCGAGGAGCCGAGAGTCATCAGAGAAAGCGATCCAGAGGCAAGGGGAAATCGGTAGAGAGAGAAAGAGAGAGAGATCGAGCATAAACGAAACAAAAGAGAGAGAAAGAGAGATTTCAGTGATGATCAACGATTTGGGTCTGCAAATGGATTTTACGTTTCTCTTAGCCTTTTTATTTTTTTTTTTTGCCTGTGCAGGCAGGCTTGGCCCATTTACAATTCGATATGTTTGTCTGTTCTAAAAATGGCCTCTCATTTCATTTTCTTTTTTTTCTTTCATTTTAACTTTTTCCAAATTAATTCAAACTGGATTTTTCTATAGTGAATTCCAAGATGTAAAGGCTAATATGAAATTTTCAGAATTTTTTCATACCTTTGAATTAAACAATCTGAAGAGATATAAAATATAAATTTAACTTTATATTAAATTGAGATGTAAAAAATTCAGAATAAATTGTAAGTATTTATATTTATGAATCCATAAATATAGATAAATTTTATTTAAATTAGTTAATTCAACAAAGGTTAAATTTAACAAAAATATATAAAGAGTTTTCTACTATACATCTTCATTTATACTTGTCACCCACGATTATATGAAAATATAATTTTATCATTTAAATAATTTAAAATAAGTTTTAAAATTTATAATTTTGGAAGTTTTAAATTTTCGAAATTGATATTTTCAAAAATTTCAAAGTTTTGAAATAC
>JBBPBT010000809.1:762134-774360 GCA_037974875.1 Cicer bijugum | reverse complement strand
TTAAGTTGGCCTTTAGTTAATCTTTTAAGTACTTGCTTAGTCTTTTGTTGGTCTTCAAATAATTTGATAGGTCTTATTTAAATTTGAGCTATTAAGTCAATCATTTATTGATCCTCAAAATACTTGAATCTTATTTAACCTTGTAACTATTAAGTCGGCCTTTCATTCCACTTTCATGTACTTATTATATTTTATTTAATCTTTTAACCGTTAAATCAATCTTTCACTCGTATTCTAAATATTTGTTAAGTATTACATTGATCTTTAAAGTATTTGTTAAATCTTATTTAACCTTTAAAATGTTAAGTTTGTCATTTGTTGGTCTTTCAAGTAATTGTTAAGTTTTATTTAACTTTTTATTTGTTAAACCGGTATTTGTTGATCTTCCAAGTATTTGTTAGGTCTTACTTAAAATTTTAAATGTCATGTTAGTCTTCCATTGGTTTTCTAATTATTTGTTAAGTTTAATTTTACTTTTAAACCATTAAGTTGGTTTTTAGATAGCCTTTCAAATACTTGCAATGTCTTATTAATATTCTAACGGTTAAGTCGGTCTTTGTTGGTCTTCTAAGTATTTGTGAGCACTTATTTAACCTTGTATATGTTAAATCATCTTTTATTGGTCTTTCAAATACTAGTTAGGTCTTATTCAAACTTTTAACTGTTAATTCAGTCTTTTATTGATCTTTCAAGTACTTGTTAGGTTTTATTTAACTTTTAAACTAATACAAATAAAGATAAATGTAATTTAGTTTCTCTAATATAAAACAATTCTAATTTTAGTTATTGTAAAAATATTTTCTTATTATTTTAAATACCTTAAATTTTAATTCTTATTATAGTCAACATTTTTTTTTATTGATATGGCTTTTTAGTATTTGAATAAGATTTTTTTGGTAAAAAAAAATTATAGATTAAAGATGATCTGTCATTTTACCTAACAACCAACAAAAGAAACACATATATTTGATGAATTGACACATTATGAATGTTGTCTTCATCATCTTCAACAAATAAAACTCAAAATAACATTCAAACCTAAAAAAATTCTCACATTATCGTTTAACACATTAGTGGTTGTAAAATGGTAATCAGAATGACGATAGTCCAACATAAACTTCTTTATTTTGAAAATCTAAATGAATAAAGTAATATATCACGAAGAGTAAAAAATATCGGTGACATTTTTGTGGCCGACAGAGGTCGGATGATGAAATGGCGGTGCAAAGAGTTGGCCAGTGTTTTTTCTTTTTGTTTTGTTGTAATTTAACAATTGAATATTGCTACTGCTTAGAGAGTTTGACCAATTAAAAACTGTCTACTTCTCTTCCTTACTAACAATTGAGAACATACTATTCTAATAATCCACTGCACAACACTCTTTCGACGACCCCAATCTCCCTTCCCTTCCAGTAAGATAATTAATTCTGCATCATTTCCATTCCCATTCCTATCATCCTATTTATTTATATATCATTCATTTTCATATATTAAAACTGAGTAGCATTTATAATATAATATACAATGACAAAGCGATAGAGTTCTGTCGCCAGAAAGAGATGCTACTCTACTCCAACAACAACAGCATACCATTAGTAGTAGGGATAGTACAATGATGTTGTTACTTTTTTCGTTTTTCAATTTCACTGACTGCCATTACATTGGTATGCTGCTTACATACATCATAAATAATGACGTTCTCTTTCTTTATTGCTAGCTCTTACGGTTTTGATTTAAAGCTTCAACTACTACCATACACCTATGCCTCATTCATTTCTTCATAGACAAACAAAGAGTGCACCTGATACAGCGCCAAATCATGACGAGGATCGTAAAATTCAACTCAGTACTATAGTTTATTTTAAATAAAGTAAGACTTTCACTCATATTATCAATTATAACATCAATTTTATACTAAAAAACAGTTCAATACTTTTTATTTTATTTTTATTAATACTTGATAGTTGAGATCTCGCCTTAGTTTTTACTCTCTAAACAAACCATACTAGTCTACGCATAGGACTTGGAGTGAAATTCAATTTCTTTGATCCTGATGATTGATGTGCTTTAAGCTGAAATAAAGAAAGAAAACAGCCTTTGATGTATCCAACTATTTCTTCTCATACAACTTTTTAATCTCTTTCCTTCTACTATCAACATCTCCGATAAGAGTTGCATGGCGATTTAAATATTACGCTCTTCTCACAAGTCCATCAAGACTAACATTTACAACACCAACCTGATGAACTCTGCTCCAATTCCTATTGACAGTTACTTGTTTATCTAGTAGGATCCCAAAGCAATAAATAAGTTGAAAAATAAAATAATCTTAAATAACTTGGATATATATACTTCAATAATGAATAATATCACTCTTTGTCAGTCTAAGCTCAAGGTTTTATCTGTCTTGTAAATTGAGATAGTGACCAAATCAGCGTCAGTTGGACAAATTACAAGGAAAATAAGTATAAGCTCAAGGTTTTATTCTTCTTGTAAATTGAGACAACAACCAAATTGGTGTCAGTTGGACAAATTACAAGGAAAACAAGGATTAATATTTCAAAATTTATGTTCATTTTCTCCAATTCATTTTTGTTACATCTAATACCGAACAGGTCACTGTCTGATCATATCGACATGAAAGACCCTGAACTTCGGCATCATTGTCAAAGTTTTGAGTGACTTTAGCATTGGGCTACCTCACTATAGCAATTAACTTAAAAAGGCGCTAAACTATTAAAGTATAACCAAACACACATCTTTAATTTTGTTGTTTCTCTTCTCTCTATGGACTATCTCATGTTCATCAGTTATAACCAAGGATGTAACTGTAGAGAGGGAGGGAAAATACACGTGGATAGGGGAAATATATATATACATACACACATACAGGGGTATTGTCATGGGAGGATATCATCGTAGAAGTTATTCTATTTTACACCCTCTGAAGGAGCTTTGCTCTGGGGGTTATAGGAGGAAAATCTTGTAATCATTTTCTTTGTTTTCAACCATCAATACCAGATTACTATTTCTCATAATTTTGGTTTCCTAACAAGGAATCACTTGAGGTCTTCTGTGTTAATCCCAGACAGAAAATAAAATGGCGATGTGATAAAATTCAGTGTATAGTAGGAGTGGCAGGGCATCAACTAGCAAGCCATCAGCCATTTGGTCATATTTGATAGCCCTAAAGACCTTTATATGTTTGCCAGTTTTGGTTGATTTTTTTGATTACTTAATCATTAACTATGATCTTCTAAAATTGATCTCCCAATTAGGGGTATGTGTACTTTAGAATAATGCAAGTTAAATACTTAATTCTCATATTTCATATAGAAGAATTTCTTTTACTTAAAAAAGGGCTTTCTACAAAAGATTACCAATTATCTCACATTGAAACATTCCTATACGTTTAAACACCTTTTAGAAAAAATAACTATTATGGAATTAAATTTCAGTACAAAAACCATCATTAATTTACACAACTTGAGACTGAAGCCTGTATATTGAGGTGCATTGAAGCATGGGGAGATTGACAGGTTGAATAACTAAAACACCAAAACAAAAAGATTCAAGGGAATATATAAGATCAAAGATTCAATCAACAAAAGCATGTTCAATGAAATGAAGAAATAGAACTCTATTTCGGCATCTGGATTAGGAAGTAAATGAATTTATTTGAGTCTAAACTCAGTCATAGTACACAAACTTCACAACTCATCTATAAATCAACAACATTGTTTTTCCTCTTCCAATCACATGTACATGTTTTTTGCTCTGATTTTACTGGTGGGTTGTGTTTATTCTTTTTCAACCCCTGAAGTAGGTGTCAGTGGAACACAGTTAAGAAGGAAAGAGACAAGAACTCACAATTGAAGGTAACAAAGGCTAGGGTCCAGGATGGTTGCAGGAAAGAGTAACTTGTGAAAAGGCTTGACAATTCCTTGAATCAATGCTAAGAAATGATACCATTCTAGCAGTGGCCACAATACTATGCAAAGGCAAAAGTGACTCAACACTTCCAAGCTGGTATACAATAGTTCTGTTCAATATATAAATTTCACAAATCAGCATAAAAACAAATTGGGCGAAAATCTCCAAAATATTGAATAATTGAACACAACATGAAGATCTCAATAACATAAAAAGAATTGGGAAATTTGTAAGTAAGTTTGGAGTGTAAAGAAGTAACCTAACCTGAGAAAGGGTGAGAGTCGACGGGGCGGAATTATTGAAGCAGGAGAATGGTTGTTAGGTCTGAGAACTGATTTGAATGAAGAGAGGAAGAAAAGACGTCGAGTGCAATGTGAAGACGCCATGATATTGAATCGATAACCAGAGAGAGAGAGAGAGAGAAGAGAAGAAGAATCAAATGAAATGTTCTTCCCCTAGCAGGCAAAATTTTGTTTATTTTTTTTATTTCCAATATAATCCTTGTGTACCAAAATATTTTGGGCTCTTTGAACCCACTTAATTCACTTTTTTGGTTTTGTACCACGCACCCCCCATTTTTATCTCCCACCCCCAGTCATGTGTAAAAGATCATTTTATACTCAATTTCATTTATTAAAATCCAAAAAAAATTCACTTTCTTTTTTCATCCAATTCCTTCGGAAATTTGTAATATCTGAATTTGATCCTACCCACCCCTCGAACATTTGAAACTTCCAAATCTCAAATGTAAGTAAAAATTCGAATATTTCAAATATTCGAAATGTATGAAACCCCAAATCTTTCGAAAGTTTGTATCATGTTGAAAGTTTCGAAATGGAAGTCTCAAAAGTTTGAAAGTTTCGAAACATAGAAACTTTCAAAAGTTTTATGGAATTAGAACGTTTCAAAATGATATTTTTCCCATAAAACTTTCGAAGTATATTTTCCCATAAATAATAAAACTTTCAAAAGTTTCGGTGAACAAGAAAGTTTCGAAATACAGAAACTTTCGAAGGATATGAAAGTTTCGAAATATAAAATTTTGTAAAACTTTCGAAATATGTTCAGTTTCGAAAATTTGGTATTAATGGAAACTTTCTAAATGCATTTTTAATAGTAATAAATAATAATAAATTTATTGTAATAAATTAATACTAATAATAAATTTGATATTTAATTTTGGAAGTTTAAGTAAATTTAAAAAAAAATTGAAAGTTTCGAAACTTCTGAAACTTTCAAAATGGAATTACTTCGAATGTTTGAAATTTTCGAAGTATATGTGCTTCGAAAGTTTCAAATTCATCCAAACTTTCGAAGTTTTCTGGAAAAATACACTTCGAAAATTTCATATTCATCCAAAGTTTTGAAATTTTTGGAATATTTCATTTCGAAAGTTTTGTATTTTTCCAAAGTTTCGAAATTAGTAATTTTTTTTGCATAATTACATTTCGAAAGTTTCTAATTTTACAAAACTTTCGAAAGTTGGGGGTGGAAAACTAAAACGGAATTTTTTTTCTATAATTTTATACAAATTAAACAAGGGTAAAATAGTCTTTAAAAAAATTGGGAGGTGGGAGGTAAAACTGGGAGGTGCACGGTACAAAATTCTCACTTTTATTACGAGGATAACAACACTGCCCTTCTTATGGCATAAGGAATGGAGTTGACATTCTAGTAAAATTTTAATTTTACTGTTAATCAAATCAACTCGAGTAGAAAAAATTAGTTGGTCTGAGTCTCTGGATTAAGTAAAAAAATTGTTTTATCTAATTAAAAATTTATGTTCTTTACTAAGTATAGATAATAGCAGTTAAACCAAATTTATTTACAATTTTTACTATTAGAATTTAACATACTTCACCACACCAATGTCTATATCTTAAATATAATAAGAAATATATTTTTTCTGATAATTTTTATAAGAGACAATTGAATTATAATTGATCAACAAAAATTTGATTCATATAGTATTAAGTACAAATACATTATATAAAATTTAATAAAAACAGACATTGGGTAAACAACTAGATAAAAAGATAAAAGAATTATAAAAAAAAAAACCAGTTATAAGTGCTAAAAATTTTAAAACTATAAATAAAATTGAATGCATGGTTAGATTAGTCTAGGTTAAAAAACATAAAATGAGGATCAATCAATTATTTTTCGATTTGATTTTAATGCAATTTTTCTTTTATAAATATAAAAGATGGTTGAAGCCCAATGAAAATAACTACAAAGCAATCAAATAAGTGGTGTAAACTTTATGTGACAAATGCCTGATATATTTTTGGTATCTACTTGTTAAAATCCAATGTATGTTTTAATTATTCTTTGATTGTGCGACACCCTAGGCTAATTGTTAGTAGTCATAGTCACTGCAATTTCCTATACATTGAATGCAATTATTGCAGCATCATTATAAATAAGAAGGTGTGTGATTTCATTAGAGACACAAGAAACACAAAAATCATATATTTTACATGGTATCAGAGCTGGTTCTAATTTTGAAACCCGTCTTGGTGCTTCATACAGTCACCACCTTTTTCAATCATTCAATTTTTTGGCTTTATACAGTCATCTACCACCATCAACTCCGGTTGCCTTTCTAGCAACCAGCCACGACGCTACAGCTGGCCTCAAAAGCACCACCTTCACTCTTTGCTAACACCAGCTGCCTCTTTTCTAGTGTGCATCCAAAACCAACAAACACCACAATCCTCCGGCAAGCACGACGGTGTTTCTCCCGTCGCCAACCAAACATTGCACACGTTGTCACGCGGGTCCGTCGTCTCTATGTATGGGTCCTACGCACCTCCACCAAATTCGTGCGTGAGAACGCATGCACCTGTCTCTGACCCCCCCTTATGCAGTTCTTTTCATGATGTGGTGATTTTTCAACAACCTCATTTTTCAACTCTTCATTTCGCGTTGTATCTACTATTGTGAGAACTTAGTTTCAAGGACAAGGTATCATTTGCTCAGACAATCATTTTATTTTCATTAACGGTCAATCCGGTGGTGACTCTATTTCCACATATGAATCATATTAGTGGCGCCTTTTATTCTCACTGACGATCAATCCGATGATGACTCTATTCCCACATATGAATCATATTAGTGGTGGTTTCCCACCGATAATCAATTATGACTCTTTCACCCATGAATCATTAATGATGCCTTCTCTTTTCAAACTAGTCCAAGAATTGTCAAACTTGGTTTTTTTTTTTTTGGTGATAAAATGTTTTGATGTAACAAGCTTAAAGCATAGTAAGCTTTAGCTTGAGGGGGAGTGTTAAAATTCAGTTTTAATTATTCCTTGATTGTGCAACACCCTAGGTTAATTGTTAGTAGTCTTAATCACTACAATTTCCTTTACATTGAATGTAATTATTGCAACATGATTATAAATAAGAAGATATGTAATCTCATTAGAGACACAAAAAATACAAAAATCACATATTTTACACTCCTCATATTATAATTTAATAATAGAAACTAAAAGTGTTAGTGAAAAATATATTAGAGAGCAAAAGTCAAATAAATTATTTATAAAAACTAAATTTTTTTTTTGAATTGTATAAAATTAGAAACGTATTTCTGCTCCATTTTATTATTTATAGTAAGATGTCAAAGAAAAGGAGATCTATCATCATGTCATTGATCTCACATGATTGTGGCAACACACTTCTGTGCACTCAGCGTCGGTCCAACATATTATGAGGCCTAAAGCGATATTAGTTAGAGTCTTTTTTAAAGTTAATAAATAAATTATAAATATTTTATTTAATAATTATAGAAAATTTCTTTAGTAGAATTAATGGCATTTTCAAATATATTTTCTCTGTGTTTTTTAAAAATTAAAATAAAACATCTTAACTATTCTACAACAACAAAAATTTGTTTAAAAATTTTCATCTTTTACTTGAAAAAGCGAATTAGCATTATGTTTACTATTTGTCATATGATTTGTCAATTTATAACTAATATTTCTCATAGGAGTCATGTGCTCACTTTTTGTCTCATAATTTTTCAATTTATAATTAATATTTCTATATCCATAATTCTTTTGTCAACCAATTTATCTATACTAAATATTAAATAATTACATAATTTGCAATAAAAACAAAATATTTTATTTAATTTATATAAAATTTTATCGGTTTTAATTAAAAGAATATTAGAATATAAGGTATTTATATTTTATTTTTTTTAGAGATGTCTAGCATTTAGAGCTCATAGTTCCACGTGTAGGATAGGATGGTTGGAATGCCAAAATTACACTTGAAACTAACAAAAGAATCATATTTTACTATTTTACACTCACATTTCAAATAAATATCATGATATATTTTCCTTCCTTTTTTAATTATAAAAACTAAGCTTACAGCATTGAATTATAACAACACACAAGACATCATTTTCAACGGACAGTAATCAAAAACGCCCATATAAACTTGTATAGTATGTGTTTGATTAAAATATTGTTTACTTAAAACCTCAGCTGAACTTAAACAAAATTCCTCTTTCTTTGGATATTAAGTGTTAACATCCCCACCCTGTTTATTTTTTTAGAAGTTTCTGTCCTTTCGTTAGTTTTTTATAACATGCAACCGTGCATTATGATGCTTTAAAGCTACACTCGAGAGTTACAAATAATGTAACTCTTTCAAGTCCACCTAAATTTTGTTCAGCTTAGGAGATAGATAAATTACAAATGTTGACTAGCTTTTCTTTAACCTACAAGACTTTTTTTTTTGAGTCATTAACCTACAAAACTTAAACCAGAATTATTATCACTTCCAACAAAACATAGATATTACAAACTAAGACACCACTTTATATGAAGAAAAAAAATATGGTACAATGTGCATAAGCAGTCAGACACCGCGATCACCAATTGGTTCCAAACCTCACAACCACAACCAAACAATTGGTTTAGAAAATACACGACAAAGGAAATACAAAGAAGCAAATTGAATGGCCCAACCCATGACAAAGGAAATTAAAAGCAAGAGAAAAATCAAATAAACAGAATGGTAAATTTTAAATGGAAAAAAATAGTAGTACTTTGCAATAGAGGGGATTACTCCTGTACTAGTGTTATTAAACAAAATCTCTCACATAGAAGGGGATTACTCCTGTACTAGTGTTATTAAACAAAATATCTCTCGCTCATGCACAAATACACACAAAAGCACAAACACAGTCAACATTCTCACTTCCTCTTGATATCTCAAATTCTCATTCCAAACAATATTCATGATTTCATATCTATATGCATACCTCATATAAAGGCTGCTTATAAGGGCTCGCTAAAAAAAATATTACAGAAAAATGGGGAAAAGTATACTAGCAACCAAGTACCTACCAAAATTGTATTAGCAGCTTTTAAATGCACTTGTATTGAGTTAGGCCTTTAATCTTTGAAACTAACTCTTGCTTGTATTAGCAGCTTTTAAAAGCCCTTGTATTGAGTTAGGCATGTAATCTTTGAAACTAACTCTCGCAAGTTGCATCCTTGCCAGTATTGACAGAAACCTCCTGCATCAGATATATGTATTTAACTTTTATGATTGCTACAAGAATATGAAACTAAAGTACATATGTACAGAAAACCTTGAGTGAAGAAAAAAAATTAAGGAAACTTAAAACCATGAACCTATGAAGTAGATGAAGTTTATTAACCTAGAATCACATAATTAAACTTAAGTTGAAGCAAAATCTCAGGATATAATAATTGTTCTTAAATTTCGTAATTCATAAGAAGGACATCTTAACAGCACAATCTATCAGTACACTATATTGCAGTTTGAGATAAGTCATCAATTTGAGGATATAACAATTTGTGCTTCAATGGTGCCTAAAGCAGTAAGGTGGCAACTATACAACAAAACTTCAGAATAATTTTTTTGACAAAACACTTGAGCAAAATAGAAACTATGCCTACCAATTAAATGTGCTCTCCAATTTTGAGTCCTTGTTCTTTTGCTTTCTTGAACCATTTAAGTGTGTTCTCCAATGTTGAGTAAGCAGCAACATCTGTCAAACTCTTGCTTTCGACAGCATAATCAAACACTTCATAAGCATCTGCAATTCTACCAGCCCTACAAAGTGCCCTGACAAACGTAGCATAAGAAGCCATTTCAAGCTTCAGACAACCCGATTTCATCTCACCATACAATTCCATGGCCTTGTCAAACAATCTAGACTTGCACACCCCTTGTAGCAGCGTGTTATATGTGCACGAATTTGGACTGCAGCCCTTCGCTTCCATTTCTTCCAACAACGCAATTGCAGACAAGATCTCCCCTTTCCTGCACAATCCATTCATCAGAGAGGTATAAGTTACCTCATCAGGGAAATGACCCTTTTCCACCATAACACGCAATAACTTCTTAGCTTCCATTACCCGGCCGGATTTTGATAACCCATAAATCAAAGTGTTATAAGTGATAAGATCGGGCTCCACCCCGGCCTCCTTCATTTTATTATAAACCTCGATTGCTTCATTTCCTCTACCCATCTTACAATAACCTTTCATAATTGTATTGTAAGCATAGCAATCTAACTTAAAACCTTCCTCATCGAGAACAGTCATCAAACTCAAAGTTTCACGCAAGTTCTTGGCATTACATACATTATCAATTAAAATTGTAAAAGTAACAAGATCAGGATTCACCCCAAATTTGCTACGCATTTCAATAATGAAATTATAGAGAGTGCTCAATGTTAGGCACTTACAGAGATGCTTAACAAGGAAATTGAAAGTGTAAATATCAGGAATGCAATGCTTGGAAGACAACTCTTTGATCAATTCAACAGCTTCGTCCATTCGACCAGCCGAACAAAGTGATCGGACGGCTAAATCAACAGTAACTTTATCAGGACTCACGCCATCAGAAACCATCAAGTTTAGGGTTTGATGAATTTGGGAAAGGGTGGTATCGGTGGATTTGCATGATTGGGTGAGCAAGATGTGGTAGGTGGATTTGTCTGGGGAGAAAGAAGGATGAGTCTTTGTCATGTGACGAAGAAAAGCAATGGAATCGTTAATGGTGGAAACTGAAGCGTAGGATTGAAGGAGGGAGTTATGGAAGCGGAAATCATTGGGGACATTTGAGCTTTTAACGATGGAGTTGAAGATACTTTTAGCCTCTTGGAGGCACGGAGATTTGAATAGAGAGACGGGTTTCGGAGGCTGAGATTCCTGCTGGGGTTTTCGGGATTTTCCGGGAAAATTGGATGGGATTTTCTTGGGAAAGTGACGGGGTTTGGAAGAAGAGGGGATCGATGAAGATGAATTAATCAAGTTTGGATTCGAGAGTGCGGAACGAAATGAAGGAGGAATTTTTCCCATGTTGATTTTTGCTTCTTCTTCTTCTTCTTCGTTGAAAGTATCGTAGGGTTTTTAGGTTTTAGGAATTTCCCCCATGTTGCTCCATTTTAAGTGTTGAATTTTTGTTATATGTAACATTTTTAGAATACTTTAAAAAATAAAAATAAATTTTAACAATAGTCTTTTTAATAGTAGAATTCAAATTTTATACATCATTTTAATATTAGATTTATACATTTTTTTTTAAATATCTTTTTAGTCTCAATTCTAAAATAAGTTATTTTTTATTTTTTTATGATAATCTTATTTGTGGTAAAAATTTTGCTATCACAAAAAATTGATGTCACAGCATAATACATAGCAAAATTAATTTTGATATTGTGTGAATTTATATACACACCTACGAATCATTTCATGTCTATGTCGAAACACATATTTTAAAGAATAACAATTTTAAAATTGATCGATGATTGATGAATCAATCCATCCCATTTGCGGGGATCTTATAATAAATTGATTCACACTCATATTCACGCATTCATATTTTACAATAGCTAAGTCACAATGATCATGTGAATCAATCCATGACAACATGCATCAATTCATGAATGCATTATTCACTTAAAATATGATTTCAATGCATTTTCATAAATTTTAATTCATTATTAACAATTTAACATGTATCTATTATTATGTATAATTAAAAAAGTTTTCTTGTGATATCATCTTATTTACAATCAGGATGAGATATTAAGAACAATATAGCCACTCACAACGAATTTAATTCTCAATCTAAATTTTAACTTCACTCACAACACTAACTAAACTAAGTTAAAAAAAATCATGCATTCATATGTATTGGGCTATTCATTAGTTGGATTAGCAATGTAAAAAAAAAAAGTATTTGTGCATAAAAATAAGAAATTTAAGTCATATTCTAGTATTGTATTTCTCATT
>JBBPBT010000809.1:706636-719720 GCA_037974875.1 Cicer bijugum | reverse complement strand
AAAAAAAAATTAAGAGCAAAGCTTATCAAAAAGTTTATCGGTAAAAAAAAAAATTCAAAACAGAAAATTCTCAAATAGTGTACCCACAAACATATTTTAAATTTTTTAAAACACAAAAATTTTAAATTTTTTAGAACATTATGTGTTTCAAAAAATTTAAATTAAATTCTTCGGTATATGTCTGTGTTCCAAAAAATTCAAACATTAAATTTTTAGAACAATAAAAAATGGTGGGATGGAACAATTGTTTCAGATTTTTTATTTATAAAATAGGTGGTTTTTGTAAAATATAGAGTAAGAATATAATTGTTAGATATGGTGTAAAATTATCCTCTCTTTCTCGCATTCCATGGTAGGCCTTCAAAGCCTGCCCCATTTTCATCTCTATCTTTCTTCCCCTTCTACTATAATCGGTCACTTACAAATGTATTACTCCGTATTAAAATATAAACAAAAATAAGAAAAATATAAATGATAGTGAAAAAATTGTATTTTATACATCAACAATTTGAAACGGAGAGAGTATAGTTTTAAAAATTAAATATGTTGTTGGTACTTTAGATTTTTTTTCAACAACATGATCATAAAAGTTATTTTATTCGGTGACAAAATTTCATAAAAGTTGTTTTCTTTTTTGTTAAGTTACTTGCGATTCTATCGTTCTTGCATTTCGTGCAGCGTTGGTTCTGGTATATGCTTGCTTTGCTAAAGAGTAATGTGCATGCATGGATTCTTTAATTTCAAATTGATGTTAAAAAGTGCTTCTATAAGAATATGGTGAAGTAGATATTTTCCTTTGGATCCTAATTAACAAAGAGTGAACATGGAAATAATTGGTTGGGAAATTATGGACCATACGCTCCTTAAAAAAATTCTTCTTGTTTTATTTTGTACATTTTTGTTTTGGAAGATCATTAGATACATGTGTGGTCTTCTCAAAGTTGACAAGGAACCAGTCACAGTATTAGTCACCGGTGCTGCAGGCATGATTCCTTTTTTTAGTACATTTTTTTTTTATTCTTAGCTGAATTTTGGCTAACCTTATGCAATAGTATTGTGTTTTATATTACCAGTCCTATATTTTTGTTCCATATTACATTATCAATTTAAAAATCAAAAGAGTAAATTTTATAACTTTTTAATATATGTTTGATTTTGCACTGATGTTATAAAAATCACGATAAACGAATGTGAATTGTAGTTTTTATAAAATCATGATGGATCACCTTACTTTTGACGATATCACCGTAAAACAAAACTTACAATTAATTTTTTCTTATGTGGGCATGTATTTTTAGGATATTAAAATTTGATTGAAGCATTACAATTAAACTTAAGTAACATGTGCATTTTAATTTTGATTTGATTCAATAACAGGACAAATTGGTTATGCTCTTGTTCCAATGATTGCAAGAGGGTTGATGCTAGGTTCAAATCAGCCTGTAATTTTGCATATGCTTGATATTGAACCAGCAGCAGAGTCCCTTAAAGGGGTGAAGATGGAACTGATTGATGCTGCTTTCCCACTTCTTAGAGGCATGTTTTTAAAGTTAATGTTGAATTAAGCACAACATGATTTTCTTTAATAATCAATGTTATAAAATCCCAACTGAATTGGAAGGTTGAACTAGTTGATAATATTAATTGTGCATGTAAATGCAATATAGGTGTTGTTGCTACTACGGATGTTGTTGAAGCTTGTAAGGATGTAAACATTGCTGTTATGCTTGGTGGATTCCCAAGAAAGGAAGGAATGGAAAGAAAAGATGTAATGTCTAAAAATGTTTCAATTTACAAGGCTCAAGCTTCAGCTCTTGAGCAGCATGCTGCAGCAGATTGTAAAGTAAGAAACATTAAAATCTTCAAAATCATTGCCACTAAGTTACTCCTCTTATTATACATATATATATATATTATTTGATTCCAATTATTTGTGAATGTAGGTGCTAGTGGTTGCAAATCCAGCAAACACAAATGCTCTAATATTGAAAGAATTTGCTCCTTCAATTCCTGAGAAAAATATCACATGTCTTACTAGACTTGATCATAATAGAGCATTAGGCCAAATATCTGAGAAGCTAAATGTTCATGTTAGTGATGTTAAAAATGTCATCATATGGGGAAATCACTCTTCAACTCAATATCCAGACGTCAACCACGCAGTCGTCGCAACAAGTAACGTCCACAAGACCGTCAGAGAATTAGTTGTGGATGATAACTGGTACATCAATCGCCACCACTTTCTAAATAATGATTTAAATTAAATCACGGTCGAGTTGTGACACATGAACTTGTTGAATTTAATTTAATTTTGGACCTGTGTTATTAGGCTAAATACAGAGTTCATCACAACAGTTCAGGAACGTGGGGGTGCCATTATCAAAGCGAGGAAACTGTCTAGTGCATTATCAGCAGCAAGTGCTGCTTGTGATCATATACGTGATTGGGTTTTAGGTACACCTAAGGTTAGTTTTTCTTTTATATATATATATATATATATATATATATATATTTCAAGTACAATTTCACTTATGCTTTGTGCTATAAATAAATTTATTTACATTGAATTTGTTGTATTTCAGGGAACATGGGTATCAATGGGAGTGTATTCTGATGGGTGTTATGGTATCCAACCTGGTCTCATTTATTCTTTTCCTGTTACTTGTGACAAAGGAGAATGGAATATTGTACAAGGTACCTTTGTTTTATTCTTATGTACTACATTCATAAATTAATACAATTATTTATAATCTTTGATACTTTGACAGGGTTGAAGATTGATGAATTCTCAAGGGAAAAGATGGACAAAACGGCCCAAGAGCTCATTGAAGAGAAAAAATTGGCTATGTCATGCCTTTAATTGTCTACCCACTTTTACTTTGAATCCCTTTGCACATTAATTTGGTTGTTGGAACCAAAAAAGGGAGATTATTATTATTATTATTATTATTATTAAAATTGTAATTATATTATTATTATTATTATTATCATAATCTTATTTGTATGCTTACGCAAAAACTATTGTTCATGTATTGCTTCACTTTTAAGGGTAGTTTGGGAGGAAGATTCTTTCCTCGTTGAATTTAAACAAATTTGAAAAATGATAAACAGAGTTAGGTCTATCGAGGGAGAGAAGATAATCTTAATTAAATTTATGTTTGATTTAATGGAAGTGAGATTTCCCAATTTTGTTCTTATTCCCTTTAGTTTTAAATCCTCTAATATGAAGGAGAAATAAAGAGTTTTGCTCATCTTTTTAAAAACATTAATCCAAACATATTTTCTCTCTTCTCTCTTCTTTCTATGATACATATGTACGGTGCGGTATCAGATAGATACTGATACAAAAATGAAATATGGTATTTTTAAAAATACAAAGATACATATACTTCATTATAAAAAAAAAAAATATGATTCTTTTTTATATAATTTAATTAAGAGAATCATATTATTTAATTCATAATTTAAAATTACAAAAACTTAAAAAAAATTATAAATTATGTTGGGTTATATCAACAAATAAATCCACTTACACAAATAATATTATATAAGAAAATCATTACTTTCAGTGCGAACGAAATAATGATGAAAAACAGAATAGCTACGAGAGTATGTTACAAATATGAGTAGTTCACTATTTTAAGAGGATCCATACTTGATACTTTCCTTTCAACCAAAAGAATTATTAGGGTTTGAATGAAATGAATAGCCATAAAATGTTATGTTAGAATGAGAGAAATTGGTGTATATATATAAAAGTAAGGTTTGAAACTACTAATGTAGCCTTAATAGAATTGTAATAAGTTGTGGTGTGAATGTAGTAGAAAAAGAGGGAATAAAAAAAAAAGACATAAAATTAAAAGGGATGTGTGTTGTGTAAAAAATGAAAGAGGTATATGCAAATAGAATAGAATTAGAGATTAGAGGGTGGAGCGGAGGAAAGCAGCAGAAGATTGGATTGATAGATTGAATTCAGTTATTATTGTATTGTATTGATGATGGCGATGCAATGCAGAAGAAGGGCAGCGACTTGGTTGCTACAACATCATCATCATCATCATCAGCTTAGCCGAACCCTTTCTCTCTCCTCCGTGGATCACGATTACGTCATTCTTCTTCTTCTCTTTTTTCTATTCCATTCCATTCAATTCAATTCAATTCAATATCTCACTCTCTCTCTTTCCCTCTTCACAGGTTTTGGTTGAAGGTAATGGATACTCAAGAATGTCGCTTCTCAACAGACCCTCCTCCCTCAATGCCATCAACACCGACATGTCTGCTACACTGCATAAACTTTACACAACTTGGGAGCATGACCCTCACATCGGTTTTCTCATGCTCAAGGGCACTGGCCGCTCATTCGCTGCTGGTGGAGATATTGTCGCTCTTTACCGTTTTTTAAACAAAGGTCAAAGCTTTTCCTTTTCCAAATCTCTTTTCAAATTGGTATTGGACTTTCCAAACTAAACTAACTCTCACTTAGTTGTCAATATTGCAATTAACCAATCATTACACAATCAAACCGTAGGTTGCATCCATACATTAGGTTTCAGATTATTGTACCAATTTCGTTTTAGCTATTTTCTTCCGTCTATTTTCAATTTCTCATTTTCTGCTACATTTTTTTATACAGTTTTGTTAACTTTTCCCTTTCAATTTATGCAGGGAACATAGAAGCCTGTAAAGAATTTTTTAGAACAATTTATAGTTTTATATACCTGCTAGGTACATATTTGAAGCCACATGTGAGTATAGTAGTTGGAGGCTGGTCAATTACTTGTGCTCAGTTTATTAGACATATAAGTTTGATATACTCGTTTCTGCTGTTTTCTATGAAAAATAATTTATATTTGTGAGTGGTATGTTTGTGCAGGTAGCTCTTCTCAATGGCATTACCATGGGTGGTGGGGCAGGAATTTCTATCCCTGGGACATTCCGAGTTGCAACAGACAAAACTGTATGTAATATGAAACTTCATATATATATGTACACACTACTCCTCTTGCTCATTATTCATGTATTTGCCATTGGGGGATTGTTATTTGTAAGTTAGGACATGGGATTTGTGATTTGGGAATATGTTAATGGGACTTACATTGTGGCGCAAAATGCTTAAACCAACATTACTTTTAGTACTATGTAAGCTTATGCTATTGGCATTCACTTTGCCATGCCGATGTAGGACTTTAGGTTATATAGCTTATCACTAAGCAAATGCTATTGGTTGTTTATCCAAGGATAATTGTACAGTGCATATCAAAGTATTTGTTTGCATAATTGCATTGATTGTGAAAACTTCATGGCTTTGGTCTTAAAAGTTTAGCATTCTATTTCAGTGTGTAGAACTTTACTTGCCTTCATTTAGATGATTTATCCTTTCTGCACTATATTTAAATGGTGGATTAGCTCTGGTATTATGTCAAATCATAAATGGGAAGTGGTGGTGGAACAAACAATTAGTAAATTGGAGTTTGGAATTCTGTCCTCTCCTACTTTAACAAGTTTGTCTTCATTTTGGGATGATATGAATTTTAACACTTGGTTGCATATGCCGAGTTCATTATAACTACTAATCACTAATTTGCAGGTTTTTGCTACACCTGAAGTTCTTATTGGATTCCATCCTGATGCTGGAGCATCTTTTTACCTTTCACATCTACCTGGTCATATAGGTATTGTTACGTGTATACACTGTACATGCCTTGTCTTCTGCTTTAAGTTGAAGTTTCAACGCCTCTGCTTGGGAGATTTTATATAACTCATTTTAACAGAGATAGTCTTGAAGATATTTAATATTGTACTTGTGTCTGTGCACTTGGAGGGGATAGTAGCAAGTTTTGACAATTTTATATGGCCAGGTTGTTAGAAATTAGAATGCATCTTTCTAAACAATTTGTGATTATCTTCGTCAGAGATAAGCTCCACTATGATTCATTTTGTTCATGTAAGAGTCTTATTAGTACAATCAGAATCAATTCAAAGATATAATTCCATATTTCAAATGTTTATACATAAACTTGTGCTTTATATACATGTCACTTCATTGTAGAACGATAGTTTTTCCATTGTGAGGCTATTGATGGTGATCAGTGGTAGTTGTTGGTTCAGTTAAACTGGGATTATTACTTCTTAGGAGAAATTTCAGTGATCTTGAGCTGGGTTACAATTCCTTTTAAACAAGATTAGCTCTTCTCCACAAGTCTTGAAGAATAGTTTGGAATCTGGATTTTTCTGGCCGGCACTTGTGTGAATCCCTTTTTGCACATTTTACTCAATCCCTTTTCTTTCAAAGATTTCTTTTGGACAATTTTATTTGGCAATTCAAGTTCAGAAATGGTGCAACACATTTCTGCATTTCTTGGCAGGCAACTTTCGTGGAGCTAAATTTATGGTATGTTTTGAGCAGTAGCTCTGGGTAGGCGACCAGTTTTGTGGTTCAGGTAAACTCAAAGAGGCCAAAATTCTGTAGCAATGTGCTTTCTTTGCAATTCTTTGGTGCATTTTTCTGGAGCATATGCACACATCTTTAACAGGGTCTCACTTGGCCTTGAACTTTCTTTTAGGTAGAGCTAGATAAGGTTGTTTTCAGTCATCTTCAAAATGCAAAGGGATTGAACAGTCTTGCTACATTCCTAGGTTTTTTTATTTTCGTTTTTATATTTTTTTTGTTCATGAGGATACCTTATCCTTCCCCTGTTCTAATTTTCTTCTCTCGCATTATACTTATTTTTTCTGTACAAACTTTGGGTATAATCAAGGGTGGCTTATGGTCGGTGTTAGTTATGGTGGAGTCTTGTTTGCTACTTAACATAGCTTGGAATAGTTGTGCAATAACCTGGTCCATCTTCAAATTTTCGTTTATACCTCCCCTCTTTCTCTCTCACACACATTTTATAAGTTCTTAGAATTATTCGAATCCTAAACAATAATGAAATAAACAGTCATTTTCTGAACTGTGGTTCTTACTTCCATTGAGTTAAAATGTTATGCACCAATATATAATTGAATAATGAAGGATTGGTTAAATAGGTTAATCCTCTTATTTTTAACATAAATGATTGATGGGAAATTCATGGGGATTAAGGACCAGTCACCAATTGAATATATGATTGATGAACTTCCTCTTTCTTTGTTTCATTGGCTGTTATTGTATGCAGGAGAGTACTTGGCTCTGACAGGGGAAAAGCTCAACGGAGTAGAGATGGTTGCTTGTGGACTTGCTACACACTATTCCCTAATTGCAGTTTAGTTTTGTTAAGCCTTTTTCTTCTTTTTTTTCAATTGTAATAGACTATTCTTGCTAAATGATATTCAAAACCTTTGTTTTGTCCTGTAGAGGCTTCCACTAATTGAAGAACAGCTGAAGAAATTGGTTACGGATGACCCATCTGTCATAGAAGCCACTTTAGAACAGTATGGTGATCTTGTACACCCAGACAGCAGTAGTGTACTACAAAGGTTTGGTTTGTCTTCTCTTTCATTTTCTATGAGGGGAGTCTTCACTTTTCTTGGATAGGAAAAGACAATACAAAGAACAAAGAAACTATGGATGAGAGAGAAGGGTAATAGATAAAAAAATCCAGTATCTCAAAGAGGCTTTCATTGCATCTTCAAATCAAAACAAAGCAACCCCATTAAAAGGGACCATTATTAGAAAAGTATGATTGGTTACTTCTCTTATATGTTGACTTACAATATAAGATATCACTTCTACTTTTCATTTTTTTCAGGCTTGAAATTCTAGATAAATGCTTTTGCCATGATACAGTTGAAGAGATTGTTGATGCATTGGTAAGATTTGCATTTCTCTGCATGTGCTTCTGTTTACAAACCAAGTCTGGCATGGCTTACTAGCTGTGTCTAAGTGATGTGGATGAATATTTACCTTTTTTTTTATTCTTATCATTTTTAAATTTTCACTAGGAAGCTGCGGCAAGTGAAACAAAAGATGCATGGTGCATTTCTACACTAAATAGACTTAAAGAAGCTTCTCCATTGAGCTTGAAGGTTTCCTTGAGATCTGTGAGTTCCTTTTGCTTGTCTAATGTCTACACACTTTGATTGGATTCCTGTTTTCTTTCTCTTCTTTTCTTAGAACAATCTGGTTCTATAATGTAATCCATCTAATCGGGACAGATTCGAGAAGGTAGATTTCAGACCCTTGATCAGTGCTTGTTGCGTGAGTACCATATGACTTTACAAGGAATATCTAAACATATATCTGGTGACTTCTGTGAGGTATAAACATTGTGAATTTCTGGAAACTCAAACAAACTTCTTATGTCTTTCTCAACATAAGCTGATTTGAATTCCTTTTAGGGAGTGAGGGCACGTGTGGTGGACAAAGACATGTCACCAAAGGTACCTTTTCGTTGAATTACATTTTTTTAAAGATTTGAAATTCATTGGCTTAAACAATTTCATGTTTACAAACTAATTTTCTTCCTATTTATTTTAAAATCCAAATTCCTACTCTGGTTGTCAATTAAATATATGCAGTGGGATCCTCCGACCTTGGAAAAGGTGTCTCAAGATATGGTGGATCAGTACTTCTTACCTCTGAGTGAATTTGAACCTGATTTAGTGCTTCCCACAAAGTCCCGTGAAGCGTTTTTGTAGCTAACCTTTCTACCGAAGTGATTATAGCATTGGACAAACATCATTGATATATTTTGTAGAACAGAGATCAAAGTATGAAGTTGTTAACAATATCATGGACATGATAGCTATTGGATTACCACATGTAGATTGTACCAGAGCTCTGAATTGTGAAACAGCTTTAGTCTTTGTTTGGCATAGATGAATGTCTCCATCTTATTCTGGCCTGCATATAATAATTATTCACATGACATTCATAAAACAAATAAATTTATTGAAGATAGAATTTGGATAAAACTTTATGGCGTTGATTCTGGAATACCATCAGTACAGACGCATCCAATGCATTTTTTATTTTATTTTGCTTATATATAATCCAAGCTGGTTATACCCTTATGAGAGGACATCGTGTAGTCTCTTTATTGCCAATTTTTTTCATTCACAATTCTTGATTTTGAAACATCGATTAAGAGGAATTAAGTTACTTGCCATTTGGACCAACAATTGTTGGTAAGCCAATGATATTTTTGCTACACAGAAGTGTTTTTTTTATAAAAAAATCGAGTATCTTTCATGCATAATTGCGGAGACCATACACTCGAGTTGTATGAGATCTCAAATGGATGGTAAATTCTCTCTAAGAGTTTAACCACTGTTGCATGTGTAGGTTGCATAGATTTATTTAATTAATTTGACAAGAAGCATGGATATGATTGCACGTATATAATTGCGTTAATTTGACAAACAATGTAGGTGTACATTGTAAAATTGACATATTAACATGGTATAATAAACCATATGGTTTTCATAAATTTTTATGAATATTTAATTCCATACCCCGACAAGTATGCATCTATCCCACATTTTCCTCAAACCATTCCTTTTACCCTTTTAAAAGAAATTGTATATTTTTTAATTCTAGCTCAACTGATAAATGTAGATATTACTAGGTTAAATGTCCTGGATTTTAATTCAAGACTCGCAATTGTGCAATAATTATGTAGTATTTACCATCCGTAAATTCAAATCAAAATTGCTATTATCCAACAAACTTAATTTGTTTTTTTGGAATACATATAGATTTTTGGAGGTAGGAGGATTTTTAACTTAAAAAAAGAAAAAAAGTTCAGGAACAAATCTGGATTTTTGGAGGATGGGGTTAATTTTAAGGGTAGGAGTAAGTTTTTTCATTTTTTCTTTTGGTAGAACAAAAGTAATTTAAAATTGACATTAAAAAATTGAAGTGGGCCTTTTATAGCACAAAAAAACATAGTTAACTATAATCAACTGAGCTAATGGACCACATATAATCATTTATGTAGATGTTTTAATAAAACGCACTAAATAAGATAGAAAGTTGCTCACCCCCCTCGGTTTACCTAATTTCGGTTTGGTAAATTTCTATATGTGTAATCCGGTAACTTAAAGTTATTAGATTTATCGAATCTGGTAGAAATCAATATATAATTTGTTAGCCTTCACACGCTACCTCAAATCCTTCACTTATTTTTACGTTTTTGAACACCACATTCTTCTATTTATTGGTATTATCAACTATATTTTTCTTCATTGCAAATGTATTGTAGCTTTAAAACACTCATCATTGTTATTTTGGTTTTTAACTTTTTTTTGAAGTTATGTATTGACTGGTACCAAATTCTAGAATCTTGTAGGTAATTCTTTTAAAAACTTCACAATATCAGAGTCAAGCATCTAATAACTTATTTTCAACAAATGTAACACTACAAAATTCACACATCAGGTAGATATTAATGCAGTCCATAATAAGTTATTTTCTGCATAATTGAGTTTTAATTTGTATTAAATGTTTGTTGTTAGTTATGGTTGAGCATGAAGTTGAATCCAAGCATTTGCCGACATCTGATTTGAAACTTAATGCGGTAGTTGAACCAAAACCTAAGCCTGTAAAGCTGAAGAAATATCAGAGCCCGTATATGACTTGAAATCAAAGGAAGCAAGTGATTTGAAATTGGATATTGCAGAGTCAATGGTTATTGACATTGATGTTGGGATAAAGTTTAGGCTAAATTATATCCGTGGTCCCTTAACTTAATTTCAGGTGAAGTTTTAGTTCTTTATCTTTTTTTTTTCTTCCCAATTTGGTCATTTATTTTAATTTTAAGTGACAACTTGATATTTTATGTTTTAAAATTTCAACAATGTTATCCTTTTTTGTACAAAAATTCAAAAAAATCATCAAAATTTTCAATCAAAATCCATTAAATTAATAATCATCTTCAATATAATGCAAATTTTATCAAATCCATAACTCAAATATTCAAATACACTCATATTTTCATCTCCAACAACATCAAATAAAGAATGAAATTATGAGTTTATTTCAAGATTTAAGATATGAATTTGATTAAATTTGTATTTTATTGAAAATGATAATGAATTTTATGGGTTTTGGTTGAAAAATTTGATGATTTTTTTAAAATTTTTGTAAAAAAAAGGACAACATTGTTGAAATTTTAAAACATAAAATATCAAATTGTCACTTAAAATTAAAATAAAGGACCAATTCGGAAAAAAAAAATAAAGGACTAAAACGTTACTTGAAATTAAGTTAAGGGACCACGGATGTAATTTAGCCTAAATTTTATTACTGATGATAAATATAGTTGCTGAGATAATTTGATTGTTTGGGTTCGTTGTCAAGCAGCTAAGTTAGGATTTTCAGTGGTAATTACAAAATTTGATTATGATTATGATAGAAGAGAACATTTTTTTGTATTTTAGTGCAAAAGATGTGTTGTGTATTAAGGAACCAATAAGAAGTTGAAACGCGAAAACACATGATCTAGGAAATGTGAATATACGTTCATGTTGTGTGGTTATTTCATGACAACTAAAGAATGAAACCTTAGTGTTGTGTTAGGATCACACAACCATGAGATGAATAAAAATTAGAAGGTCATCTCGTTGCTAGTCGTTTAAATGATGAAGAGAAGAAATTTGTTAGTGAGATGACAAGGAATATGTTTCCACTAAAAAATATTCTAATGACTTTAAAAGACAAAATACATGAAAGTGTGACTACAACAAAGCAAATTAATAATGCAAGTAAAAGATACAAGAAGACTATAAAAGTCTGGTATCAGAAATGTAACATTTTTTAAAATGTTTACATTATCACAAATATAGATACAAATATAGAATGAGACGGTTGATAAGTCTGAAACCCAAATCCAATATATTTTTTGAGCTCATCTTATATCAGTTAAGTTGTTTTTGTTGGGGTTGATTGCAAGTCCCACATCCTTTAGTGTGAGAAAATAAGGAGAAGGCCAATGCTATATATTGGGTTTTGATCATTTGTTTTCAAATGCACCAGCACCAGCACCAGCACCAGTCAACATGTAGCACTTTAAGCTTGTATCTGACTTAGTTTAAATATTTGCTTTGTAAGAGTGTGGTTGTACTGGGGGTGTTGAGTGTGGGTGAGAGAAGTCTATGTGTTGTAACAATTTTCACATAGTGTTAATTCTCTGAGAGAAGTCTATGTGTTGTAACAATTTTCACATAGTGTTAATTCTCTAGTTGCTGGTTTAGGCAGCGGTCGTGGTTTTTTCTCCGGTTTTGGAGTTTCCACGTTATATTCTTGTGTTGTGATTGTGTCTTGATTCTTTTGAACTTATGCTGCTGTTTTTTCCCAACAATTTTAAGTATTGCTAATAGATTCAAAAATTAGAGTCAAAAGAGAAAAGAGCGTTTTGTCCTATCTGTTAGTAGTTACAGAATTGATGAATCTGGTAACTTAAGTTACGGGATGCATAACTCCAGTAATTTACCAAACAGAATCCAGCAATCTAGTAAGGGGTAATTTGAATTTTTTACGGGGTTTGGCAAACTCAGGGGTATAAACAATTCTGAATTGAATAGTATGAATAAGCTAATGCTGGTGCCAAAAACAATGGCCGAGTGGCTAGTATTCTAACTCTTTTAAGTAAACTCCCAGAGGGTATCAGAATACAACATATTGATATAATGTCTTATAAGTTATAAGGAATAAGGAAGTCCATCAAGCAAGCATATATTTTTGTAAACAATATTGTAAGATAATTGGTTTTTACTTTTTTCAATTAAAGTTTCTAGGTTGTCCCAACATATCATTATTTTTTGTTTCATTCAATTATCTTCATTTTTGTACCAACAAAGTTAGATCTAGTCAAAGAGATTAGTCTCCTACAAGTGACGAATCACAACTACAATGATTGTTAAAAAACATTCCACTATCAAATGTTAATTCTCGTGTGTTATTTTATTACTCTTATATTACTATTTGGAAATTAGAAATAAATAATTTTAATATTATTGTAATAAATGTTCAAAAGAATATGTAGTATTTAAGAATGATAGATTGAGAATATGTTATACGAATTCATGTGAATTTAAAAAGAAGAAAAAAATCCTTCTCCATTTTTTTAAAAAATTATGTGAAATTTATTAAAGTTGATATCTA
>JBBPBT010000809.1:678148-703532 GCA_037974875.1 Cicer bijugum | reverse complement strand
TGATAAAATATTATTGTCATTATTATAATTAAAAATTAATTACTTTTATCTCATTTAATATTATTATTTTTAATACACGCTTCATTTACTTTAAAACATTTACTGTTGATAAGTTAAATATTTAATATTAAAAATGAACAATTTATTAAATTTAATTTATTTTTTATATGAAATCCAAAAAATTAATTAAACTCAACTACATTTGTTAATACTTTTAAAAGTAGTTTTGTTTACTTATAATAGTGATTGGAGGGAGTATACGTGTATTTTCACATATATTAATTTAAGAGTATTTTGAGAAGACTTAATTGATGTTTTGATCCTTCAATTTTCACTAATTCTTAAAATTGGTCCTTTTATGTTAAGACCCGACAATATTGGCCCCTCCTTCAAATGTTTTAATTAAAAATTATAGTTTAATATATTTTTAATAATGTGACATACAATTTTATTATGTAGAATCATTTAGATGAATTAATTATTTATATGTTATTAATTTAACTACAAAAATGGATCATTTTTTAAGTTGAAATTAAAGTTTTGAAGTGTTTTATTGTAATTTTATGGATATTAATTGATCAATATACTTGAATCATATGTCGCATTGTTTAAAATATGTCAGATCATAATTTTTTAATTGAAATATTTGAGAAAAAAACTAAAAAGGTTGAATTTTAAAATAGAGAGATGAATTCAAATCATTGATAAAATTAAATAAAACAAATATGCAACTAAACGTTTTGAGAATGATATGATTAAATATAAATTTACTAATATTTAAAAGTATGAAAGGTCAGCACAATTTTGTTATATATATGTTCCCCATCTCTTTCATTTAATTTATAACATATAAGCAACGTGAATTTGTAAGATAAAATGGGAGGTATAGACATAGAGTACTACATATCAATAATGACAATGGTGTTGATACAAATTATATATGCAGGTATGAGTCTTGGCAGTAGAGTTGTTTTTTTGCAGGGTATGAGTCCAAGAGTATTTGTAGTCTACCGTCATGCTTTTGCAACTATCCTTCTTGCTCCCATTGCTTATTTTTCAGGGTACTTCAATTTCTACCTATAACTACTATTCTTTCTTATTTAATTATTTGATTGATTGTTTCTTTCTTTTTTAACAGGAGAAGCTCTGGTTCATATACCTTAAATTTAAGGAGTTTTTCCTTGATATTTTTTAACTCAGTAATTGGGTTTGTTTCCATTCTCTCTACTACTGCATATTTACAATCATGTAAACTACAAATTTCGTTTGAAGTAAGTTTTATAATTAGTCTTTAATATTTTGTCATATGTAATATATATTGATAAAAACACTAGTTTATATATCAACTAAATATATATTATTAATTTAATTGTAACTTAATTCCCCTTGTTTTTATCAATTCACAAAATTAATTAATCTATTTTTTTAAATTTGATAATCTTTTTTATTCATTTTGATTTTTTAACTAAAAAATGACGTTGTGACATGTTTTAAATAATGTAACATATGATACAATATTGTAGAATGATTAACACATAAAATTGCACTAAAACTCTTTAAAAGTTTAACTTTAAATTTTTGAAAATTTTCATTTTTATAATTTAATTGATGATATATAAATAATTAATGTATCTAGATAATTATGTATCATGAAATCGTATGCATAACCATTTAAAATATATTATATCGTCATTATTCAATTAAAAAATTAAAAGAAATAATTAAAATTATTGACTTTTAAAATATAAGATATAATTTCATAAATTAATAAAAATAGAGAAATCAAAACTATAATTAAGTTTATATTATTAATTTTATTTTATTTGATGTAGCTGGTAAAAGAAATAAAATATCTGATAAGATTGATTAATCTTTTCCCTCTTAATTTTATGTTGTTGCAGCATAACGTTGAGTCAGAATTTATATTTTGAGGGCATATACCTAACTTCAGCTTCAATTGCAAGTGCCATGTCCAATCTTATTCCAGCAGTCACATTTTTAATAACAGCTTTTATAGGGTAGTTACTAATATATAAAGTCAACAAATTTTTGCAACTCAATCATTTATTTCAAATTGAATTTGAATATATAATTAATTATATATTACAGAATGGAGAGAGTGGATATTAAAAGTATGAGAACTATAGCCAAAATAACTGGGACAATAATATGTGTAAGTGGAGCAGTGTGTATAGCATTGTTGAAGGGTCCAAAGCTACTCAATTCACAAAATCTCCATTCAAAATCAATCATAGGCACAACTTCCGGAAGTGATGAGAATTGGCTGCTTGGATGTATGTTTCTTATTGGAAATAGTGTATTTTGGTCAATTTGGCTCATTTTGCAGGTATTTGATATCATGTCAATAAGCATCACTTCAGATATTTTTTTTCCTCTTTAAATAGTGTAACCATGTGTTTTTATTTTTTATTTTTAACAAATGAAGAAATATTAAATTAATAAATAAAAATTTAATCAATAATATACATATATTAAATGAAAAAAATAATAATTTAATGCAGTTAAGTAAATATGTTAAGAAAAAATAATGTGTTATTATATTTTAATAATTTCCTCTTATATACGTAAAAGAAAAAAAAATAGATTACATAAAAAAATATATCAAAATTTAATTAACTATGTCTAACTAAATATTTCGAGTTTCACATCTGTATACTAAACTCGTCTATAATGAATTGAGGTTGTTTTGGACCTTTTGGTTGATTCCCATTTTGGTGACAACCTCAATTGATTCAGATAGTTAGATGAGTTCGATGACAGTCTAATTGTAGAACTGAGAGATATTTAAGTGGGTATGGTTAATTAAAATTTATCTTTTTTTTTTTATATTTATTGAATTTTGTTTGATTTTATTAATATAATTTAATTTTTTTTAGTATTTTTTATTTATCAGGCAGCAAAAATGGGAAAATAGGAGGAGATTGTTAACAAAATAGGATGAAATTATTAATTTATTTGCGATAGAATCGGAAGGAGTTATTAAAATATTATAACACATTCTTTTCTTTGACACACTCAACTGCATGCTGTAACTTTAATATATTTTGTTTGATTTCATTGATATAATTTAATTTTTTATATTTTATTTATTAATTTAATATTTTTTCTTTTGTTAAAAAAATTAAATCATAATTGCATCTGGAAGATGCAACTTCTTACAAACAAATGTTTTTATTTTCGTGTGATCACATTTCAAACTTACAAAAAGTTTTTTTCTTCTCAAAATAGTGTCAAACTACCCTCGTATGATTACTTATGTATAACTTAGTTCTATAGCAAAATTAAAGTCAAATAAAATAAATATGAGCTATTTTTATAAATTATTTTGGAGAATTTTTGTAATTAATAAGGTGAAAATAGTTAACAAGTATGTTATAAGTTGTTTTGTAGTAAGTTTTCTGACATTAGTGTTAATTAATAGATAAGGTAATTGAAACAAATTTGTTGTCAAAAAAAAAAAGCATATTAAATAACTATTGAGTATTGGAATAACTTATTCATATTATTTAAGAAAAACAATCTTTGAAGGTATATTGTTTTTGTATATAACCTTACCACCCTTTAATTTATATCTTCCTCAGGTTCCAGTTTATGCAAGTCATCCTAATTACATATCAGTTTCAGCTTGGACATGTTTCATGTCAACTATACATTCATCAATAGTGACACTATTCTTGGAGCCAGACCTAAATGCATGGAAGATCAATTCTATATTTCAATTTAGTGTCACTTTATATTCAGTATGTGAATTTAATTTCCATGTATATATATATATATATAATACATGAGCATGCATGAGCAGTAGTAATGAATTAATAAATATATTTTGCAGGGAATTATGGGATCTGCATTAGTATTATGTCTCCAAGCATGGTGCATTACAAACAGAGGACCTCTCTTCTCTGCAATGTTTAGTCCACTCTTCACATTGATTGTTACTATTTTTGCTGCCGTCTTACTTCATGAGGAAATCTACATTGGAAGGTACTACTAATTTTAATTATAATTAATTAATATTATCAAATTAATTAAATATTGATTTTGCTTTATGTGTGTCAGCTTGATAGGTGCAATTGGAGTGATCATTGGCTTGTATGTGGTCCTTTGGGGTAAAGCTCAAGATGTAGTTAGTGGAAAAGATACCATAGATCTAATTGTTAATGAATCTCGTGGAAATTCACATTGTAAAAATGATTTACAACAACATCTTTTAGCTTGAATATTCCACATTACACTATTATTAATATTAAATAAAAAGAATTTGTGTTGTGTTACAAGATTCATACTAACTAACAACTCCACAGAGAAGTCTCGCTGTCGCCCTGTGTCGTATTAAGTCATCATCTCCCATCGTTTACTATATTTTATATAAATAATCAAACTACAAAAACTACGTTAAGATTTTTTTAATTTTATTATTCTTTCAAATTCGACATAAACAGTTATAAATCCCACAAGGATTCACACGGGACTTCTCCATTCAACACCAATAATAACAATTTGTATTTATCTAGAATCACGTGCGAGATAAACCAAATTTTAGAGCATCTCCATCAGTGAACTCAATATGAGTTATTTTGATGATGTCTATTATACCATATCATATTGAAGCATTCACTCATTTTCTAACGGTGAACTCAATATGATTCAAATAAACTTTTGTAATAAAAATTGTGAAGAAAAAGTATGAGTAACAAATTGTTCTTATTAATGAGTTAACAATCGTAATTAAAGGAAAAAAAAAGGCTAACGGTGGTATATTAACTAAAAAAAAGCTAATAGTTACAAAATTATTATTATTTAATAAATTAAAAAGGAGTTAATGACTATAAATTAATAAAAAATGATAAATTTATTATTATTAATAAATTAATAAAAGGTAACGGTTATAATTTTATTATTATTAAATTGTGAAGCATCGTACTTTCTCTGACAGTACCGTGATGAGCACAACTCCAACTGTCCAACGGTGAACCCACAAAAAATAGTTAACTTTGAGAGACAAACCCATTTTAGCTGTCTTTGGAGATACTCTTAGTTAGTATCAATGCACACGCGCACATACTATCTCAATTTTTATAAAAAAAATATGTGCATTATCGCCTACATTATTCAGGACTACTTTAAAAGTAATTATAAAATATATGAAAATATTAAAACTTACTTATATTTAAAATATTTTTGAAAAATAAATATATATAAGTTAAACAAAAATAACATTAGTATTTTTTCTTTAACAAATTAATCATTTTATTTCAAGTTCGTCTTCAATATTAGTAAATGTTTACACCATTGATTCTTATTTCAAATTAATAAAATTAAAACTCAAAATTCTCCCAATTTTTTTAATAAACATATGTAATTCTGAATGGATTTTGATTACAATAATGATAAAAACGTAATTTATCAATCAAATTATAGACAAATAATTAAAAAAGAAAAATTTAAGGGAGATACATTTTAAGATTATATGATGTATTCAACATTTTTTTTATATTAAAAACTTGAGAAAGTGATATTGTATATAATAAGCTTCTCCCTTCTCTTGATACTTAACATCAGCATCGTGTTTTTGGAAATCAAACAAAGATGGGAGGAATGGAGATAGAGTATTACCTACCAATAATGGCAATGGTGTTGATAGAGTTTGCATATGCAGGTGTGAGTGTTGGCACAAGAATTGCACTTTTGCAGGGTATGAATCCAAGAGTATTTATAGTCTACCGTCATGCTTTTGCAACTATTCTTCTTGCTCCCTTTGCTTATTTTTCAAGGTATACTATTTCTTATATTGTTACTCTATCCTACCCTCTCATGTCTAGTGTATTAATTAATTAATTGTTTATTTCTTTTTTGACAGGAGATCAAACTCTGCCTCGTGTTCCTTAAATTTAAAGAGTTCTTGCTTGATATTCTTCACCTCATTAATTGGGTTTGTTTCTGTTACTAATAATTTGAAATTGAGTAACTCTAAAACCACGGAGAATTGTTAAGTAGGAATCTAGAACTACTTTAATTATAGAAAAAACTCTAAAATATATTTAGAGATGTGCATTAATTATGAAGTTTTTAAAAATGTGTCTAAAATTATCAATTTGTAAATATAAACACCCTATTGTATTTGATATTACAGATCAAACGAATTATGAGTTTTTTTCTTAGAAACATTTTCCTTTATCTTATTGTGAGAGAAGACGATTTAAGACTACACTACTTTCCTTGCTTTCCTAAAAAATTATCAAATGTATTGTAACTTTAAGTTTGAGACCACAATCTCAACTAATCCTAACTTATATTAACAGTAGCGGATCTTGCACAAAATATTTGAGGGAGCCGGGGTGCGACAAATATTAACTGAAATATTATAATTGAAATTTTTAAAAGTCATATAGTTTGTTTAGAGTATCACACAATTCATACATAGTAGACAAGTTGAAAAAAATTAGAATTTCAATTTTCACAAGTCACACAATTTTCACAAATCATGCAATTCACACAATACAATCAAATAAAATATATCAATTTTATAATTTTCATCTTTGTCAAAAAATTCTTCTTTAAAAAATGCATCAATTTTTTTATGTTTAAATATCGCGTTACTTCTAAAAAAAATACACATATTAATTAAAACAATTCACAATTAAAAAATAGTACCATACTATATCATATATCAATTATTAACATTAAAAAGTTTGTTAATAGTCGAGTTGCTAATTAGGGTGTTAGAGTTTATTGATTCGAGATTAATTAGTTTATCCTTTTAGACAAAAATTATTTTAAGGATATATATAAAAGAAATTAAAAAATATAGAGGGTGTCGTGGCACCTGCCGCTCAAAAGATCCGCCATTACTTATATATATAAATTATATCCATTTATTGTTTTAGTTGGTGTAACAACCTACTTCTTACGGTATAATTAACAGTTTTTAGTTATACTTTGTGAATTTCCACTCACTAAAAAAAATATTGGAAGTAAGTTAACAAATACTTAATTATGGTTTACAAACTTAGACAAGTTAAATAAATATAAGTTCTACGATACTATCAAAAGCATAGTTTATATCAAAATTATGAATGTTTTTATTAATAAATTTTTTTAATTTATCTAGTTATACATTACTATAACATGTATTAAAATTAACTAAACTATATATATATATAATATGTATGGTCCACCATTTATACATAGGTATTTGTATTTTTTAGATAAGCATCATGGGTTATTTTGCATTGGTTATCTCATTAACCACATAAACTACTCAAATGCAAGTTATTAATTACTTATTTAAATTATTATAAATGAAGTAGTATCATATCTCATTAACCATACAGAGATAATTGATTAAGAGTATTTCATTAGCCACAATGAATTGAATTAACCAAATTTTTTTAGGTTGTTAGCCACTTAACATGAACAAAAGACATAATAATCGACAACCCACTAAGCATTTAGCAAACATGAATAGTCAATACGGTGTAACGTATATATGTGCTTAAATAACATTTATGTTAACTTTATTTATTGGATGAAGTAGAGAAAAAATTTAGTTTAGAGATACAATGGTTTGTTTAATCCAAATTAAATATGTTGTTATGTGGCAGCATTACGTTGAATCAAAATTTAAATTTGGAGGGTGTATATCTAGCTTCATCTTCAATTGGAAGTGCCATGTCCAATATTGTTCCAGCACTCACATTTGTAATAGCAGCCTTTGCAGGGTAATTAATTACTAATTAAAGTCAACATGTTTTTGTTGCACAATCATTTATTTCAACTTCAATTTGATTAATTATTACAGAATGGAGAGAGTGAATATTAAAAGTATGAGAACTATAGCCAAAATAATTGGGACAATAATATGTGTAAGTGGAGCAGTGTGTATAGCATTGTTGAAGGGTCCAAAGCTACTCAATTCACAAAATCTTCCTTCAAAATCAATCATTGGCACAACAACCTCTGGAAATGATGATAATTGGTTGCTTGGATGTTTGTGTCTTATTGGAAATTGTGTTGCTTGGGCAATGTGGCTCATTTTGCAGGTATTTAACTTACTTTATGGCAATAAAAACATCACTTATATATAAAACCTTACCATCCTTTAATTTGTATCTTCCTATCAGGTTCCAGCTTATGCAAGCCATCCTAATTATTTATCATTTACAGCTTGGATGTGTTTCATGTCAACATTACAATCATCAGTAGTGACACTATTCTTGGAGCCAGACCTAAATGCATGGAAGATTAATTCTCTTCTTCAATTTGGTTGCATTTTATATTCGGTATGTGGATGATTTTTCATCATGATACAACAATGCTTGTATATGTAAATGAAAATACATTACTTGTGGGCTAAGTAATTACAATAAATGCATTTTGCAGGGAACAATAGGATCTGCATTATCATTCTCTCTGCAAGCATGGTGCATTTCAAAGAGAGGGCCTCTCTTCTGTGCTATGTTTAATCCTCTTTTCACATTCATTGTCACTCTATTGGCTGCTTTGTTGCTTCATGAGGAAATATACATTGGAAGGTAGTAATATTTATATTCTGCTAATGAAAATTTTGATCATAACTTGAATTATAGGAGATTTCAACCATTAATATTAATCTAATTAAATGATGATTTTACTTCATGTGTGTTAGCTTGATAGGTGCAATTGGAGTCATCATTGGCTTGTATGTGGTCCTTTGGGGTAAAGCTCAAGATGTAGTTGGTGTGAAAGATAACATAGATATAAAATCAATTATTAATGAGACAGAGGAAGTGATATTTTCCATAACAAAATCTTTTGGAAAAACACAATGTAAAAATGATTTAGAACAACAACTTTTAGGTTGATGAATCTACATAATACTTAATATTGAATGATAGGAATTTATGTTAGAATTAACAAATGTTATATATTGTTTTCTTTCTTTGATTCAATATCGATCTTAATCTTAATATATACTTCTTCTATTTATCTATATACGTATCGCAAATCTTACTTTTATTAAAAGAAAGTTGTAGTATTAATTTTGTATAGAAAAATGACTAAAATGTCTTTTATATATTGATATATTCAATAATGAATTTTTATTTTAATTATAAGATAAATTAATAATATTAATTAAGGTTATGTTTGAAAAAATATAATCAATACATCTAGTAAATTGAAAATGGACATATGTGTAAGGATACATTTTTTTTTTGTCAATAAATACTTATTATTAGAGACCAAGTATAACTGAATGTGATCTTGAACCACAAAATTATTAATTTTTTATTTTAAGAATTGATAATTTAATAAAATAAATAATAATAATTCATTAATACTATTTAATTTATTAAAATTAGTAATGAGATACATAAATAAATATAAAGATTGATCAAACGTGTCAATATCATTCAAACAATATTATTTTTTTAAAGGTCAATGTTAATAATTAATGCTGTTAATATTTTTAAATTGAACATACGACTTTCTTATTACTCAATTCTCTCACTATATTCATCAAATCATCTTTATATCTCGTAACAATATTTTTTATTATAATTGAGTACTAAATATGTTCCTCATTTTATTGGAGGTTTTTAATATAGGAATATTTTTTAAATATATCAAATTGGTGGTGAAATTTTTATACACATGGTAGTGGTACCGATAGTAATGTATGAAAATTTCAATATTTGATTAGAGTTCAAATAGGTGGGTTTGATTTTTTTTATTTTTTATTGAAGGTTTAATATGTCATAAGTTCTCCTATTAAAGCCTCCCTCCAATTTCTAGAGGCAAAATAAAATTGGGCAAATTTTCGCTAATCAAGTCATTTAATAGTCACATGATCAAATTCCAAAAAATAGAAAGAAGAGCTAAAAACTTTATAACTGTAACCAAATTCCTGTCGGTCAACACGATATCGGAAGAGAAATCAAGAATCACGTAAAAACACAATTGATCCAAGCAGAATAAATAGCAAATTTAACAAATGTACATGTTATTTGATTGGTTTTATGGGGAAATTAAATATAATATAACTTAAAATAATTCAACTTCGCAAATATTTCCTTTATATGAGTGGCAAGTCCATAATATATGTGTTTGTTAGAATAATTTTTCATGATTAAAGATACTGCTACAATTGAGAGTCTAATTTATGTCGATCTTTTTGAACTATTTGAAAAATGTCAACTCTAAACCACTAGATATCTCTATTAGTTTTACCTTTTAGATCGTACACACCTCTAAAATATAAGTGTAGTCAAAAATAAAAAAATTATGTGATCACAACATCTCTACAAATTCTCTTTACTTTGTCCTCTTATAAAATATGAAAATAATTCATTGCTATCGTTTTATTTGTAATTTTTAAAGTTTTGTCAAATACGTCAAATAATCCTTTGGATATTATGTAACACTAACAAATAACGACACAAATTTGACAAATGTCAGTGGTAATTTGTTTTAAAAAAAAAGTATTTATTAATTTAAATTGATAAAAATTATATTGATCAATAATAAAATTTAGAGTCGCTAAAAATGAAAATGTTGAATCTGCAAGCAAACTCACACAACATCTAGATTAATAATATAAAACGAAAAAAATATCTACAAATATGACAAAATTGATTGAAAATGATAAAGTCGTTGAGTAAATTTGCATTGTATCGAAATTAATCTCTTAGTTTGAAATCAAATGAACACTACAAAAATGCGATAAATCAAAACAATGTTGCACTAATACGACAAAATCACACAAAAATATGAAAAATAATTTAAATATGTGTAAAAATCACTTATTTGAGTAATAGATAATAAAAAAAATAATTTAAATGAGCAATTTCAAATCTAAAATTAACTTGTAATCCCCTATGTAAAGAAAAGAGATATAAAACAAAAGAAATGAATGAAGAGGCTCCAATTAGGTTTTTAGGGTTTAGGCTATTGATCCTCACTTGACTAGTGGTACTTATTATTACTTATTTAAATTATTATATTCTTGGTCAATGCATATTTTTAGTTATTATTTAAACAAGTGGGTGATAATTGTTTTCAAAATCAAGTAACGTGTGAAAACATTTAAAAGAACAAATTTTAAATCTTCAAAAAATTGAAAACACAAAGTCCAATTAATTATTAACTCAAAATTTCTATATTTAATTTATTAACAAGGACACTTGTTATTCTTCTAGAAACATCAAGGAAATTTTCGCAATCAATAAATTTATAGCATAATATTTGATTAAATAAAGTAACAAGTCAATAAAACACGTTTTTTGGGTAGAAATCAATTCAAGGTTTTAATTGGATGTAAATTGATTTTCAATATCTATTATCAAAATATAGTATATATACACAATGTGTGGCAGGAACTTTTGGCCATCGTTGACGTTTAGCTTTCATCACTACTAAAAATATTTATCTTTATTCTCTACGTATATGATGAAATCATGATTCAATAATTCATCTCCTGTGTGATTGAGCATTTATTAATTATTCATAAAAATTATTGAAGAGAAATTATTTTCAATTGTTGTAATTGACACACATAAAATTAAAGGAAACTTCGAAAGTAAATACACTATTAATTACATATACTATGTATTTTAATTTCTATCAATATTTTATGAAACATCAAACACTTATTTTTTGTTATCATCAATTACTTATTAATTTTATATATAAACACTCTAAATTGACATAAATATGAAACACTTTATATACGAACGTATTTGTATTTCTAAAATAAACAAGGAGGAATACTTTTGTACGGGTATCTTATTATCGATATAAACTATTAAAATACAAGTTATTAGTCACTTTTATTCAAAATCCTTTATTTTGTTTAATTATAATAGATTCACCTTTTTGTTGGGTATTCAATTATGAGTTGTTAGTCTTGATCAGGAATGGAGGTTGTATTGGATATATAAGGAGAATGACTCATACACCTAATGCCTTAAGGTTTTGGGTTGATATGTGGTGTCTAAAGTCTCTTATAAATCATTGTTTAGTCCATTCCGAATTGTTGTGCTCCTCCGGACTCCCCAACACTTTTATCTTTTTTGGTATATATCTTTTATCTTTATAAAGATCGATAGTTTAAATCTTTTATCTATTTTTCACATAGATAATTTATCTTTTAACTTATATATTTGGTCTAAAATTTTTGAAGAAAAATTGACAAAATGATGTAAGTTGTAAATGTTTGTAAAAGTAAATGATTTATATATATACAAAAAAAAAAAAACAATAAAAGACAAATCGATTACAATTAAATAAGATATATAAAAAAAAACTGTAATTTTAAAACAATAAAAGACAGATTTATTACGACCAAATAAGTTGAAAGACGTTTAGATATAATATTGTTGGAGCTAAGAACTTGTATGCTTAATATTAAGAGTTGTAAGCCTACAAAAGGCTATACATGCACCCTATCATTTAGATTAATTAAGTTGAATGAAATTGTGTCTCGATCTCTCTATGTGTCATGTGTGAGTGAGTTTTGTCAAATTAAAGTTCCACTCTTATATATAATATGATTGTTTTATTCTTATATCATTCATATTGAAGTGAGAATGGATCGGATCATATTCTGATGTATAATAGTGTGCTTGAAATGATGTTGCTATTCATGTTTACAGAAAGATTGATATGGGATTCATTACACCCGGTATCTTCGTATGCTCTATATTTTAATTATAAAATTAAAATATTTAAAAATATTTTTGTTCTTTTATTTTGTTTAATAAAATAATATAACGATTATAAATTTATTATTATTAAATGATAAAAATATCTTTTTTTTTATAAAATTGTAATTATAAATTGACACAACTTAAAAAATAAATTGGTCAAAAACTGAATTTTATGTGATAAATTTGACAAGTGCTTTGAAGATGCTCTGAGTGGGACATCACTTAAACATGTTATGTTAAGACTTTGAGTGTAACTACCTTTAATACTTCTAAGAGCATGCATATGAATAATAGTGATGTTTTGAGAAGATAAAGTTTTTATATTCACAATTATTGAGAATTATTTGTTTTATATTCAAAAGATGAGGCGGTGTATTTATATGATAAGTTTATCATTCTATTCATACATGTTGTTTTTGGAAAGTAAGCGAAGATAGGAGGAATGGAGATAGAGTATTACCTACCAATAATGGCTATGGTGTTGATAGAGTTTATATATGCAGGTATGAGTGTTGGCACAAGAATTGCACTTTTGCAGGGTATGAGTCCAAGAGTATTTATAGTCTACCGTCATGCTTTTGCAACTATTCTTCTTCCTCCCTTTGCTTATTTTTCAAGGTATATTTTTTTTCTTAATTATATTACTCTCTGTGTCTCAAGTTTATTAATTAATTAATTGTTTATTTCTTTTTTCACAGGACATCAAACTCTGCCTCCTGTTCCTTAAATTTAAAGAGTGCTTCCTTGATATTTGTCACCGCACTCATTGGGTTTGTTTCTCTTCTTCACAAACTACATCTCATTAATCACTTAAACTATTTCACTATAACCATGAAAATATATTGCAGCATTACGTTGAATCAAAATTTATATTTTGAGGGTTTGTATCTTGCCTCTACTTCAGTTGCAAGTGCCATGTCCAATGTTGTTCCAGCACTCACATTTGTAATAGCAGCCTTTGCAGGGTAATTAATTACTAAAGTCAACATGTTTTTTGTTGCTCAATCATTTATTTCAACTTCAATTTGATTAATTATATATTACAGAATGGAGAGAGTGGATATTAAAAGTTTGAGAACTGTAGCCAAAATAATTGGGACAATGATATGTGTAAGTGGAGCAGTGTGTATAGCATTGTTGAAGGGTCCAAAGCTACTCAATTCACAAAATCTTCCTTCAAAATCAATCATTGGCACAACAACCTCTGGAAATGATGATAATTGGTTGCTTGGATGTTTGTGTCTTATTGGAAATTGTGTTGCTTGGGCAATGTGGCTCATTTTGCAGGTATTTAACTTACTTTATGGCAATAAAAACATCACTTATATATATATATATAATTATTTTACATAAAACCTCAACACCCTTTAATTTGTATTTTCCTATCAGGTTCCAGCTTATGCAAGCCATCCTAATTATTTATCATTTACAGCTTGGATGTGTTTCATGTCAACATTACAATCATCAGTAGTGACACTATTCTTGGAGCCAGACTTAAATGCATGGAAGATCAATTCTCTTCTTCAATTTGGTTGCATTTTATATTCGGTATGTGGATGATTTTTCATCATGATACAAGAATACTTGTATATATAAATGAAAATACATGACTTGTGGGCTAAGTAATTACAATAAATGCATTTTGCAGGGAACAATAGGATCTGCATTATCATTCTCTCTGCAAGCATGGTGCATTTCAAAGAGAGGGCCTCTCTTCTGTGCTATGTTTAATCCTCTTTTCACATTCATTGTCACTCTATTGGCTGCTTTGTTGCTTCATGAGGAAATATACATTGGAAGGTAGTAATATTTATGTACTTCAAATGAGAACGACTTGAAATATAGGTGATTTTAACCAATATTAATCTAATTAATTAAATGATGATTCTGCTTCATGTGTGTTAGCTTGATAGGTGCAATTGGAGTGATCGTTGGTTTGTATATTGTGCTTTGGGGTAAAGCTGAAGATGTAGTTGGTGTAAAAGATAAGCTAGATCCAAAATCAATGGTTAATAAGACAGAGGAAGTAAGATTGTCTATAAATGAATCTCGTGGAAAAACACATTGTAAAAATGATTTAGAAAAGCATCTTTTAGCTTGATGAATCTAAATTACACTATTAATATTGAATGAAAGGAATTTGTGTTAAAAGTTAATGAATGTCACAATAGCTTTTTATTTTATTTATTTTTTTGTTTTCCTTGATACAACATTAGAGAATAACAGATGAAATAACTTTTTATCCTTTTTATATACTCTTTATGTATGTATATAAGTCCTTAATTATAAGAGAAATAAAAAAAAATGAAATTAACCTCAAATATCATTCCACTGTTGTGTTCAGAACAATTGTTTTCGTTGGATTATGTTAACCGTGTGATAACATCTTCAACGGTGGGACACTACAAAAGATTTTGGATCTACAAAATTATTTACATTTCTTTAAAAATAAAAACTATGCTTCATGATTGTTTGTGAACTTATGATTGTTCTTCTCTGAGTGATTTCTTAAAATAATATTGAAGTTAAGTTGGATAAATGGTTTAATTGAATATTTATCAGACTAGTGTGTGTTATATAAACTGATTTGGAGTGGGCTAGATTGACAACAATAGTTGTCTAAGCATGACTAAGGATAGTGACAATTCAAATAGTGGTGTACATGCACACTCTTTCCCGATCAACTTAGTTTTTAGCAAGTTAGTTTGTATTAGAGAGTTAGAAATTTTAGAGTTAGAATATTGTATGCTTTAATCTCAGTTAAATATCTATCTATCTTTTTAAGATGTTTTCTAGATTTTTTATAATCAGTCTATCAAAATTGATGAGTTGTATCCGCTGTGATTCATAGATCAATGTTTGATTAAAGATGCATAACTTATTATGATCATCTAATAATGGTTGTCTTTATGTGATTCAAATTTAAATCATCAAATCATAATCACTATTGTGTAGTGGTATAGATGGATCCAACATTTGTTGTTGCTGGGACGCAAAATCATATATAATAAACTTTTATATAAAAAATGTATTAAGTATGAGCAGTAAAATATGTTGACACCATTAAATAAAAAAGTCAGAGATTACACTTATATATTCAAAAATTCAAGATATTTCAACATATATAAATTAAAAATATTTTAAAATTCTTTACATTTTTCATTTTTTGATGCTATCTAAAATATATTTTATATATGTGATAAAAAAGCACTTAATAATTTATCTCTCACAACAATGTCAATTTAATTCTTAACAAATAAAATTATTCAACTATTTTTAATAGTGACAATATTTAATTTTAAGTAGAAAAAAGATAATTATTGAATGGCTAATGCCAAAGTAAATTCTTTAATGGAACAAATGTCTCCAATATGCTAAGTTGGTCTATGTGTGATGGTGAAAAGATATCCATAACATAAACATTCGTGTAAATTATTTATAATTATAGTGTGAGATGAATCTTCATCTTTTTAATCATTTGATTTTCATCACACATTTAGTTTCTTAGGTTTTTTTTCATCGCCAAAAATACTTAATAAAAATTAAAGATCAATATTTTAACTCTATTAGAAAAAGTGAGATATATATAAATTATGTTTGAAAAATTATAGATGACTTATCAACACCAAATTAATGTCGACTTCGCTTACAAATTTATTTATATAACTAATTTTCAATGTACGTTGGATAAATTACATACAATTTTTAAAAAAATCAACATTATAATTAAAAAAAATAGAGGGGATTAAAATTTTAAAGAATAATATATGTAGGGATCTTGTGGAAAAAAAAAATATGTAGGGACCAAATTGACAATTTGAAAGTTACGATGAAAACCGAAAGACACGAAACGACGTAGTCTCAAATCGAGCAATAATTTTCCTTGTACTTACCGCATCGTTAAGAAACGAAGAAAAGAAACATCAATTCAATTCCATCATTGCTTGGTGCTTCTTCCTCTAATTCTCAATTTAAATCCATTTGTTCAATTTCGAATCAATTTGATTCTCATCACAATCTACCAGGTATAAACAATGTAATGTAACTGTACTTCCAATTTTCTCTTTTTTTTTTTATTCTTTTATTATTTTTCGGCCGAATTATATGGCAGTTTGATTTAATCAACATGAACTTCATTTCTCGTGTTTGGCAGAAACTAGTTTCGATGGTGCAAACTCCGAATCCGCAGCCTGATGAATCAACCACGCCTTTAATTGTGAGTCACATATTTTCCTAATTTGGAAAATAAGCAATTTATTTAAAGTCAAAACTTTTGTTAGCCAGGATTTCTTGTTAATCCAAGATATTGTAGCATATTTAATTTAAATGAGCAAATTTTGGTTTAACATATGCATTTATATTTTATAAATAAATTATTTTTGTATGTAGCAAACCTTTAAGACATGGAGACAATTAAAACAAAATAGTGTTCAGGATGAACCAAATATTAAGTATGAATTTTTCGTAGTTGTGTAATATTTGTAGATCATATTAATGGTGGTTTTGGTTCAAATATTTATTGGTATTTCGCTACTGCATTTAGTTTTACTTGTTTTAGTATTTCCACCTTCTTTCATGGTTGTGCTGATTGAAACTAATTTTAATAGTTTTTCATAAAAAAATAATTAAGCTTCTCTTCTACAGGAACAGTCACAACCACAGGAAAATGGTTTGACAAATGATGGGCTGATTCCTAATATATTTTCATCTGTGCCGGCTCTCAGTGAAGCTGCTTCTTATCTCTCACAAACAACATCATTCTTAACTGGTTGTTTCTCTGACTATTCAGGCAAGCTTCTTTGTGGTTTCCCTAGTTCTTCTGGGGTTATTTTGTAGAAGTTTAAAGAACTTTGCAGCCAGTCCCTATAACTTTCCATAAACATGAAGGAACCTCTGAAGCTGAATTATTATGTGGCCTGTAAAATTAATTATGTGGTTTATCTGCAAGAAAAATTGCATGGGGTACTTTGCACATCTACCTTTAAGTTCAATAGAAATTATGCATTCTCGTGCTCTAGTTGTGTCACTTCAAATGTTGTATTTTACATTGGAATTGAAGTTGAAGATTGTAGAACATAATAAGATTGCTTTGGTATTATGGTCACCTTTCAGGCAAAAGAAAATTTCTTTTAATGGACAAGCAAAGGCTGCAAAGCCACGAAGAATGGAATTATTGTTTTAGAACTTTCTCGCGCTCTAGTTAAATCTTACAGAAACTTAGCTCTAGCAAAATCCATGTAAAATATTTGATTGTGGTTTTCACTTTAGATTTACTGTAGTTCTAATGGGGTTCTGGAAATCCGCTATTCGTTTTGTTTTCAAGTATTCAAAACAGCTGTAGTCTGTGGGCATAAATTAGTGACTTCTCTATTCATGAAATTTCCATATACATTATTTTAAATTTGTTGAGTCCAAATGCCTCTCATGTATTGACTTCATGCTTTTTCCTTACACAATTCTCTGATGCATCAGGTTTCCTCGTGTTTTCTTATTCAACTTTTGTTAAAACTTATGTAATTGATTTATAATTACTTTGTTTCACATATTTTTTTAATTATATTAATTGTATAAATTACAAGACCTTTGACATTAGCACTTTTAGACATTAAAAATTTTGTTTGTTTTTTTTCAGTAGAAAATTCTCCAAGATACTCTGGTGCTTCTGATATTCGTGCACAAGAACTCGTGGCTTTTTCTTCCAAAGAAACTGAGCCATCTTCATCTACAGAAATTGATCGTATTTCTTCAAACAGAAACAATTTAACAAGTGTTGAATCATCTACCACTTCAACTTCTGTACCTCGGCGTATGCATGAAGAAATCACAAGGATTACTATTCGAGATCCTTTACAAAATAGCAGTGCACTTGTTGAATCAAATAATACAGGACAAAGTGGCATTTCCATTTTCCAAGGGTATTTCTTTGTCATCCCATTCTGAATTTGATTTTTCTGAAAAGTCCTTAAAAATTTCTTCTTCCAAATTATGAAACTAAGCTGTTATAATATGACATTATCGGATATTAAAATATATTTTTTTACTCTCCAATTTGTATCTTTGTGAAATTTCCAATGAAATTAGAGTTTAACAGGCATACACGGTTAGTGCAAATCTATTTTACACTGATATTCGATGAGAGCTCTCCATTTCTCCAAGCCGTATCATCAATTTTAAAATGCAGATACAAAAGAGGGATAATGTGGAAAATAGTGAATTTTCATTGGATGTCGGTGTAAAACCATGCATATATCCTTCAAATCCATGAAATAATTCCGTCACAAATTCACAATATATTAGGCTAAAAGTATATGAAGGTGGTTGTGTACAGTTTCTTTCCCTTCCCCACCCCCCTTTTTAAGTCAGTTTGATTTTCAATTTTTATTTTTTTGGCTTGAAGTATGAATGAAGAAGGTTTAGCAAAAAATTGTGAAAGGAAAAGGTAACAAAGGCTACATCAAACGTTGCTAACATTTTGTAGAAAGTGCTGTAATAATACTTTCTTATTATTATTGCAACAGTCATGGACTATATTTATAGATAAAGCAATTACACGAGTAGCTCTCACTTTAATTAGAACTAATAGTAACAAAATAAAATAAAACCACATAGAATCAAATCAAAACTTTCCCGATTCTCCTACAGCCCGTCAAGTTGGTGCATGGATATTTGCCATTGTCCAACTCATGTATTAATCACATGAAATTGGATCTTACCAAGCTCTTTGTGAAGATATCAACAATTTGTTGATTAAAAGTTACAAAAGGTAGGCATATATTTCCAACATCATTTTGCTCCTTGATGAAGTGGCGGTCACAATATGCCTAGTTCTGTCATGTTGAACAAATGTGAGCAATACTTATTACAGACTTGATGTCACAGAACAATTTTAATGGCAAATCAGCTATCATTTTTAGGACTTCCAATACTCTATGAATCCACTTAAGTTCATTTATTTCCTTGAGACATTTCTCTTAATTCAGCTTTTGCACTACTCCGAGTGTTCTCTTAAACTGCCTCCAAGTGTTCATCATAGGGAGAATGCATAAATTGACTTACAACTCTCCTAGAGCAATATCAGACGTGGTGTGAGCTAGATAAATAAGTTTTTCATCTAACCTCTGGTATCTCCAAATATCAACAGGAACATAACCTCATGAACATTTGTTTTTAAGAACCATTATCTTAGTAGTCCCACTTTTAACAGTTTTGAAATTTATCTTCTACATTAATAATTGGTTCATTTTTCAAGATGATAAACATAGCAATATGCTCTGTATCTTCTCTGCATTAGGGTCACTTCTTTGATATTTGATCTTCGTGTATTTGATATGGAATTGTTCTCAATTTATATGATATTGATATATCATTTTTTCCATTTCTAAATATTATTAAATGTATCCTAGGTTAAAAACTGTACCCAAATGATTGAAAGATGTGAAATTGAAGCTCGGCTATATTATCAACTTACTTCTTAGGCCACCAATCCATGAGATTAAACTCTACTATTACTCTGTTCTACTTGTTGTATAAATTCATGATGTTGCATTCTCCATTTAAGCTACGATTCTGTTTTTCTAGGACAACCATACTCCAATTTTTTAAAGCTCTTTTGACTACTGACGTGGGGATGATAAACTTCTTTTTATAACTTCAGTCTGATTGACCGTGCTCGAAGAACGGTTCGTGGATCTGCAGATGATATAGGGTGGCTTCAACATGCTCAAGGAATGCCCCCAGTTGAAGATGGAACAGAGAGGTTCTTGGAAATTCTTGACAGCATCAAGTACGTACTGTATCGACTTTATTTTTCTCAAATCTTCTTGTTAGTGTTTTTTATTAACTCAGTTTTTCTTACTGTCAGGCACGGTGTTCACAGATTACCAAATTCAATGGTTTATTTGTTAATTCCAGGTAAAGTGACGGATTGTGTTCATGGTAAAGGAATGACCATGATTCGCACACACACAGCATAGCCCTGAAATCCAGTGATGAATCCATCATGAGATATTTTGAGTTCACTTCATTTACACTGCAAATAGTAAAATTGCATGGTCAATATTTTTTATGTGCTATTAACGGTTGTGCGTCTTAAATTTGCAGGTCTTTTCAGTAACCATGGTCCACTTTACTTTGTGAGTACGAAAACCAGTTTTTCAAAAATGGGTTTGACCTGTCATATTGCAAAGATTCATAGTGAGGTATATTATAGTAGTAGTTCTTATGGAAAATGCTAACACTAATTTTTATTTAGATTGTATTGGTGTTCCTTTTCTTACATTATCTTACTGAATTTCAAGCTAATTAATTAGGCTTCAGTTGAAAAAAATGCCAGAGAGCTAAAAAAGTATATTGAGGAAATTTATTGGGGTTCAAAGAAACGTGTTTTGCTTCTTGGACATAGCAAGGGAGGAGTAGATGCAGCAGCTGCCTTATCATTGTACTGGTCTGATTTGAAAGATAAAGTTGCTGGATTGGTATTAGCACAAAGTCCCTATGGTGGTACTCCTATAGCTTCAGATCTTCTGCGAGAAGGACAACTTGGTGATTATGTGAATTTACGGAAAGTCACTGAGATTCTTATCTGTAAAGTAATTAAGGTATGTTGAATTCTTGTGTTATTGCCTATTCGATACTTGTTTGCACTTAAAATGTGTATGTTGTCTTTGCCATCTTTTTCTTATCTAGCATTTCCTTCTTATTTTATGTAGGAACTCTTAAATTATGTTTTGCTAGATTTTGTATCGTATCTATTTATTTTCATGTAAGCTACATAATTATGTGATATTTTCTTAGACGTGGTCAGTATCATTTAGTTATGTGAATGTCTGACATTATATAACTTATCGTCTCTTGGTACCATTTATCATTTATTAATACAAGGGCGACATGCGGGCCTTAGAAGACTTGACATATGAAAGGCGGAAAGAGTTTTTAGAGAAGCATCATCTGCCAGAAGAAGTCCCTATTGTTTCCTTTCGCACTGAAGCTAGTGTTTCGCCTGCTGTTTTAGCCACATTATCTCATGTTGCTCACGCTGAACTACCCCTGGTTGCTTCAGCTGGTGAAAGTACGAAGCTCCCTGTGGTGATGCCCTTAGGTGCGGCTATGGCTGCTTCTGCACAGTTACTGCAGGTGAGGTATGGTGAGAAGAGTGACGGGCTAGTGACTTGCCGAGATGCAGAAGTTCCTGGATCTGTTGTGGTGCGACCTAAACGAAAATTAGACCACGCATGGATGGTGTATTCATCAATAAATGATGACCTTTCTGAAGGAGATGCGTCACAGGTTTGTGAAGCTCTCTTAACTCTACTTGTGGAAGTTGGGCAGAAAAAGAGGCACGAGCTTGCAATGAAAGATGAATGAAAACCATACAAGTTTTTTCTTCTACCTGTTCATATTTATCTCCAAAACTCTATTCAATTTATTTTTTATAAACTAGCGGATAAAAAAGTTGAATTAGGACAGGATAAGAATTCACGTTCTCATAGATATAGCAAATCTTGTAGAGTGGACAAGGATTATTTTCAATTTGATGATAGTATAATTTTAGATGCAAAAGTATTGAGTCAAACAATCCAAAGGTAACAGAAAACACATGCTCCTATTTTGCATTTTATTCTTGATTACCTCTGAAATTGATGGAAATTGAATCAGGCAACGAGAAATGTCAATCATAACATCATATTCATAGTATGGAATCTCACCCAAACTAGAATTGAGCTTATTGATTTGAAAGGAAATGTTTCACCTCCTCTTTATGAAACTAAGCTAATAACTGGTCAATAAACTGAACTAACAAACTAACTTCGTTTATTTGACAAACTAACTTCTAATCACAAAAAACAATTTAAAAGCTGAATGGCATCGGTTAAAACAGTAATAATGGATCAACAGAGATCAGTTTAGAAACTCCAACAGGTCTTTGCCCTTTGGGACAAAAATACAGATTATGGAAGCTTCTTCTCCCACCTCCCATGTTCTCAAAACTTCCCAATTAATACATCCAAATTAACCAATCTGGAGGTGTTTTTTCTTTTTTAAAATACACATTCGGATTGGCTAACCTGAAGGACATTGGAGGGTGTGAAAAGAAGCTTACACACATTATTCACCCAACATTTTAGACTACATAGTAAAAAAGGCTTTAGTTATTTTGGGTCCTTCAAAAACAATAAATCCTTTAATTTTGATTCTTCATGTGAACTTCTATGATCAGTCCAAAGAATAAGCCTTAATTATAAGTTATAAGCTTTGAGTTCAAAATAAAAATTGTTTTTAGAATGTGGCAATTGACATTATTATAATGAATTAAAGAGAAAACTTGCATCAAAAGCATAAAACAATTCATCATTTTAAATAAAAGCATCAGATGCATTTCTTTACAACCTGAAAGAAAAATGAAACTGAATCTTGTCCTCCTTTTCCAATCCAAAGTTCTTGTTCAAAGATTACCCTTTGTCCTTTATATTTATGATAATAATAATTATAAGACTTGTAAATTCATTAAAGCCTTAGACTCCCTATTATTTGATTCTGTAGTGGAATCTTAGTTTGTAAAGATCTCAAATTATTGTAATTGTAATCTTTCATGGGCATGGTGCTACTGCATGTGTTAATTACTCTCTGTCCGTCTAGGAGTATTGTATTATTGATTAATTGTTATATAAATCTTGGGCTACACTTATATTAAGCGTCGTTATTTTAATTTTTATTTACACTGCATAAATAGTGTGGATCGAGTGGTTCGCTAACTTGTAATTTAACACATTTTTAATAGATTCTAGTATTATCTTATAATTTAAATTCATTTATCTACTAAATGACTACTACAATTGATGTTATGTTATATTTTGAAGTTTAACCTTTAGGAGAAAATATTAATGTATTTTCCTCATGTTAATATTCTTATTTATTGTTTGTTAGTAGAAAGATATGTAAAATAACATAAATGATAATTTGATTAAAAAAAAGTTTATTGATATAATTAAAAATTTGAAGAAAAAAAGCATAAATTTTGAAAAATAAAAGTCATAAAATGGAATTAAAAAAAGAAAAAAGAAACTTCTCAAAAAATAATATATTTACTTAACGTAGTATATTCTTTTTGTTTTCGATACTTTATTCTCATATTGAAAGTGGGTGTAGGTGAGGTTTATTAGCATAGTTGTTTGTGTATTCCTAATTTATGTGATGAAAAGTTGAAAACTATAATCATTGTAGTTACTATAAAATGCATTGGCGCATGACAAGTGGTGTTCAATATAGATTTATTTTTTGACATATAATGTAATGTCAAAAAAGATATATTACTTCACAGTGAGGTCTGCTTCTCTCACTATTTTCTCATAGTGAGTGTGAAGTCATTTTGCACTTACTATTTTGTTGCTTTAAATAATTCTAATATAAAAACAGTATGTTTTGGGTCAGCTAATTTATACTATCTTCATATATTTTTTCTTTAGTTAGATGATACTGTCGCCTTCTTTGGGGACCTACATGTGTGTCTATAAAGACTAAGAATAACAAATTTTCTTATGATTAATCATGATGCAAAAAGTGGTGCTTAATTCATTAGATGCAAAATAATTAGTTGATCTCGATCCTTCTGGGTATTAATATTCCCACAACATATATTTGATTATATTATTTTATAAGCTAATCGGTAAAGGCATGATTACTAGATCATACATTTAATCTTATATGTATACCTTTCCAACCAAAACCATTTTTTTATTTTATTTTGAAAAAAGAGGGGCTGCTTCTCATGTGTAGCTTTATTGGAAAAAGAATATGTTGAATGCATATCCCTTTATCAAAGGATCGAAATTATGTGACACGTTTTCTTACAATCTAGTTTCACCTCTTATATTAGTATATTTTAAATAAAATTTAAAACTACAACAAAATTTAATAGCAATCATAATATAGAGGGCTATGTCCGGTATTGAGATTTAAAGTAAAATCTTCATAGAAAAAATTAAAATAGAGATATTTTTAATATAAACAATAATATTTTAATGTAATTTTATTTGAATTTTATATTATTCTTTTTTAGATGAAAAATATTTTTAATTTGATATGTTAATGATTGTATTTTTTTTTTTTAAATTGTGAGGTCTTTTACTTGTTGTATCGCTTAAATATGTTATTTTTTTAAGTGTAACATGAAAAGTAATTATTTGTTTGAGGCATAAAACTCTTGTTTTACTAGCTTGGGCATTGTACTGCCGCGGGAGGGAATATAATAAGGCTAGAAGTGAAAGAGTTAACAAGTAGAAATAGCGTCATAAGTTCAATCTCCTTCTTCAACAAAATATTAATAATATTAACTATATTTTAAGTATTAACATTCTTGTCGAAAAAGATAACAATAATAAAATATGTTAAACATAGGCCATAATAGGGATCTAATGAGTCTGTTTATTTTGATTTTTAAGAAAAAATAAATTTGAATCCATCAAAAATAATTAATTTAGTTTAGTTTTGATAACTTTTACTCACGAAATTAGAACCAAACTAAATTGATAAAAAAGCGAGATGGTTTAGTTTAGTTCAATTGAGTTAATATTAAATAATAGGCTAAATTATATTCGCGGTCTCTTAACTTATTTATTTTTTTTTTTGAGTTGATCCTTTATTTTAATTTTAAATGACAATTTAATATTTTATATTTTAAA
>JBBPBT010000809.1:575621-586048 GCA_037974875.1 Cicer bijugum | reverse complement strand
TTTTTTTATAAAAAAAGAGACAAATTTAAGAATTTCAATGTAAGGAAATAATCTTAAAAATATATATAGAATATTTTCATATTTTCTTAATATGTTTACTACCCTTAACTTTAAATATTTTATTTTAATAATATATGCCAACTTTTATGTGAATTATTTACAAGTATAATGTTGTTATTATATGTTTATTGTTGTATGTATGTTGAATATATTTTAAAATAAGTTTCAGAAAATAAAAATATATTAAATCAATAAATTTTAAATTACTAAAACAAATTTAAAATTATTAAATTTAGAATATTAATTTATATAAATTTTATTATTAAACAACTCTTTTATTTTAGGTGAATTGTTTCAATTCAAATCGATCTACATAAAAACTAGAGACTAATAAAAAATATTTGAAAAGCATACAAAACTAATTACTAATGAATCTCTTCGTATTTCATTTTTTTTAAGATAACTTGAACTTAGAGATCGCAATGGCTAGGGTTTGAGTAGGATATTATAGTATCAGTTCCTATACACGCAATTTAAAAAAATATTCATATATGTGCCCATACCCTCTTTGGTGTCCCGTATCCTTACCCTCTAAGTACCTAAGTGCTCGTACCCATATACATTACCCATTACCCATACTTTAACTGAAATAGATCGATCAATAAATATTATTTTGTGATTAAATTCAAAAGTTATCCAAATATCATAAAGTATTATAAATCAAAAGATTTTCTAACTCAAAATATTTCAAATGAACACTCGTTACAATACACATTCAAATATCCATAATAATATTTTATGAAGTTTCAAGAATTGAGATCAATAAAAACAATTGATAAGAAGTTGCAAGTATAATTATAAAGACGCAATTAATAAGATATAACTCTTAGTTATAAAGTCACAATTATTATCTATTCATCATAATCAAATTTTTAAAAAGGTTGCAAATGTTTATCTTTTAATTTGATTATAAATATTGTAATGATCCAATGATATTAATAGATATTAAAACATAAAGGAAAACAATTAATTAAACTAAACATTAATATAATAAATAAATAATATATTTATATAAGTGCGGATGCGAGGCGGGGTAGGTACTATAGTACCCGTACCTACACCCATACCCGCTTAATTTTGCGGGTAGTGACACGTGTCCGTTATGTAGATTTTATCCTTTCCATTGCGAGTATCTACTAAGTCTGGAACTAATTGTCATCTCTATTTGAACCAAAGGATCATATCAAATCACTTTTTTTTTAAGACTCCTTATTGATAAATGAACCAAATTACATGTAAAACTTTTGATACTTATTTTTTATTTATAAGTATGAGATATCGTATTAATGTATATTTTGTTGGTTTTTAATTTTTAATAATACTTTTTAGTTTAATTTGATATATTTTTTCTTTTTGTATACATTTTAAACATAACCAATTATTATTATACTATAATGATATTTTTTAGTATATTATATGTGATATTTTTCATCAAATGCATTAATTTACCGCAACTTATTAATATTAGTATTAATAATTTTTGTGTTATTGTAATTAGGGTCAATTAAAAATTTATTCAATCAAAACTATATTTAATTGGATATATTTTTTTATAATTGTAATTGAATCAACTGAAAACTTAATAGATCTAAACTAAATTTAATTGGATATGATCAAATGGATTCTTTTAAGGAATTATTAACTAACTAGAGTTGTTTTGATTTGTGGATTGAATTATTTTTTGTCTCAAAATTGATCCAAACTTTAGTGCAAATGCAAACATCACGCTCTTTTTCACATCTACTACACATGTTGCATCTCCAAGATGTCAATATCAATGCATTATTTATTTTATTTTTATGTTAAAATGGATGGTTGCAAGATGCCACCTCCTACTCAATTTTTTCTTTAATTATTTAAAAATAATTAATTAAATATTAATAAAAAATATTAAAAAAAAACACTAATAAATCATAAATAATGTTGCTTAATTGATTAAAAAACTTAGAATAATATATAAAAATTACAAAAGTTGAATAGATATTTAAGCTACATTTAGATAATATTTTCAATTATAATTCGGTACTCTGCATTTTCTTAATTACAAAAGCTTAGAATAATCTATTATTTCATAATCTACCTTGCTGAAATGGCACCTTTTTTACCAAGTTGGCCTTAACGAAATTCTGTATATAATTAACGAGTTATCAAAATCTCTATTAATAACGTCAAATTGTAGTTTATGAAGTTTAATGGATGGTTAATAACTTATCGAATTTTAGTATAATCAACCAACTTTAACATGTCATTAACTGCAATATTGAATCTTATTAACTAAATGTCATAGATGTCAGAATTTTTAAGTTTATCAGTAATTTGGGTCAAATTAGCCCCATCTTTTGAAAGTAATTGGAAATTTATTCCATAAAAATAAAAGAATTATTAAGAAATAAAATTTAAATTAATTGAAAGATAATTAAGAAACAAGTAGTTAACATTTACTTATATTTTAGATCAACAAATATAACATTTATGTTGTTTATAGAATATATGAAGCAGCATATGGAATTCAAAATCTAAAAGAAAATAACCTTAAGAATTGCATGTCTTGCTTGCTTAATGCAAATTTTCTCTCATTTGATTTTCTTCATATAGCAAATTATAACATAAGTATCTTAGAAAACCATAGACAAAGGTTACACAAGAAAAAGAAAGCATTCATATTAACCAATTTTGCTAAGAACATCATTCAGAGTAGATACAGCTATAGCATAGTACTTCTCTGCTTCTGGAGCACTCTTAACTTTTGCTGCATGATCCAGCTGTGAACAAACAATTAAACTCTCAATTAGCCCTATTAATCTTTAAAAATTCTAAATTGATAGAACTATGAGATTAAGTTTTTTTTATTTAGCACACAATATTGTAGTTTTTTATGTTGTTGTAATTACATTGTGACCGCAATTGAAACAACAATAGTTGCATTTGACTCTGATTCTCTACATTATCAAGAATCATGACGATGCCATTACCACAATTAGGATTATTAATGGTTTGTCAAGAAACTCCTATACAGGTTTGGTGCATTGATTCGTTTATTTGCAAACCGAACCTAAATTATCTTTAAGACAAATAGTTCACAAACCAAACTGAACTGGAAATTCAGTTTGGTTCGTGAACTATATCTATCACAAACAACACAGATAAACTAATATTGTGAACTTACATTGGTGATATCCTGGAAGAGCTTTCCGGTAAGTTCCTTGAGAGACTTTTTCTGATCCTTAGGCTTTGCAGAGATGACAGTGTTAAGATCATACCTAAGATAGCTAGCCCTTAGACGAAGATCATTCTGAAGATATGGCCAAGCTTTCTGGTCAATGAACTTCTTAACACCAACAATTTCCTTAGCTGATTCTTTAGCCCTTTGTGCTGCCTCACTTGGTGTCAATGGTTGAAGGTAAAACCTTTCTTTCAATGGTAACTTCAGGTCTCTTGCTTCATCTGAGTTCAGTGTTCCAGCTGCCAAATACCATTCCCATTCTTATCATAAATTCATTATTCTTTATCTCACTAAACTAAGACTTAATTAACAACCCAATTCCTTGTTTCTTCTTTAGCTAAATTCACTACTAGACCATATTATAAGAAATGAAATTTAGTAATTTAGACATAGTGTGTGTGACATATAGTAAATATCAACAGTCACTTTGAAAATAGGAAGACTAAAATAGTGGATTTAGAAATAGGGGAATAAAGCAAAATAGAAAGATTTAAATTAGAGAAAGAAAAAAAAATCTATAATGATGTGAGTAAATGGAGTTTAAAAGAAAAGAATATGAATTAAAGAGGAATGAATGTAATACATACGAAGGCCACCAGAAAGTGGAGGAGGGCCACCAACTTTAATGGGTATGGCTTCAGCAAGAACAGCTTGAACAAAAGAAGCTGAGACCAAACCAGTTGCAACAACACCAATCATTGCTCTTCTGCTACTTTGTCCTTCAAAAACTTGTTGTTGTTGTTGTTGTTGTGCTCTAATTGCCACTGAAGAAGAACGTGTTACCTTGTTGCTGTTGTTGTTACTATGTAACAACCTGTTTGAGCCACTCAATTGAAGGCTTCCTTCCAAAACAGCTTGAGTTGATGATGAGCCACGTATGCAACCAGCCATTGAAGCCATAGCTTGAGCCATTTTCTTTCTACAAATAAATGTTATGAAGAATAATGAAGACTCAAGATATTATATGAATATATGAATGATCATTCTTGTGTGTGTGATTCTGAGTCATTACCTTATCTACTATTTTCCACTTGGATAAGTTGGATCTTCTATCAACCAATCACATTGCATCTACCATATCATATTTCTTGATTGTGTTTCCACTCTGGATTTTTTTGTAGTATCACACGTGGATTTCTAGATTAGTTTATTCAATATATTAATTGGTCAATTTCATGTTTGAATATTTTTAAAACACTCTTTTTATATAGATGTATTTAATTTTAACTTTTGTTTTCTCAAACATTTTTTTACAAATTGGATTTGTCATTTGGTGAAGTTAATTATTGATTTGATTTTCTACTTGTAGTTGAAATTTTCATAATATGAATGGAAATAAAATATTTTGATTGCTGACATTTATTTGAAAAATTAGGTATCCTATTCGGCTATTTAAAAGTACCAAGTCATTTTATTTAGCATAATGTTCACCAAACACTTATCATGCAGTATTCGTTTGTAAGTTCACAAATTTATGTCTGAACAACAATTATTCAATTGTCATAAATAACATTTGTGTTTTCTCATAGACATGAAGAATAAATAGAGTTGAATGAGACATTTAATTTGTTGAAGACGATTTCTTCTTTACAACAAAAAATAAGAAAGAATGATGAGATAAATTGGTAAGGTTGCCTGCTACATCATCATTGTGTTTAATATACAAAATAATAATGGTTTTAAGGCAATGCAAGCTTCTCTCTTTCATCTAAAAGATAGTGAGGCATTCAAAATATTTCCCTTCAGCTCCTACAAACAGAAACATTAGAAAACATTTAAATATTATGCCTCAACTACAGATAAGGAATGTTAGAAATAATATTGCATATTCTGTTTATCTTCATTTTAGTCAATTACTCCCAATATTCCAAAATCAAAGAAAAATGTGATACTTTTGCAATAATTAACAATTAGAACCTAAAGCTGTTTTGGTTACTGACCTGAATAACTATTATCAAAAATGAATGTTCAATGAAGAAACAACCGGCAAGAAGACAACACAACCACCATTAGCACTTGAAACTAGCAGGCATAACAACTAATACCCGATGTCCAACTAAGACCGGACAGAACTAGACCAGACAAGCGTCACAGTTCACAACTCGAAGCGCGCACACAAACAATAAAACATAACAAATTCAAAATCGATGGACAAAATAATTGACAAATCAGAAAGTTCAAATTGGTAGAGTTAGGTTCCAGCTCATTAGACTTGGATTCATTCAACATGTTGGCAGTGTTGTCGATGGCAGAAGACCAAAAACTGCCATATAAAATTGCCTTTGTAGATGAATTTGTTAACCCAAAATTACCAAGCAACTAAAGGAATTAGGATCTCCAACAAAACCACAATAGGAAGAGAGAGTACAACTTGAAGTACTTAGGAATTAGGATCTCAAACAACTGATCAAGGAAGCTCAAGAGATGTAAAACATATCAAACAATGTTTGCTTTTTGCAATTTAAACTAGGTAATGCTAATTATGCATAATTAAAAATTAATTCTTAATGCATTTTATCAATCTTAAAGAGTTCAAAAAACTCTCTAAGCACGAATTCAACTATGCAAGGCTTCTCTATGATAAGCTGAGTAAACTCAAGTGAAAAGTAATTTCTCTATGTAATTTGAAAACCAATTTGAGCCAACCAAGAATCAAATCAAACCTAGAGGTTTTACATTATATAAGGGTGGTGCAAAACAGAGTGAGAAACAAAGCTAGAGCATCTTAAATGCATCTGTGTAGTCGAATGCTACAAATGTAAGATTAATGTTTATAAAGAAACCTTATCATTCAGCTGTAGCATTTTGAGTTTTTTAAAAATTAGAAAACCACTGTCTCTATAGGCATATGTGTGTCCCAAGAAAATCACCATTATGTTATAGACTCATTCACTCATCCTCAAATTGTGATTCTATAAGTATATACAAATCTACCATAGTTTACAAAGAAACTATTTTGAAGTATGATTCAGAGTTAGTTTGACAACCATATTTAAAATTATTTGATCACAGGCACCAAACCAATAATCTAAAACAACTTCAAAAATTTGAAATTCCAGCTACAGACTTTTCACAAATATTTAACACAAATGCTTTTTGTTTCCTATTTCTCAAAAAATAAAGAACCAGTACTCCATTAAGAGCTAAAGACAAGTCTCAATTCTTGAACTGCCTCCAAAGTTTATTTCATAATTTAAACCTCAGCAAATAAGAAATTCCTAAAACAATTCCCATCCATCTAAAAAAAGATAAGCACACCCTAAACACAAAAACAAGATAAGTTTAGAACTGCACATGTACCTTGAAATATTGCACTGCACATGAAGCTGCAATAGAAATGGATCAAAAACAAATAATCGTCTTCTACCTCAACGGTTCAACTCGAGGGTTTGAAGGAGCTTTGAGATTGCCAACGAATGCCGTGATTCTGCAGATCTTTAGAACAACACTGTTGAAAAGGTGAAACAAAGAATAAAATATGACTTAACTGATTCAGATGCAAGAAGTAAGTAATAATAAGTAATAGTTCTAATATAATCTCTTTGAATAACCATATGTAATAGTTCACATAATTTGGGGTTTCTTTCTCTCAGAACTAACATCGAATTGTAGAAATTGAAGTAAAGCAAGATAAAATGTTTGAAAATAAATTTTGATGTCTCACTTTCATCACGAAGCAAAGAGAACTCTGTCACAAGTTTTCAAACAATATTTAACAGGTTAGTGTTCAACTCCAAATGATGTGAAGTAACCAAGTTTGATGTACAGATTGAATGGAAATAATGCCGGAGTTCATACACAACAACATTAATAATATTTTCATCAAGCTCACAATTTCTTGGGATAGAATTGCTCAAACCAATGTTTCGGGGCAGCCGGGTGAATTCTAGAAGCGCGGCCTACAAAATTCTTGTCACTAGTCGCAATCATGCTTGCAATGGAATAGTTTTTAGAAGACAAACCCTTTTCTAAAACCCACATATGGAATCTGAACCTAGGCTTAATTCGGTTCTCTAAGTCGAAACTTATAAATGCTGGAAAAGTGTCTAAAACCTCTAAGGAGTTTCCCATCTCCTGACAGAGGAAATTAACCTTTTTCTCTAGAATTTTGGGATTCTGGCTTAGAATCTTTGGATTCCTTGTTATTATCTTACACAGCTTTGAGGATTCAATCCCTAAATGTAGAAGGCAATCAAATCTATTTTGTAACTGTTCACTTGTTCCATGCATGTGAGTTAAGATATTCATGGTGAGAGTATTTTCACCAAAGCCTATAGCATGCATGAAATTCAATTTATTCATATTGTGAGTTGGCGTCCTTGCATCATGAAATGTCTTCAAACAACTTTGATAACCTTTATCATGATCTTCATTGGGATAGCTTGTGATATAACTCGTTAACAGCTGATGTTTTCCATCTTTGATTTTATCAAAAAACCACTCATGTAAACCCATAGCCTTCATCACATTGGGAAGATTAGCCATTTTAATTGTTCCCAACACATGGGCATAGTTCCTCCTAACATCCCCAACACCTTCGGAGCTCATTCCAATGTGTTTCAACAGCTTCAACACATTAATCACCGGCGTTTCCAAATCGACATTCAACAATTCCGATCCTTGTAGAATCAACCGAGCTACTTCCACCTTCTTGACACCGAACCTACAAAAATACTCAACCTTTTCAATCAATTCCTTTTCTCCATGTTCAAGAATAACATGTTTATTCCTTCCAATGAGTTCCATTATCTCCCCTTTACCGTCATTCAAATCATAAAACACTTTTATTTTCCTACAAACCTCATGCCAAACATTCACATTCCTTTCAACAGAAGCAGCCAAATCAAAATCCAAAAACAGAAATCTCAAATCACAAAGCAACCCATCAATCTCATCAACCAAATTCCCTTCCTCAACACCAAAAACAAAAGGAAAAGTCAAACATATCCCAACAATTTGCACATTGCAAAAACCATATATTTTCAACAAACAAAGCCTACCCTTTAACTCATCACCACTCTTCCTAAACATAAAACCACTCTCCATATAAAGCAAACCAAGCTTATCCCAAGGAAAACCAAATTCAAAAAGCGCACAAGCGGAATCAAGAAGAGACCCATCTTCAGAAATAAAGAACTTGTTATGTGGTAACAAAGCAGAAAGAAGGGTATGATGAATACCAATACTTTCAAAGAAAAACTCAAATTCATTAATGGGGTTGTACCTTAAGAACTTATCAACTTTTTTAGGGAAAGAAGAAGGTTCAAAAGAACCCAACTTGGAAATAAGATTGGAGAGAGAATGAAGAGAGTTTTTAGCAATTTGATCAGCAAAAGGATAAGGGATGCACCTTGTGGCATGAAGGTAATCAGTGAGTGCTTGTTGAGCTTGTGACATAGCAACCTTCTTGTAACGACTAGGGATTTTCAATTTTGAGAGTTTTAAGGTTGTGGTGGTGCTGCTACATAAATGTCGTGAAAGGTTTGACACCATCACTCTCATTCTGTTCTATCACCACACTCCGAAATGCAGGTTGCAGGGTTTCGTTATGAGTTATCATCGATCTTTTATATCGAACCGGATCGATCGTTTGGACCGGCAATGGACCGGTTCGGTCTGTTCTATGCATATGACAAAAATGAGAGACGAAGTCACAAAACAACACTTATCAACCAATATTAAACAATTAACCTTATTAACTCAATCATAGGTTATTAACCTATAACCCTATCACTTTACACTTATTAATGATTTATTTTAATATAAATAATATATATGTCTCTAAACTTAATTTTAGTTTTTTTATTTTTTTTATTTAGTTTTTTATTTTAATTTTAAATAATAATTTAATTTTTTATGTTTTAAAATGTTAACAATGTTATTTTTTAAAAAAAAATTAAAAAATTTATCAAAATTTTTTAAAAAAATCCATAAATTAATTATCATCTTCAATATAATACAAATTTTATCAAATTCATAATTTAAATTTTTAAATAAACTTATATTTTTATTTTTTTATTTAATTAATTTGATGTTGTTAAAAATAAAAATATGAGTTTATTTAAATATTTGAATTATACATTTGATAAAATTTGAATTATACATTTGATAAAATTTGAATTATATTAAAAATGATTATTAATTTTATGAGTTTTATTTGAAAAAAAGAAAAAACTTTCCTCTCCTGTTTGAGTAAAATAGTAGAAAACTTTTCTGACTCACCTAATTTGTTGAGTCTCTTCTATTCCTAATGTACCCCACAAATCAAACAACGCAGCTATTTAAGCCCACAATGTTGACCCAAATAAAAGCCCACAATTCTACAACCTACAAAAATAAAGCTGAAGACACATATTTTAGGCGTCAAATGCAATTAGTCTATTTTTAATTATCATAAAATATAAAGTAAAATATGATGCTTTGATAATTAGATATATAATATTAATTAAATAATACAATTGTTATATAAAGAAAACATTAGAGAATACAATTGTCTTGTCATACAATTCATATAGTTGCAGCAAGAATATTGCAAATTCATGTGGCATATCCATCTTTCAACATAAGAATATTTAATATGATTTGCCGTTAAATTTTGAAGAACAAAAAAAAATTATAAAGTACATTTAGAAAAAATTATTTTAAGAAAATATTTATTTTCTACAATGATATTCATTGTGAGGATGAATGACAATGAGTAAACTACTATAGTATTCGTTCTCATACTTGTAATTTAAAAAAATATTTATACATGTGTCTGTGTTTTTTTATATTAATTTTAATATTCGTCTTCTTACTATTTCAGTACCTAAGTGTTCCTACTCATAATCATTACCACACTTTAACTAAAATAGATCGATAAATAAATGATATTGTTGTGATTAAATTTAAAAATTATCTAAATATCTTAAATCAAATCATAAAGTATTATAAACTAAAATATTCTATAACTCAAAATATTTCAAATGAACATACTTTATAATACACATTCAAATATTCATAATAATATTTTATGAAGTTGAAAGTCCTACAGCGGTATTATTCGAAGATCTATAAAAGAAGTTGATAAAAATTTGTAAGTATAATTATAAAATCATGATTAATAAGACATAACTATTAGTTATAAGACTAAATTACATATCCG
>JBBPBT010000809.1:555231-569173 GCA_037974875.1 Cicer bijugum | reverse complement strand
TAATATCTTTATCTTTAATTTAATGTAATTTTTTGTCAAATATATGAAGTTGACCATAGAAAAAAAAAATTAACAGATCTTCTCATTGTTCCTTTTTAGGTGCAAATTTTTTCTAACTTTTTTTTATAAATTTTCGTATATATTATTTTTAAAGTTGAATTATAACTTGCATCACCTTATTCAAAATAATAATTTCTTGAATATGATAAATCAGTGCATACATGACATGAAAATGAAAATAATTTCATCGAGAGATAAAAAAATATTATTTTTGGTCTATGTAACTTAAATGAACAAATGTTAGAAAAAGAATAATATTTATTAAACATTATTTTGTTAATATATAAATTTACAAAAAGAGGAAAACTGAATTGAATGAGATTTATTTGAACGAAACAAAAATATAATAAAAAAATGGATTACAAAACTTTATTCTACCTTAAATTGAATGTAAAATTGACATTGTAAACCAACCATGGTTAAAAAAAGAACCAAAGTTGGACTTTGTGCATCGAAAAGCAAAGAGTGTATGAGCTACATTAAACTTTAAAGCCTAGGTAGATAGCAATACATTTTAATATGATTGAATGCAATTTGGCACCCTGACACGAGTCATCATTAACTCTATTTCATGTTTCTCTCTTTATCAATCTATCTTTTTCACCACTCTTCTCCATAGTATGTATCTATATATAGTCCCATCTATCCTCCATTCTTTTTACTGTTCTCCATAAAGCTAATGCACTGCCACCATAGTCCATAGCCTAACCCCATTTTCTGTCCTTCTCCTCTTAACACCATTTTGCTTCTTTTTTTTTTTTTAACCTTTCAAACCAAACCATTTCTTTAGAGAACAAAAAATGGGTGACAAAGAGGATGAGTTGGGTTTAGGTTTGAGTTTGAGTTTAGGATATGGAGCAAATACAAATAATGCTCCTACTCACATGCACAAACCTCCTCAATCGGTTCCAAATCAAAGGGTTTCCTTCAATAACTTTTTTCATTTTCATGGTATGTAATTTTTCTTCAACTCTCTATGTTATTTCTCTCTTTTCAATTTTTTTAATTCAAATTTTTCGTTTTAGATTACTCATAATATTTTGTTAATTTTTTTTATACAAAAAACGCCATTTTTTTTTTCACAAGTTTTTTATATAACTAAATTCCCATTTTTGCTAAACCTTGAATCATGCAATGAAGAACACAAACCATTTACTTTTTTGTCTTTTAATTTTTCTTTTGATAAAAAAAAAAAAGAATTTAATGTTTAAACAAAAAACCCATTTACCATTTTTTTCTTCCTATGTTTAATTTAGTTGATGAGATGGATACAACTCATGTAAATGAAGAATACAAAACCCTTAATTTTAATTAAAAAACCCATTTTCCATTTTTTCTTCCTTTTTTTTTTACTACTTTATTTGTGCAAAAGAAAGGCTTTAAGTTTAGTATTAATTACATTATTGCCATTAAAGTCTCACGTGCACATCACGTAGCAGATCTGAGTTCCGAAACGAGGTCGTTTATCGGTGGAATAGACGTGAACTCGCCGGCGGCTGCGTGCGACGATGAGAATGGAGTTTCATCTCCAAACAGCACAGTGTCAAGTATCAGCGGAAAGCGAAGCGAGAGAGAAGGAAATGGAGAAGAGAACGACGCAGTTGAGAGAGCCTCTTGTTCTCGAGGAGGGAGCGACGAAGATGACGGAGGAGGATGCGGCGGCGACGGTGACTCTTCAAGGAAGAAGCTGAGATTATCGAAGGAACAATCGGTGTTGCTGGAAGAAACATTCAAAGAGCACAACACATTGAATCCGGTGAGTTTGTAGTGGTATTTTCTGTAATTTCATTTTAGGGTAAGGGGCTTATTTGGACTTTCATGCTAGTTAATTTGGTTATCAGTGCCATAATTCAGTTACAATATTAAGGCATAATTTCTGCCTTATTTTGACCTTGACTTTGTCTTTTTTTCAATTTTATTACTATTATTTTATATTTATATTTTGGGTTTGTCTTTACTCTTTGATCAATTATTATTAGTCAAAATTATTATTATTATTATTATTGTTATTATTATTATTATTATTATTCTTCAGAAACAAAAGCAAGCATTGGCAAAGCAATTGAATCTGATGCCCAGACAAGTGGAGGTGTGGTTTCAAAACAGGAGAGCAAGGTGAGGTTTTTCTTCTTATAAGGGTATTACTGTCATTTTGTATATCACTTTAATAATAATAATAATAATAATAATAATAATAATAATAATAATTTAATTTATATACATGGTATAAAGAGCTTTTACAATGGCTATCATTTGTTGTGACATTTGTAACAAATCTATTATGGGATTTTGAGATTTGACACATTTGAGAGTGATTAATAACACAACTTAACTTTTATGAGACATAAAAAAGATTTGAAGTTGTATGGTGGTAATTTATATAAAGAAAATAGCATGTATAAATAACAAATAATTATTAAAACATGTGACTTCAAAAGATGGATGTGGTGGATTTGCTGTGTGTTCAATTTTATCATGGAAGGCAAAAAGTGACATTGAGTGTATTTTGCAGAACCAAGTTGAAGCAGACTGAAGTGGATTGCGAATACTTGAAGAGATGCTGTGAGACTCTAACAGAAGAGAATAGGAGGTTGCAAAAGGAAGTGCAAGAGCTTAGGGCATTGAAGTTATCTCCACAACTCTACATGCACATGAACCCTCCCACCACTCTTACAATGTGCCCTTCGTGTGAGCGTGTCGCAGTTTCATCCGCATCCTCCTCATCAGCCAATGCCCCCTCTGCTCCTGCTCCTGCTCCAGCTCCAGCTAATCGCAACCTGATTGGCCCAAGTGTTCAGCGGCCAGTACCTCTCAACCCTTGGGCGGCAATGTCTATCCAAAACCGTTCCCGACCATGAATTTTTAGATGCTAGACAGAAAAATGAATTAATTCTATAGTGCACTTTACTTTAGTGTTGGTTCACTACGACTTGAGCTTATGACTTTTGTTAACTTTTTAAGTCTAGGCTTATTTTATTTTGGGCCTAGAGATAACATGTTTTACTCAACTTTAGGATGTGTAAAGTTTGGACATGTTAAAGCTGGTTGTGTTTTTCATATGCTAAATTAGTTTTTTTTTTTATAAACTTTGAAAGGATGAAAAGGAGAATCCGAATCTGTTTTATATAATATTTTTTTTCTCATGTGATTTGTCATACATACCACTTGCTTAGATAAAGGTTGGATTTTGTGCAAAGATTGGAGAGGGGACAAATTAAGGGGATTCCCATGAGGGGATAGTTGTGGTCTCAATTAGAAATGATTTTGTCTATCTTTTGTTCTGATTCTTATTGCTTTTGGTCTTTATACTTGAACATGGGATTGAGTGAGTCATATTGTGGGGGACTCAACTTTGGCTGGTTGTGTACTAATAATACTTCATACTCCTCAAAATGTGGATTTCCATTACCATTTAGTAAAGAGTTGACAATAGTGAACATAGGTAAATGTGGTAAAGCACTAGTGAGAGTTGCCTCAATTATAAGAATTATACAAATAATTTATCTATATTGCTAGTGCTATCTTTGATTTGATTCGGATAACAAAAGTTAGGGTATGCTTAATTAGATCATCAAAAACAGTTTTTGGAAGAATAACAAACTTTTAAATGAGTAAAAAAAAAAACTTTTAAATACAAAAAACTGTTTTGAAAAAGCATAATCAAATAGGCCATTACTATTTGTCCTTTCCGGTATCTTCCAATTATCTTCTGTTTTTAGCTAATCCTATCAGCCCATTTGAAAATTTCGTCCATTTAATAGATCTTCTGATGATATGGGTTTTAATTTCTGTACAACACAAATCAAGTACATCACATTTCAAATGGCTGAATGCATAAAACTAAAAAATTGTCAGTGAATGTTTGTCCAAAGTAATGGTTGAAAAAATTTGTGCTAAACTAACATATTGAATATTATTTATTCTGAATACAAATTTTAGGTAAAGCTTAATATAAAATTTTCAAATCCAAAGCAAATGCTACATTTTGTCACTTACAGTCAAACTGAGATTTAGAGGAAAAATTAATTTTACTTCGCAGTAACTAAACATCTGTATTTATACTAAAATCACTTTTGACACTTAAAATCAATTCTTATGGTTTCCATAGGTGGTGACACAGCAGTTCCAATAAAAATATATTTCCCAAATATCTCAGTGCATTGATTTTTGTAGTTATGCAAACACATAAAAGGTAACTCAAAACAACAAATGAAAAAAAAAAAACATAAAATTGCTAAAAAATCAAACTGTATTTACGGTATCAGTCAAGAAACGTAGAATGCAACCATGGCCTGCCCTTTCTGTCAATTTTTCATGAATCCGAAGACATTGATCGCAAGTTGGACGATCTCCAGTAGCTAAGCCTCTATATAAATACCTATGAAGAATAGCAACATCTTAGGACAGACAGAAAATAGAGGTGGAAATATCATAGATTATCTACTACAGTAACCATAAATTATCTATTATATTATCGATCATACTTGCTTAACTTTCTTAAAACATCAGATTCCTACAATTACAACTAAAAAATAAAAAGAAGACTGTTATATCAAAAACATCAGAGACCCTTTGAAATTTTATTCATACAAATATAGCATTTATTTTAGGTTACAAATGAAAAGAAAACATAAATTGTCACGTTAATTTTCCCCCCTTATTGTCTACCTTTTTTACCAATATTAGAGAGAGTTTACTTGTGAGATTAAGAACTTAAGGGTTGCTCTAAACAATGCAAATCAAAATGAAATTTTCATCACTTGAGTACCAATGTATTAATACTATGGTAAGAATTGTTGGCAATGACACAACAAAAACCTCGTCACACCGGCCCATCACATTTAATATTGTAAAATAGAGATCTAAAGTTAATATGACCATTTGAATCAAAAGCAGCCAATACGAAACCCAACTGCTCAAACATGATCTGCAATCTAGTATATGCATGTATTTTATAAGAAGGAATTAGTGCTATCTATAATATAATTCTTGTTTGCGATGTTTCAATACTTCTATTATTCTCTCATCATGTCTTAAAACAATACTTATCTTATTCTAATTTCTCAACATTCAACACAAACAAGTCTTGCAAGTTGCAACAGTAAAAAAGATTAAAGGTTCTTTTTTTATCTTGTCTCCTTGGAGCATGAAAAACACACACAGGGTGAGGTCTTGCAAGCATATAAATGCCATGCAGATACAGCAGCAAACAGTTCAGAGTTATCAGGTAAGGTTTCTCCTTCAAAAAATTTAAGCATTGCTACTTGGGAAGTATTTTCTCTATCAAGGCAAGATAACGCAACTCACGAGGGTCTGTCTTTTCTACCATGCAAGACCATTGTCTAGGCCATATGAACATATACTGAACAAATATTTGTTAATTTTTAAGCAATTGAGAACTAGGTATGAGAAACAGTTCAAAATAATTCTACATATCGAGTGATTATAGGAGATTGACTGAGTGAACGATTTTACTTATAAGACTGAATGAGTGAATAATCATGATTTTACCCTAAAGGAGGTTCTTGATAATGTGTGAAGTTCGTATTGCAAACTGGATGCCTTGGATGAGTTTGCTGCCGAGGATGGGATATCTGATATATAACCAACCAACTAAAAGAGATCGAATTGGCTACATAAGGGATGTGCTAGTTTTGCTACATTTCACAAGGTGCTTAGAGGAGGAGAATGAGAAGTACGGTTAAGGAATGGAGGTAAGTAATAACAAGGTGGGGAGAGACAGAGTCCATTTATGTAGAGATCAATACCCTTTTTTAATCTCTCAAGTCAGAAATGAGGACTTTCTATAAGGGTTATATTGGACTTCTAAAGTAAAGGTGTGGGGGGCTATTTGGATTTCAGATCCCTCAGGATTTTTTACCTATAACTCCTTTTTTGAGTTCCTTGTTTCAAATCCTTCTCACCACGGGAGTTGGTTATCTGGCTTCAGCAGTTTCTTAGGTGTTGCTAATAATCCTTAAATCCTTAAGCTAAGCTTATGGCTATTTTTCTTGGCTTGAAGCTTGCTAGAACATGGTTGTAGTAAGCTTTGCTGCTATTCGGATTCCAAGTTTGTGATTGATCTTATTACTAAGCCTACCAGCAAGAATCACTGCTATGCTTCAGTTATAGCCAATATTAAGGAGTTGTTGAACTTAGATTGGGCAGTGTCTCTTCTTCACTCGCATAGAGAAGGGAATGCGAGCGCTGACTTCATTGCTAAATTAGGTTATAGCAATGATGACAAAGCTCCCTTCACAGTTCTGGCTTTGGCTAGGAAACAAATGCTTAAAGAATAACACAACTATAGGTGGCAGGGACCAGGGAATCCTAGCTACAACGATCACTAACTATAAACCTCAGATTATCAAAAATTTACCATCATTAAAGCAAATTTGCATCCAAAAAGAATCAGAATCTATCCAAGTAAAAAGGACATGTGAAAATGAATTGAAACAAGATATTAGATCACTCACTTCATTAGGATATCATAGTATTCAGGATCCAAGGAAGAAAGCATCCCATCTACATCTTTTATAGCCATTATTGCTCTATGCACAACAATCCAATGTGCCGACTGCCATAAAGATACATGAAAAATATGCTGTGAATTCAGCAAATTACAAATCTTAACTTGCAACTAAACATAAAAAAAAACACTAGTCATTACTAGTAGAAATCAGCTTAAAAACACTGTTTTGTTTCCCCAACATCAATAGCTTGTGTGGTCTTAAGTAATTTCAAAACTCCAATAATACAAAAACTCTAAAGTATGAAAATAATTTTTTATTTCTTTAAAAAAAATACTAGTCTTTTTGGCTAGTCAAAATATAGGTGAGTTTTAGGGTGGACCACCTTCATAAGTGGTTTACGGTGGACTAATATTTAAAAATCATTAAAAATTCTAACGATAATACATATTTGTTGTCCTTTTTTTAATTTTTTATTTTTATCTGAGTATAATCTAAGTCAGTATCTTAGTCATAGAAATGAAGATGAACATTCAAAGACAATGTTTGGAATCCTTGTAATTTTAAACATTTTTCAAGTACTGTTCATGGTGGAGCACCGGACCTAGTCCATTTTAGAATTTGCCCGAAATACATTACTTAAAATCAAAAGCTAAAACACTGTTTCAGTTCTAACAACCCAAATCTAATACACACAAAATAGTACTAAAGTATCAATTTTTCTTCAAAAATAAATTAGAAAGTAAAAAAAAGAAAGATAAAGGGGGTAAGGGAAACACCTTGCAACGTTCATCACTAGTCATGGCATATGTACCTTCAAGGGCAGTTTTAAGGGCTTCCACCGGTTTAAACCTAAATTAGCATAAAAATTAATAATTATTGATTAAGATTCAGCATTGATTTGATTAATTAGAAAAATGAAATTGCACAAGAAAGAGAGAGGGTAAATGAAATAACTGTTTGAGTAAGCTTTCGATCTTGCGTGTTTTGTGTTCAATTCTGGTAATAATGGCTTCTGCATTATCAGATTCAACAAATCCTTCAGCACCTGCCATAGATATCACAATCTCTTTGCGCTTTTACTTGACCTTCAATTTTCCTTCCTAAGCGACAGAAAATCTGTTTCTTTTCTTTTCCCCCAACAACCAAACAACGACCACTTTATGAGAGTAATTGCAGCAATATAACACAAATTATAAATAAATGTAGAAGATTTCTAGTTTCACCCCCCAAAATTCCAAGTTACACCCTCTAACAATTTTTTTAAATATAAAATTCACCAAATTATCTTTAACTCATCAAATTTTCAAATCCAACATAAATGTATTTTATATTAAATTTACTTAAATTGAATTTGTATAGATATACTTAAATTGAATTTGAATAGACATTACTTGAATGGAATTTTTTTCACAATATATACAAACCATAATATGAGTTAAAGAGAAGGTGAAAATGACTCAATCATTGTAATGGAGTATATGAATATTATCATTTCACCTTATTATATGTTATTATTTATAAAATATTATATATTTCATTAAATTTTTAATACCTTTGAATAATAGCTATTATTAAAGTAATTTTGAGAGTAATTTTTTTAATTATATAAAATTAAGAACATTAATTATTAATTTTTAACATATATGAGGTTAATAACTTTTGCATATAATAATAATAAATAGATTTTAAGTATAAAAAAATTATTATCAAAAGATTTGAGTAAGTTATTTTCTTATCTCAATCGGTCATTTTAACCCTTCACAATTGTTCAATCTTCACGATGATTAAAAATATGTAAGAACATAATGACATTTTTTTCTTAAGCAAAGAACATAATTGACTTGACTTTATGTACATATATATGCACTATATTTGAACCAATCCATGAGACATATAAGTAGAGTTCAGAAATGGGCTGAGTCAGTTCAACCCGGTTTGTAACGAGTAGTAAATATTTAAGTTTGGTTTGATTCAAATAATTAAAATTTTATAAAAAAAAAACATAGATCTTCCAAAATAGTAAAAGATATAACATATAACACCATAAAAGAAGACGTGGCCACCACACTCAAAATAGACTTTAAGATTTTAGCTTGAGGTGTTTTTTCTTTCTTTTTAATTTAGTGATTTAAACCTTTTTAAATTCTTATTAGATTTCTTTTTTGTTTTGTAAGTAAATTGAATTCAACATGAAAAATTAAGGTGGCTAATTTTTTTTTACAATAAAGAGATGATAATGCATTTTGAAAATAAATTATTTAATTTTTTTCTTCTAAAACTGAATTAATTTGAAGTTAAAAAGTCTTACTATTTTGACATGTGTACATATAACCCATAGAAAATAAAAAGTTTAATTGTAGTTTTAGTTCTTTTATTTTTATCAATTTATTAAATTAATTCTTCAATTTTAAAATCTATTAGATTTTGTTTTTTATTTTGATTTTTTAATTAAAAATAACAATGTGATATACTTTAAATAACGCAAAAGATGATAAGATAATATAAAATAATTAATATCTATAAAATCTTAATAAAATAATCTAAAAACGTAACTTTCAGTTTTGATTTTTTTATTTTATTTTTAAATTTTAATTAATATCATATGAATAATTAATATATCTAAATAGTTTTATATCATAAAATTTTACGTTACATTATTTAAAATATATTAAATTATTATTTTTTAATTCAAAAACATAAAAAAAAAAACTAAAACTATCAAATTTTAAAATAAGACATTAATTTGGTAAATCAATATAAATAAAAAGACGAAAATTATAATTAATACAAAATAAAATTACGTAAGAGTATACGTTTGCATATTAACTTATTGGTGAATTATAGGCCACGACATTTTCATTCTTGAAATGGACAGTCATTTGTTATAGAACCACACATCTTCTACAAAGTAAATTAAATGGACTTCACAAAACATATCTTTCTACTTCTAGTCTATATAGTATATATTTTAATCACTTATCTCGAAGTTCTATCATTACACATATACAACATCATGAACAAAAAAACATGCATTGCTATGGTTCCTTGTCCTGGACTTAGCCATTTAATTCCACTTGTTGAATTTGCAAAACTGTTAGTCCATAACCATAATGAATTTCATGTCACATTCCTTGTTCCCACTTTTGGTCCATTATCTTCTTCCATGCATGACATTTTATATTCTCTTCCACAAAACATTGATTTTATTCTTCTTCCTCAAGTAAAGAACCTTCCACCAAATCTTGAACCTGCATCACAAATGAAACTCATTGTTAAAAACTCTCTTCCATTTCTCATTGAAGAAGTGGAATCACTTATTTCTAAAACTCACCTTGTTTCTTTAGTCTTTGGTGTATTTTCAACTGATGTACATGAAGTTGCTAAACAATTCAACCTTTCTTCTTACATTTTCTATGCTTCAGGAGCTGTTTCATTCTCATTCCTTCACACTCTTCCAAATCTTGATGATAAACTTTCCTCTGAGGTAAAGTTCTTAGAATCAGCTTATGAAAGTTTGAATATTCCAGGTAGTGTTATTCCTTATCACATCAAAGATATTCCAGATCAACTTTTATGTGAAAGATCAAGTGATGTATACAAATTATTTCTTGATGTGTGTAAAGAATTTTCATTAGCTGATGGTGTTATAATCAACACTTTCACTGATTTGGAACCAGAGGTTATAAGGGTTCTTCAAGAAAAAAAGAAACCTTATGTTTATCCTGTGGGACCCATCATTAGAAAAGAGTCAAATAATAATAAAGATAACATTTTTATGTGTTTAAAGTGGTTGGACAATCAACCACCAAGTTCTGTTATTTATGTTTGTTTTGGGAGTGGTGGGACCCTATCTCATGAACAATTCAATGAATTAGCATTTGGATTAGAATTGAGTGGTTGCAAGTTTTTGTGGGTTGTGAGAGTTCCAAGTAATGATGTTAGCTCTGCTTATTTTGTTGGTAAAAAAGAGGATCCATTGGAGTATTTACCAAATGGTTTTTTGGAAAGAACCAAAGAGAAAGGGTTAGTGGTTCCATCATGGGCCCCACAAGTTGAGATTCTTGGTCATGAATCAATTGGTGGATTTTTGAGTCATTGTGGTTGGAGTTCAACTTTGGAGAGTGTGGTTAATGGTGTGCCTATGATTGCATGGCCATTGTTTGCAGAACAAAGAATGAATGCTAGAGAACTTGTTGATGTGTTAAAAGTGGGTGTGAGGGCAAAAGTTGATGATCAAAATGGGATAGTGAAAAGAGATGAAGTTGTTAAAGCTATAAAGAGAATAATGGAAGGTGGTGAAAGTTTGGAAATAAAGAACAGAATTAAAGAATTGAGTGTTGGTGCTGCTAATGCACTAAGGGAACATGGTTCTTCTAAGAAGGCACTTTCTGATTTAGCACTGAGATGGCATATTTAACTTGACTCAGTAGCTAAAATATCTGGTAGTCATTTTGGTTTTGTGTTTCATTAGTTATTTAATTTTTAAATGTCTTTTATTAGTTAATTTAATCCATAAAATTATTAATAAAAGAAAAATTTAATGATGCATTTAATTTCTATATATTTAAGATTATAATAATTACATGTTACGTATTTAAAAAACTAAAATGACTATTTTGTTTTTATATAAATATTTGAATTTTGATACTTGAATATTAATCAATGCTCTGCCTGACCCTATGGTACCAAATATTCTACACCAGTTTTACCTTCCAAATGCAAGATATTAGATAATAGTTTATGATATAATTACATTTATTAGATTTTTAAATTATACTAACTAATTTTTATAAAATTGGTTCTCAAAGAAGACAACATTGACGGTATTTACAGGTAAAAATAGGTTAACTCAAGTTAAATTTTACAAAATATGAAATATTTAAGATACAAGTTTGATCGATATTCTATCATTAATATCTTTTTAGTTTTGAATCCGACTTTTATGAAAATATACTAGAATCTATTATAGAAGAAGTCTTGAAAAGTGGTGATACATTTTATAATAGTTAATTAATTTATGAAAATAAGTAGATACCTTTTATAATAGTTAATTAATTTATTACTGTTTGGCTAATAATGCTTTAAATAAAAAAGTATGTATAATTTGTAAACAAACTATGATTGCTGTGGGGGAGTGTACCTGCACCAAAAACAATCAGGCTCCAAAAGAATCACCCAATAATTCTAAATGTTATCAAAGGATTAGTTGGGATATAAGTAATTAACTACAGATTAATTGAAGTATATGACTTTTAACTCTTACACTAGATAACTTGAATGACCAAGAATTATATACGCAAGAGCTTACATCACATTTCACATATTCCACAAAATAATGGTAAATTATGGAGCAGCTCAGTTGTCTTCTTTGAAATATTCATGAAACTTGTTAGTGTTTTGAACATTAATTCTTGTATAAAAGAATGTTCACTAAATATCAATTCATCTTACAAAATATATCTTGTCTTTCATCATGGAGAAAAAAAGATGCATTGCTATGATTCCTTCACCAGGACTAAGCCATTTAATTCCACTAGTTGAATTTGCCAAACTATTACTTCAAAAACACAATGAATTCATCATCACATTCCTCATTCCAACATTTGGTCCTTTATCTCCTTCCATGCAATCCATCTTAAACACTCTTCCACCAAACATGAACTTCACTGTTCTTCCTCAACTCAACAACATTCAACAAGACCTTCCAATTGAACCTTCAACACAAATGAAACTCATTGTTAAAAAGTCAGTTCCATTTCTCATTGAATCAGTGAAATCACTCATGTCAAAAACTCACCTTGTTGCATTAGTCTTCAGCATGTTTTCAACTGATGCACATGATGTTGCTAAACAATTCAATCTCTTATCTTACCTTTTCTTTTCATCAGGAGCTGTTTTATTCTCTTTCTTTCTCACTCTTCCAAATCTTGATCAATCTGCTAATAACTCTAAATTCTTAGAATCATGTTATGAAACAGTTAATATTCCAGGTGTTGAAATTCCTTTCCATGTCAAAGAGTTACCTGACCCAATTCTATGTGAAAGGTCAAGTGATACATACAAATCATTACTTGATTTGTGTCAAAAACTAAAATTGTTTGATGGTGTTATAATCAATACTTTCACTGATTTAGAACAAGATGTCATAAGGATTCTTCAAGAAAGAGAGAAACTTTGTGTTTATCCAATTGGACCCATCATTAGAAAAGAATCTAACAATGAAACAAACATGGAAGTGTGTTTAAGGTGGTTGGAAAATCAAACACCAAGTTCTGTTCTTTTTGTGTCTTTTGGAAGTGGTGGAACACTTTCTTATGAACAACTTCATGAATTAGCATTTGGTTTAGAAATCAGTGGTTGCAAGTTCTTGTGGGTTGTGAGAGTTCCAAGTAAAAATTCAAGTTCTGCTTATTTTAGTAAACAAAATGATGATCCATTAGAGTATTTACCAAATGGTTTTTTGGAAAGAACCAAAGACAAAGGGTTAGTGGTTGCATCATGGGCCCCACAAATTGAGATTCTTGGTCATGAATCAATTGGTGGATTTTTGAGTCATTGTGGTTGGAGTTCAACTTTGGAGAGTGTGTTTAATGGTGTGCCTATGATTGCATGGCCATTGTTTGCAGAACAAAAAATGAATGCTAAAGAACTTGTTGATGTGTTAAAAGTGGGTGTGAGGGCAAAGGTTGATGATGAAAATGGAATAGTGAAAAGAGATGAAGTTGTTAAAGCTATAAAGGGAATAATGGAAGTTGATGAAAGTTTGGAAATAAGGAAGAGAATTAAGGAATTGAGTGTTGGTGCTGCTAATGCATTAAGTGAACATGGTTCTTCTATGAAGGCACTTTCTGATTTAGTATTGAAATTGCATGACTATTAATTCAGTGGCTTGTAGAAATTATTAATAATGTAATCATGTTACATTTTTCTTATAGTTTATTTCATGAGTTACATGTATCATTTTGGGTGTTGAATTTGATGGCTAACATTTTGAGTATTTTTCATCTATTCTTTATGTGGTGGTTAAGTCTTGAGTCTTGATCAATAAGCTGATTAATTATGAAACTGCAAGATGGACACAAAGAATTGTTAATTCAGTTCAAAATTAAACTCATATATTTAGGAGACACAATCCAATATAAAATGATTACTAATATGATAGAAAATTATAAACTTTCTTATTCAATGATTTAAGGTAAATCAATGAACTTTCTGACTCAACTTTTCTTTTTCTTACCTCATTTGTTTTTTTCTTTTCTATTGTGTGATTCTGAATTCAACATTATAACCAACTTCAACATTGATCTAGATATTTTATACTATAGTCAATCTAGACGTTATCTCACAATTGTGTTCATTTCATTAGTCAATTTCAAATCTCCAATACAATTCTTCTATAATGATGCATT
>JBBPBT010000809.1:539459-550502 GCA_037974875.1 Cicer bijugum | reverse complement strand
AAGCACATTATTGCCTAATTTTTTTTGCCAACTCAAATTCTTGCATAATTTACATTAAAAGTGCAAAGGTACCGCATTACATCTATTGTTGTGAATAAATATATCAAAATTTGGTGTAGTAAAAATAATAAATCTTGTGTGAAGGCAATATAAGTCATATTAGTTTTAGTTTTAATTTTACTTTATGAAATTTTGTTGTTTTGAAGTATCCTTCTAATGAGCTTAAATAACTGTTTTTTGATAATATTTCTGGAGTATGTATGTTCAGGAATTTGAGTAGAATTCTTTAATATTTCTTTTGATTATTTTTTGGGCTTGCAACCCTCCTCTATGATCATTTGGCTTTTTTATTTTGACTAAGACCATTACGTTAACATGCTTGATTTTCTAGAGTATGATTCTTAAAAATTGAAATCAATTTTTTGTTTTGAGTTTTCAATTTATTTTTTCAATTATCATGAATTTTAATTCTTAGATGAATTTGAATTTTGATTTTATTTAAATTAAATCACGATAGATCTCATCATATTCACACGTAAAAATAACTATAAAAAAATTCAAATATTAGAAAGTTATAAACGTAAAAATAATTATAAAAAAAATTAAATATTAAAAAGTTATAAAATTATTCTCTCATCGTAATTCAATATTATAAAATTATAATAGTTTTAAAATAATATTTTGAAGTATTAGTTGTAGAAGATGACTATTGTAGTAGTGATGTTGTCGGAAGTTTTGTTACATCGATCAAAAGAGATTGTCAATAGTAGAGGTTGTGGTCGGAGTATGAACAATAGTAATTGTGGTGGTGGATAATGGTGAAAGATGATGGTTGCAAGTGTTGGAGATGGTGGCGGCGGCAGTCAAAGATGAGTGTTCGGATAGTGGTAGTAGTGGTCAAATATGATGGTGACGGTTGTTAGAGGTGGGTGGTCGGAGTTCGTGGTGATGATGTAGGTATTCAATGTTGATGACGGTGGTTGGATATGGGAGGTCGGTGAATAGATATAGTGGTTATAGGTGGATGGTCGATAGTGGCGGTGTCAAAGATGGAGGTGGTAGTTGTTAGAGGTGGATGACTTGCGGTTGTCGGAAGTGGGGGCCGATGACGGTGGTTACAGGTGATGGTCGAAGGCGGTGGTCGATAATAGTACTCAGATGTGATGATAGAAGGTGGTCGTAGGTAGTTGTTGGAGTGATGATTATGTCTATCGATAATAATTTTAATTTTAAAACAAATATTTAAAGTTATTAAATCTATTTTGTTTTTTGAATTTTAAAATTAAGGAAAAAACAACTTCAAACTCATTTTATCTGGATTTAATTTTGACTCTTTAACCATCAATAATAAATTTATTTTGCGACTTAATCAACAGCAATTTAATTGGAAAACTGAATATAGTATTATTTCATCAATAGTAATTTATGCACATATTTTAGGAAGCATTACATTAGCATACAATATTGCCATATAAAAAGTTATACATAAAATCAACCACTTATTTAGATTTTTTTTGCTGCCTGATGAAATGTTACCGGATGTATGTATATAATTTTTTTACATAAATATTAGTGAAATTCATTATAAAAAATAAAACCATGACATGATATAATATACTTTAATAAAATATTAAACATATTAATTCGACTTGACTCTCTTGTGAAAGAAAAAAAACTTTTGACTGGAGAGGTGATTGTGAATTTGAATAGTTTATTTATATAAGAGAAGAAAAAAAAAAGAAAAGAATTATTGATCTAAAATTATAAAAAATACTAGAAAATAGACTAAAAAAATAAATAATTTATTATTTAATAATAACAATAATGTTTAAAAAAACCGGTAAGTGAAAACGTGTCGTTCGAAACTGAAAGGGTGGAAACTGTTACATTTTTTGAATGAATCATTCTTCGTATCTTTTTATTCTTCTTCGTTTTGATTCACTCTTCACTATTCATTCTTCCTCCAATACATTCGGAACTCGCACTCGGAGTTTTACTCTTTACGTTTCCGAGTTTAACGTACACCAATTGTTTCTTCAATTCCTTTAAGCTTCTTTATAAATTCTTGTTTTATATTCTCCTTTTTGGGTAAGATTTTTTTTTTTTTTTGAATTTGTGTTTTTATTTTTCTGATTATAAGTAGATGAAACTGAGATTTTGGTAATGTTTGCAGTGTTTTTATTTTGTTTGTTTGGACATTGATGCACCTGAATTTGATGATATTTATAAATAATTGATGTTTGTTAATGAACTTGTGTTTAACTACATGGAAAAAAGGGACAATTTTTTGAGTTTGAGGTTTATCAATTTTTGGAATTCTTGATCACGTAATTGTTGACAGTGTTGTTGACATGATGTTTTACTGATATCTTATGTATCAAGAGTTGCATTGTGTTGTGGCTTCTGAAACACCGACTTCTGATTGATGCTGTGTCTCACAAATTGATTACATTTAATTAGTTTTATTATTTCAAACGTGTCAGTGCCGTGTCTGGTGTACATGTGTGCTTGATGGGTTGTGGCTATGGTTATCGTGTTCAACAAATTATTTGTTACAATAGTATGCATATTGGTCATGACTCATGAGTGACCAGACAACCCCTCAAGATGTTAATGTTGTTTACAATGATTCTTGATGAAGAGTGTAGTAGTTTTAGTTATGTATTTTCCTTGATAATAGTAAAATAATTTAACAAGTTGAAGCTTTGCAATTTGTTCTTTACTTGGTTTATTGTGTATCTTTTTAATTTGGTAAGCTTGTGATTCATATTTTTTTAATGATGATATTGTGGTTTTTGCATGATCTCTGAGCACTGAAGGTTGCTTGATTTGGGAAAATGTGGCCGGACTTGAAGCTAGAGAGTGAATGGGAGAATATAAATGCCCCAGCATTTTCGGGCGAAAAGGTACTTGAGCCGGTGGAAAAGTGCGGGGGTGATGTTTACGGCAGGAATAGGATCCCGATTGAACAAACTCCTCTGTGCAATGGAAATAATGATGAAGAACTTGATATCACTGAGTGTAAAAATTATGGCAAAGCTTTAGAAGAGAAAGATTCCCTCGACGATGTCACTGAGAGTTCCAGCTCCTTTGGCGATACGGGATCAGGCTCAGAGAATGCTATAGCTGCTTCCTTCTGTGATCTAGAAGTTGAATCGCAAATGTTTGCTGACAGTGCATCTTCATCAATGTGTGATGGTTGGCATGAAGAATTATTTCGACCAAGGTATGGAGTTTTTCCATGCATCAATTCTTCTTTTCATGTTTATTATTTAGAAGCATGAATGCATAATGAAAGAAAAAATAAGTAGTTGATATTAAATCCTTCTATATGTACATAGAAGCCAAACAAGCCCTTGATTTTTCCAATTGTTTATGATGATGAGTTCAATTTACAACGTCTTTGTTTTGAATTTCAATACTTCATATGTTTTAAAATTTTCTCTATTAACTATTCAGAAAGAGAAGGACAACAGATCATTGGAGGAGGTTCATAAGACCTACTATGTGGCGCTGTAAATGGCTTGAGTTGCAAATGAAACTACTTGAATCTCAAGCACATAAATATTATAAAGAGCTTGAGGCACTCAATTATACAAAGCAGGTTGATTATGCACACTTAACATTAGACGACACTGACATCAAATCAGTACCTATTTCGGGTCGGATGCACAAGAATAAAATTATGAAGAGAAAAAACAGAAAAAGAGTTGAAGAGAATTGTGATTTAGCATCATACATGTCAAACCACACTTTATTCTCCTATTATGGTATGCCATTTCTGTATTTATTTTTGTGTTTAATATTTTTTTCTTTCCTTTAAAATTTTTCTCTCACACTTTTGCCATTTTCCAGAGAAAGCAGATTGTAATGTTGATTTGAGAGATTGTCATGCAGCTGCCATAGGTTAGTAGCAGATATGTATGTGATGCTATTTAATGAAACAAGTACAAAGAAACAGATACACAATTTTCCTCTGGATTTTCATGTCTCAAGTATATGACCTAATGTTGTTAAATAGTGGCTATAAAAGCACTATAGCATCATAACATGGTGAAATTTGAACAAATTGTTAATGTTCGTGATGCTATTTAGTATAAAATATTGTCAAACAGCAGCAATAAAACTGTTGTATAGCAGAATTTGAACAAACAGTTATTTTCAGAAATAAGTTTTAGTCATTAATTTGTTTACATGAGAGGTCTAGATTTCTTATTCGTCATCGTGTTTTAATGACTTCAGGTGGTGACAGTGGAAATGCAGTGGAGTTCACGTTAAATGATTTAGGGTCTTCTATAGATACAGATGATAATGATAAATCCTGGTATGAGATCATTCAAGAGATTGAAGCTACACAGACTCGTGTTCAAAAATTGAAAAATAGATATGACATGATGATTAGTGAAAATAAAGGAAGGTTTTGTTTTGTAAACCACTCGAGCATACCTGGGCCATCTGATGGACTTTGTCATTCTGATTTAAAACCTGCTCCTTTTTCCGGTAACAAAAACACATTTTCAGTTAGTTTAAACTCATTTCTTATCTCAGCTTCAATCTGAGTTTCTAATTGGAGATTTACTTATTGTTGGAAATGCATCATCAGGTGATGAAGGGATTATTCCTTTTATTGAATCCACTGATCGTCCCCAACTTGATGATCCATTGGATGATGTAAGCTTACTATACAAAAGCTTTCTATATAACTTTATGTTTTATATTTGTTAATTTTCTTTTGGGAATGACTGATAGTTGTGAACATGTTAAGTTTGTATGCTTGATATTTGGTATACCTGTTAGTTTTCCACTTCATGCATTGTGCTTTTGGTTTCTGCAATTGCCAGTACCATTTAATTTGGTCTGTTAAGTCATCTATGAAGGAAGTTGTTTAAAATATTAAGATGCCGCCTGACTTTTATCCAGCTTATTGTTTTGATTTTTTGTCTATATTTTTAATAATGCTTGGTGGGTGGAACTTGTAAGGATAGTTGAGGATGGAACATGGTTTAGTGAACGTGTGTAAGTAAAAATTTAGATCAAATTGTTACCCACTACCGAACACTTTGAAAGAATTTACAGAAGCTTTTTATACTTAACCTAGTGAGATATATGTTATTGAGCCACTTGCATTTGTCTATGCCCCAGATGTCCATTCTAGTCGTTTGAGGGTGTTTTGAGATATCACGTTAGCTAGAGATATAGCCAAACTATCCCTTATAAGTTTTGGGTAAGCTTCAACATTTAAGCTATTTTTTTTTAGTTAAGTTACGCCTACTCCCAATTCTAAGATGGTATCCCAATAACAAAGATCTCAAGTGACTCAATAACATATCTATCTCTTAGAATTTGAGTTTAGGCTAATTCAATCCCTCAATGTTGGCTTGTAAGGTGAAAAATGCATTCCACTAAATAACTACTATTTAGGCCAAATCTTTATCCACCGTGGAATTCTCAACATCATATATGGTCCAATCAAGGTTTTAGGATAGACTTCTATCACTATTATTACATACCATCTTTTAGAAGTTTTCAATAGGTTTTAACTCATTCCTAAAAGCTATCTCGATGGGTGACAACTGATCAAGCCTTAGAATGACTAATTTGACCATATCTCTATGTAAGATCTCAACTCCCCAAAGTCCAGGATTGAACAACTGGAGTGTTGAAAAATGTAGGTGGCCCAATAACAACTTCCTTTCACAACTAGGATTGGACATCTAGATAGCGAATAAATGTGGGTGGCACGATTCCAGAAGTGTAATTCATTGACAGATATTCGGTCATAGATAATTCTGTATTATATCTTGGTATCCAATATATAGTGGTCTTAAAACATTGAGATGCTGAACACAATTTCTTTCCAAATGAATATCCATGATGGTACTGTTGTTGTGATATATTTTTGTTGTATATAATTTACAAGCATACATCGTGAATTTGTAACATTGGCCTGTTCTTATATGCATGACCAATTGTGTATCTTTCACAATATCAGGTAGCCAAGGAAGAATTGCAAGAATTAGAAAATGCTGGATATGAACTTATAAAGAAAACCAAGGAGATTGCAGAGAATAAAGCAATTTCCGAGGTTCAAGTTTTAGAACCTTACTCCACTGAGAATGCTGTGCACAGTGTCAATGTGCCTTCTACATCTAAGTCAAATATCTCTAGGAACAAAAGGAAAGGAAAGAAGAAATCTGGTTCAAAGAGGTCAAGGATATTTGGTTAAAGTGAATCTGATTAGAATTTTGTTCAAAATAGCTTAAGGAACTGATAACTCTGCTCACATTTTTGAAACCTCTTCTGTGGGAATGTGTAAATGCTTGTTTATTAACATCATGTACAATGTGTAAATACTGGTTTATGTTCTATGCTCTAATTCAGTTTGTACATGATGTTAATATATGGTAGCATGTTCACATCAAATACTATTTCTTGTTGGAATTATTACGCTATACCTTTTTTTCCTTTGACATGTTTCCAAATAATGGTTTTGCTCATTCAATTTTTTGTGTGCATATTTTTAAATATTGATTTACTCCACTATGTATCACTTAATACTTAAAACACTTTAAATATAGTAATTTAAAATTTATCAACATAATATACTTTTTATTTATTTATTTATTTTAAATAATATTTTGATATGTGATACTTGATAGGTGATATGCGATATGCGATAGTGCCTATCAGACGATAGAAACTATTGACCAATAAGAGAAATGGCCTATCAGGTTGATAGGCAGTAGCGTCTATCAAGCGATAAACGATAACTGCTATCAAATTGATAGACACTTCTGGTTATCGCTCGATAGGCGTTGCTGCCTATTAGGCGATAGACACTAGCTTCTATCGAGCGATAGCAGCTATCGCCCCCGATAGGCGCTTCCGCCTAACGCCTCCGATAGGTGTTGCAGCCTATTAGGCGATAGGCGGCAGTGCCTATTGGGCTGGTAGCTACTATTGCCTATTGCCCCGATAGGCGCTTCCGCCTAACAATCTTAGTTGCTTTCGGTTATCACCCCAATAGGTGCTTCCGCCTCTCGCCTTTAGCGCATATCGCTTCCATAGGCGATGTCGAATATTAGGCTTTAGCGCCTATCAAGTGATATCCGATAGCAACTAATGACCAACAAGCGATAACAACTATTTGTGATAACAATAATCAGCCCGACAGGCGATAACAATAATCAGCTCGATAGGAAATAACAATTGTCAGCCCGATAGGTGATAACAGCTATCGCCTATTAGCTATTGGCTACCAACTATCAACTGACATGCAATTGTTGATATAGGTGATAGGGGATCACTAATAGGTGATATATGATTCGCTATAATGGATTGCTTATATGCGTTATATGTTTGTTGATAGCTATTTGGTTTAAAATAACAATAAATGTGATATTTTTATACAATCTTTTTGTCTATTGTTTACTATATATTTTTTTTTATTTTTTATTTTGTATTAAATCCTTTTCTCCTCCTTTCCTAAGCAACTTGTTGCCTTATGCTCCTAATTTGAGAACTAAAATAAATAGGAAGAGAATTGAAATATTGTGACTCTTTCTCATGTGAGTATAATAGTGGTAGTGATATTCATTATAAAAATGCGTTTCAAGGATATGAGAGGAACAAGCTACACTCAATAGAATTAACAATGTTCTATCAAAAACTCTATGTTAAGATCAACTTCATCGTGACAAAAAAAAAATCATACATTAAAAAGATATAAGTCAATATTAAATGGTAAGAATTTAGCTAATCTTTCACAAGAACTAAGGCCTAAATTCTACTACAGGTGTGAAAATTTTATTGATGGGTAATATGTTAGTACGTATTTAAATACTCTTTGAGAGTTAGATTTTCTCGTTCCTTAATGTTGTCTCCATTCACTTAAACTATTTTATTTCAACAAAAAGGGGGAAAATAACATATTTCACTCGTGCAAACACATTCTTAATTTTTGACAGAAGTACAAAAATATTTCTAATTTAAAGACTACAAATTTGCTCATCATTTTATTTTCTAAATTGTATTTAACTTAAATACCCCTTCAGTCATTGTACATTTTTCTATACCATATGATTGGGATCTCAACCTTATATTGAAACAACATATTAAAGTTTGCACAAATCTCAGTGCAACAAGCGGACACTATATTACAAATAAAAAAAAATGTTGAAGTGCTTAATTCTTCTCTTAGAAAGAGAAAAAGAACTTCAAGCATCGAAACAAGTGTATATGAATATAACTTCTTCACAAAAAAAAAATTAAAAAGAATGTCACAAAGTTGATCACATATGTGAAACAAATGGAAAGTAAATTTGAAACATCAACAGTTTTGAAGATCAAGAGCTTGTTGATGTAATAAAATTTATTGGAGAAGTCATTGTAATGAACATGTATATCAAATATGTAGCACTAATACTTGTGACGAAAGGCGTGTATCGATGTCTGCCATGTGTCACTGTCCGACGTCAACACGACACCGACACTTTGATTATATTTAATTAATTCATTTTCTCAAATTATTATTAGTATCGACGTGTCAGTGTCGTGTTCGGTGTGTTAGTATGCGTGTTTTCATAGTTTACGCACATGTGTTGCTCTAGTCTCATAATTATTTGTATTGGAAATGACAAGAATGGCATGAAACATTAAACTTATTATTGCACAATTAATCACAAGCAATTGGAGATTATATTGCTTCTCATACATTAAGAGGGAAAACTAAGTAGGATGCAAGTTCTTGACTGACATTCTTTTGGTGACCTTAACAGCAATGAGAGCCAAAATTGTAGCTGTTGGTACAAAGATAACATCAGGAATGGCTTTCATAACACTTAGCTGAGGTACAGATTGTCCTGTTCTCTTAGCTATCATAGCTGCTGGAGGTGCCACTATTCCAGTAATCATCATAGAATCATCTACTTTGCTAAGATTGACATTCTTCATCATGAAGTCACTGAAAATCTTATTCTTATTATCTTCATTGGATTCATTCCATTGTTTAAAAAAGTCCTGTTTGTTGCAAACATGTCAAATTAAGAAGGGATACATGAGGATTAAAAAAAATATATACAAAATAAGGGATTAGTTAATTAATTGACCTCAATTTCCTTGTTTGATGGTACATCATAATGCTTACCAGGCAAGGCCATATTGATAGTGCTATGAAAAGAAAAAAAAATTGTTAGAAACAATCAGCAAAACTTATATCAAATGGCGGTACATGGAAATTTATTTATTAAATTTGTTGCATATATTTAAGGGTATTCAATTCATTCATCAGTATCAATTTAGTGATAAACTTTTTAATTTTTAAGAAATGGAATTCGAATTTCTTTGGAGACATTAATAAAATTGCCATTAATTATTAATAATTTCTCCCATCCCCAAGTTTTTATATTTTTAAAAATAAGGCAATTCAATTCTCTACATTTTATAATAATTTTAGTAAAAATAGCATTTCATGATAAATGATAATCATCTTGTAAAAAATGGTAAAGAGATATGGATGACAAAAAGGTATGTGTTTTTAGGTGTTGAACTTGCTATTTAATTTATTGAACATTATTGTCTTCATTCTTAATTTTGAGAGTCATAAAATGAGATGTTTTGTCTATTTCAAATATCAATGAACATAGTAAGAATAAGGAAGGAAATTAGTTTTACATTTAATTTAATTAATCCTTAGTTTTCCATGACAGTATTTTAGATGGATCTTTTAAAAATAAATTTTCTTGAAAATTTATTTTCATGTTCATGAACTAGATAAAAATAAATTGTTTCCCTATTTTGTCCTTTTCTTTTGACAAGTACGATGATTAAAATTTCCATTAAAATCAAATGGCCTTACGTGAAGATTTCAAGAACGGCAGTGTGAAAAGCATCAAAGCTTTTGATTTCTTTCTTAATAAATTGATCATAGAGTGCTCCTGATAATAGTGTTAAAGTTTGGGATGCTAATCCTTCACCTAAGATATGACAAATTATAGTGCAAATCAAATTAATCCATCAATTTAAGAAAAAATAAAGATTATTATTATAATAAACAAACAAATTAAAACAAAACTTAGCAATAAAATAATAGTGCAATTAAAGGTAGAAATAAAAAGAATGTGAGACCTGTTCCACCCATGTAACTCATGATCATCCCCATTATGTTTATGTATTTGTGAATATGATTGACCACAAAAGATAGTACCAACTATAAGAAAACCAACGTTTATATTTGTATATTTCGACATTAAATGTGGGCCTAGGAAGTGAGTATATCTGTTTATTTGGTGAAAGTAAGGTATTCTTGTTCAAGATTTAAGTTATATTTCTTTTTATATGTTAGATTCTTGGCTTGGAACCTGATTTTGTGGCTAAAAGATTCCATATATAAAATATAAGCTTCAACTTTACTATATTGTTTTTTGTCATAAAGTGCTTGATCTTTTAACTTTCCAAATTATTCTTTGAAAAAACAATCTTCTATTTAACTTTTTATTGATGTTCATTTTATAAATCAAATAGTAACTCATTCAGTTTATTTTTAGTATAGAAAAATAAAAAAATTGCACCAGCCGGGAATCGAACCCGGGTCTGTACCGTGGCAGGGTACTATTCTACCACTAGACCACCGGTGCTTGGTTTATAAATGTTAAGACAGTTATCATTTTGTGGCATAATACCTGATTATTCCGACAGCTAATTATTTATAATCATCACATTATTTCTATACAAAAAAGAAAATGACTTTGGTGGGGGCAAGATAAAAAAGAAAACACAAATTATTATTTTATTAAAAAAATAAATATTTGTTAGTTTTTGTATTTTCATCATTTCATAAAAATAAAAATAAAAATCATTTTACTTTGTATAAGTATTATATTAATTTTTTACATTTTATTATAAAAAATATTTAATATTTACTAATTTTGAATAATAAAAATTTAGAAAAAATTTAATTTTACTTCGTTGATATTTTTTATAAATAATATTTTAGTTATTTGACTTAAATGATAGGAAATAGTTTTTTTTTTTTTTTTAAATCAT
>JBBPBT010000809.1:466318-496319 GCA_037974875.1 Cicer bijugum | reverse complement strand
ATCTATAAAAATACAATAATAACACTCATATAAAGCTAAATATATATTATTGTTGGGTAATTCTCTTCTATAAATTATATTGATAAAATTGAATATATATTATTGATATAAAGCTAAATATATATTATTGTTGGGTACTTCTCTTTTAAATATTATTATTTCATAACGTTTGTCCAACATCTTTCACATTAATTCTACATTATTTTAAAAAATCAATATGAAGTTTTATGTCGATAATATATATTCAATTTTATCTCGAAGACACAATAATAACACTCATATAAAGCTACATATATATTATTGTTGGGTACTTCTCTTCTATAAATTAAATTGATAAAATTGAATATATATTATTGATATAAAGCTAAATATATATTATTGTTGGGTACTTCTCTTTTATAAATTAAATTGATAAAATTGAATATATATCATTGACATAAAACTTCATATTGATTTTTTAAAATAATGTAGAATTAATGTAAAAAATGTTGGACAAACGTTATGAAATAATAATGTGACATTATAAAATAATAATATGGAATTAATTTAGAAAATTTTTAGTAGACATTATGAAATAATATTTAAATAGAAGATAATATAAAATATTAAACTATGTATAGAATTTGTGAAAAAATTAAAAATTAAAAAAATATAAATATGTACACATTATCTTTTTGTGAGGTGACATTAGAGTATATTTTAAATATATAATAAATATATTTATCGTTGGGTACTATTCTTCTATTTAGTGTTGGCCACCTCGATTTGGTCCACCCTACCCTCATGAAATCTCAACTCTATTCAAATTAAAAATATTAAATTTAAGTGAGTTTCTCCGTCAAAACAAAATAAAACTTTAAAATCAGTCAACTAAAATTTAAAGTAATCCAAGAATTACTACCCTAACCAGGGGCATATCTACATAGGAGTAGGACATGACTCATGAGGTGTACACCTGCACCTCTGAGTTTTAAAAAATGCATATATACCCTTATGTTATTTTAATTTATTTTCACTTCGAACACCCTGAAATATTTTATTTGCACCTACACCCAAAGCCAAGCGACTCAAACCAATTTCAGTTTACTCATTTCACAATACAAACTTCTCTCTCTAACTCTGAAATCTCCACCAGCCTCTCCGGCGCCGGCGCCGCCGCCACCTCTGTCCTTCTCTCTATTTTTTTGCCTCAAAAAACAGTGAACAATCAATAAGGTAATCAATCTCAAAAATTCATTTTGTAGGGTTTTGTGATTTTTTTATATAACTCTAGTTGTGATAAATCGGTTGATATTGATTATGCAATTGGGACTATTATGAATATATTTATGTTGTGAAATCATTGTTGTTGTTTTTTTTTTTTTACATTCAAAATTGGGGATTTTGTGTTGCACCTTTTGTTTGATGATGGCAGTGGCATTAGGAAAACCTGGTGAATGTGTGTCTGTGAGTAACCCCCAACTATGGGTTTTCTGCATGTGAATAATTTAAGGTCTATATTTTAAAATAATATCAGCTATCACAATCTAGTAAATGATTTTATTGTTGGTAGTTTAGGATCATTTGTTTTCAACAGTTGTGCTTTGCTGAATGTTATGTGTTTGGTGAAGTCAACTGTATGAATGTCATGTGTTTTGGTGAATGATTAAGCTTCTTTTGGTTGTCCTAGTGGTGGAGACTGATATTTGGTCAGCTTGCTGATTTGGTGTACATTTAGACAAAGTTAAGAGATCATAGTCTTGGTGTTTCTTATTGCTGTAATTTTGATGTAGATTTTATGGGCAAAATTTTTTATACAGAGGAAGTTACCGTCAAATGAGCAAGAATCTTGTTCTCAAAAACAATATAATGTAGTTTTATAATTACAATGTAAATCGAGTACAATGTAATTTTTTTCGTACCATACTTTTGTTGGTATCATTATGATTATTAATCAAAGTTAAATATTTTGCACCCCTGAGCCAGAGTCTTGAGATCTTCCACTAATGAAAATGATGAGTTGAAATTTCATGGTGTCTCGGTCTTGGGGAGGAAATTGACAGTTGCATGACTAAGAAAATAATGCCAAAAAATATGATTTGTTGATACAACTCTTTGATCAGAAATTGGTATGAAAGAGTTGGCTTATTTTAAGTTGTGTAGCGCTCTATATACACTCATGTATCAGGCACGTATTATAGGACCATTCTTTTTATATAATATTGATTCACTTCCACATGGAGACATGTACTTGGTTAATCATGAATTTATTTTGTTTTTTAATTAAATGAAAGAGATTGTGAGAAATTTACATTAAATGTTGTTGAAAATTCTGGTTTAATTATGTTATGTAGGAGCATGAAATTCTTTTCTTGTTCCTATAGGATTTGCTGGGCTGGAATATAGTTGTATGCTAAATTTTGTCTTACTTTCTCTTGTGTGCTTGTTTTTATTGGATTTGACTTTATTTTCTTTTTATTTCACTATTTGGGAACTGATTCCTTCCCTTGTTATTTTTTTCGTTCTTTGAAGTTGGTGGTGCCTATCCCGTTGTAAATATGAGTGAAGAATCTAATTCTTATGGAAAGGCTACAGATCTCTTGCGTCAGCTGGAGGATATCCTTGAATCTGATGCTCTAATGTAAGGTTTAGTGATTTCACAAACAAACTAATATTGTGCTTAGCTTGATTGTGATTTCAGAAACTTGTGGGTTTTATGGCATTTGGAATTGAGCCACTACCTCATTCCATATCAACTAATTCGGAAGTTTCCGTAGTTATGGTTCAAGATGAAATGAATAAAATGAAAAATGGAGTTGTTATTTCATTTTGGTTTGTCTAATTTTGTTTTTTGGTAGTAATTTCTGTTCACTAGTAAAAACTTTCATGACAATATTATCTGTCTTTATACCCCATTTTACCTGCCATCGTTTCAGGTCTTCCTTTATAGCTCTATCTACACATTGTGGAAATAGGTTTTGTTATTTGACTTATTTCTAAAGAAATGTGTTTTTCATTTTACAAACTGCTACTTGATATTTTGAGATGAAACATATTGTTTATCGAGTCTATAAACTACCTCTAAACCTGTGAAAGTTGTATTATGTTGCTAAATACATGGTATTCTCTTAACTTTCTACTTTTATGAAAAGTGTGGGGTCATCATTTTAAATGTCATTCAAAACTATTAGAAAAAGTGGCTGCTCAAAATTTGGAAGGGCTCTTTTTTGTAAATGTTCTTGGCCATACCATTCCGTTTTCTTTAGGTTATGAGCCGGGGCCACAATATGTTTGTGTATGTCTTGAACCAGTGTTTGTGTTAATCAATGTACTGCACTGTCTTCTCTTCTTGCTGTAACATTTTCATCATAGATGTTCAATAGTAGTATTTTTATTTCTATTAAAGAATATGACAATTTTTATTTAGTAAATATTGTGAAACTCACTCGTAATTAGTCTGTGGGTAATACAAAAACATTGTAAAGATATACCCGTGATTGTTAGAATAATGCCCTGTTAGCAATCACTTCGCTTAGGTTAATCTTGATTGTTTGTTGCTTGAATTACCTATATTCTGTTGCTTCTTCTAAAGATGTTTTCCCCTATGCTTTTGGATCCAGCGATGAGCTGGGGTTTATTCATCCATCCCAGTTTTCCTTGTTAAATGAAGAATCTGGCATTTCAGCTAATTTATCTGATGAAGCCATTCATCAATCAGCAAACAAGATAGCAAGCTCTGCTGAAAATTCCAAACGAGAGAGCATATACTTCTGGAACAGAGATCATAAATTGGGAATTTCAACTAATGTTCTTCTACCGTTATGTAGAGCTGCTAAGCAGGCATTTATGACAACCTTTAAACAGTACAAGATGTGTGGCAATCAATCTGACAAAGTTGGGCTTTGTTTACCTGCTTCAGCATCATATGACCATCTTGAAAAGATACTTTTGAGACACAGCAGGTCTCTTCTGCTGCTAAGCTGTGATTTTATGACTGCATGGAATTGCAGGTTATCCTCTTATCTATTGATATTTTCTACACTATCTTATTGACAATTGTAAGTTGACATCATAAGTTGGAGATTCTAAGAAATTGTTTCCAGCTGCTCATAAGTAACCAAGATAAAAAGATAAAGGCTCAAAGTTGTTAGGTGCACACCTATAGTTATCGGGGAGATCATTTGTATTTCTACCCATTTTTCTTATGCTAGTCGTGGCACAATCATATATTTCGTATTTAGCAAGAAATCCCAAACTCCTTTCTTCTCTAGAACCTTATACAAAATCTCTCTAGGTACTCTAACATACATTTTTTCCTTCTCAATGAAAACCATGTGTTGGTCTTTTTGATTTCTGCAAAATATTTCCATCTATCTTTGTGGCAAAGTATATGGCTTTCATAGTTAATCTCCCAAGCACAAAACTAAATTGATTTTTTATGACGTGGGTTTCTTGTCTTCATGCTCAAACATTTTTTCTCAAAGTTTCATATTATGACTCATGAGCTTAATCCCTCTATAAATAGCGTAGTTATATGGCACCTTTGTTCTTAGAGATAGGCATTAAAGTACTTCTCCTTCAATCATTTGACATGCTTTTGGACCTCCTAATCTCGTTCCATTGTTATCTTATGCCTTTATCTCCTAGCTTTTTTTTCGTAACTCAATAGGTATATTTCAACATATATTAGAAATTCTGGATAAGTTTGTAGAAGCGATAGTTAATTCTAATGATTATGTCTTTTGTTGTGGAGTTAAAAATGAATAAAATATTGCTTTGGGATTTTCTCGAATTGAGCTTATTTCATGATTTTTCTTAGCTTTATTGGTTTTGAAAAATCATTATTGTGATTTTTTGGAGATCTTGTGATTTGATAACTTTATATTTTGTTTAAAAACATCATTAATGCAATAGAGTTTAATTTAACTTTATACTATGTTTTCTATTATTTGTAGAGCATAAATATATTTAAAATGACATGCTAGTTCTAGAATTGTAAGGCAAGAAAATATAAGAAAATTACTAGGAATTTGATATTTGTTAAAAACATTTTTCCTGTGTGTGCATATTGCAGAAAGTTATTAGTGTCCAAGAAGAAGCAGATCTTAATGTTTGTAGATGAACTTCTACTGTCAGAACTTGTACTCTCATGTTCACCCAAAAGCGAACAAGCTTGGAGTCATAGGTATTATATGTAGCAGTTTCCTCTTATCGCTTTGCCCCCATCACTAAAAGGATAATAAAATATTTTCCAGAGGAGTACTATATATGTTTGAATTTTGAATATTGATTGATCCTAAGGTTTTGGAACATTAATAGCCATCTAATACATAGAAGTATTTTATCTAGGCGATGGGTGATCAAGTCAATCTCTGCAAACTGTTCAAATTTCAAAGAGATTTTGGGAAAAGAATCTGAGTTGGTGGAAAAAATAGCTGAGGTCTAAATTCAGTACAGAACTACATACTATTTAATTTGGAAACGTATTCTAATGTTCCTTTAGTTGATTGTTTTGCTCACCGAAGTGATGGGAATTGTTATTATATATATATGTGTGTGTAACATTGACATATATATCATTTTACATTTTGTGTTTAGTTTCCATCCATTTTGCACTGTAAATATTAAATATTCTACAAAACGTCATCCTATTGAAGGGAAAAAGATAGAGGGTAAAAAACACGACATCTGATGATTTTATTTGACTTATGGATTACATATCAAACAAACCAGCATATTTTGAGTCAGACACCCATTATTCGCCTTTTTTACCCCTTTTATTTTCAGAGATCAAAGATGAATTATCGTGCATGGAATCACCGTTGCTGGTTAATCTCATACATGACTAAAGAACAGGTATTGATTCTATGGTATTTTTAATTTTACAAGATGTAACTCATAAGTATCACAACATAATTCTGAATCTAAATTCCATAAAAGAATAATGAACTTCACTAGCAATAAGTTGTGAAAGGTTGTTCATGTAGTCTTAAACTCCTAAAAGATTATATACTGCAAAATGTAGTAACATAGTTATTTCCTCTTTTTGAAAATATTTTGTTGCATTTAGTCTTATGTAATTGTAGGTTTACCTTAGTTGTTGGAGTCAATGGCCATATTGACTTCATTAATGCATTTGTGGTGAATAGGATGGATACATTTCCCCATTCTCATGTTTGGTTAGGTCCTGTGAATGAGTATAAGCATTCCTATAATTGATGGAATGGGTATTTCATACAAAAATACAAATGATGCTATCCACATCCCACTACCCCTTTCACCAAAGTATGTGAAAAAATGGCCCAACCCATGTGGATTACTTGTTCCGTCCAAAATAGGACTGCAACTCCCATCCCCATCCCCATTCCATCAAATGAAATTTGACTTTACTTGTCAATGATATGATGAATGGTTCTTATGATGTCTAATTTAAAGTTGTGCTTATTTAGGGGCTATCCGAGTTGAAGAAATCCAGAAGTTGGGCTGCACTGCATGTTGCTGATAATTGCTGTTTTCATTATCGCAGAGTAAGTTTTGATTTAGGAGTTTGAACCTCATATTGATGTTTGATGGTTACTGTTTCCACGATCTATACACCTTTTGAGTAAGAAAACTGTTTAATTTCTTTGATGTGCTTGAGATTCAGCTCTCTTGACAATCATAGCTTCCATCATATCGCAGCGGCTACTGCAGAAGATTATGGAGGACCGAAGTTACGCAAAAGAAGCTGCATCATATGGTCATAACACTGATATTGTCCAAACCTTGAAGGTAATACTAGCCTTACTCTTTTATTTCAATTATTATATATGATCAGATGCACTATTTATTTTTAGTCTTGTCTGAAGGGACTATGATTGAAGCCAGACCTTTGATTGTTATGTAGTTGTCAAATAAGTAGTGTGTTGCAGATTATTTATTATTATATGCATTTTAGGTCTTTGTGGTTTAATTACTCTGCCTGTTGCCAGAAAAGTCGGATAAAATGAGTGAAGTGGTAAGCATTAAAAACTCTTTAAGACAACTCCTAATCAACAATATGCTTGAGATATAAGATTTTTATAAAATGACTGATTTGTATGCTTTATTGTAAAATTCATTAATGCTTATAAATAAATTTAATTGAAAACTGAAAGGTAAGATAAAATTGGAGCAGGAAGGCTTGCAAAATTTGCAAACTAACTAATGATCTACTACAAACAAGCAAAGCTCTTTTATTGGGCACCCTTCAGTATATGTTTCGCTTGAAATTATATAACATCATGATGATACTGAATTACCGATTGTGGTTTTGAATTTGCATAATCTTTTGTGCTTACTTGCTTTCTACTTTAAATTATAGTCTTGATAGTTGGAGTATGTCTGGACTTGGTTTTGAAATAACTTTATCAATGAAATATCCAATGTACTACTCACTGCACTTGTATCTCGAACAGAACTTAGAAAGGGGAACAAGAACTCTACAGATTTTTGTTACTGTCCCCTCTTGATGATTTTTGCCACCTTTTATAGCTATTACTAGTACACATAAGTTTATTTCTTGTAACTATGTGAAAGTTATGGTTTTCAGGATGAACTCGATTGGAATGAAACATTGATAAAGCGTTATGTTGGAAGAGAGGTAGGTGGCCGTTGTATGTTTTTTGTTAATTATTTATTAATTATTTACCTTCATTAATAGGCTAAAGTGATACATGGATTGACTGGAGCCATTATAAATAATATCTTTATTTATTATCTATGGGAATATGTTCATGAAATTGTTGCATGTGACTAGTGGTTGAAATTCAGAAAACCTCTCTTTAACCATCAGTGTGCACCAAGGTCAACTTTGATCCCTTTTTATCTTGGTTCTAGATGTGCTTACTGAGCAAATACATGGTGCCAAGACGCCTGTTTTTCTTTTGCAGATGATACAACTATACAAATGCAAGTGCTTCATCTTCGTTTCAGTTTTGAGGGTCTCATCCCATGTCTATATGAAAGCCACAATTGCATTTATAATTACCTGAATACAATAAGTTTTTCTACTATAGTAAATTGTTTTAGATGGTTAATGCTGTTCATTTTAAACAGGCTCTATGGCTTCATCGTCGCTTTCTTTCCATCTGCTGGATAAATAGTTTTCTAACTGATTCTAGTGATGGATCCTACCATTCCAAGGAGGCAACTTGCATGTATCATGACTTTGGAACCTTTCTGCAGAATGAATTATGTCTCCTTCACACCTCAACTTTTGTTGATGATGATTATGGTGATTTCCAAGCACAAGCCACATATGCTGCTAGTTACATACTGTGGTTGAAAGTGGTATGTGAATTCTTTTTCCTTAGACTTTACATTTTATGATTGCTTATCTAGATTGCTTGCTCAGGCTGTCTTAAATATGTTATGTGCATCAGCAAGTGCCTAAGCCTCTTGAAAGTGAGCTCCTTGAGAAGATAAGAGATGTAGATTTGAAGACCTTACTGGATAAGTCATGCCCGGAGAGATCCTCTTTATTCAATTACTTTATGAACTAGAGTTATGTGAGAGAGTAGTTCTCATATATCTCAAGCAGCAGCGGATCTTGCACAAAATATTTGGGGGAGTTGGGGAACGACAAGTATTAACTGAAATATTATAATTGAAATTTAAATATTATAATTGAAATTTTTAAAAGTCATATAGTTTGTTTAGAGTATCACACATTTCATACTTAGTAGACAAGTTGAAAAAAAATTAAAATTTCAATTTTCACAAGTCACACAATTTTTACAAATCACACAATTCACACAATTCAATTAAATAAAATATATCCATTTTATAATTTTCATCTTTGTCAAAAAAATTCTTCTTTAAAAAGTACATCAATTTTTTTATGTTTAAATATTTTGTCACTTCTAAAAAAATACACATATTAATTAAAACAATTTACAATTAAAAAATAGTATCATATTATATCATATATCAATCAATGATTAACATAAAAAAGCTTGTTAATAGTTAATAGTCGAGTTGTTAATTAGGGTGTTAGAAGTTTGTTAATAGTTAATAGTCGAGTTGTTAAAAAGCTTGTTAATAGTTAATAGTCGAATTGTTAATTAGGGTGTTAGAAGTTTGTTAATAGTTAATAGTCGAGTTGTTAATTAGGGTGTTAGAAGTTTGTTAATAGTTAATAGTCGAGTTGCTAATTAGGGGTTAGAGTTTATTGATCCGAGATTAATTAGTTTATCCTTCTCTATCATATAGTTTATGTATATACAGATGTTTGTTTTATTAATTTTATTATATTTTATTAGTATAAATTCTAAAAGAGAGAAAACACATAAAAATAGGTACATAAATGGAGAAAAGAGAGGCGAAAATTAGTCAAAATCATATAATTTAAGGATATTTTAATAATTTATCACTATTATTTTTAATAATATATATATATATATATAAGATTTAAGGATATTTTAATAATTTATCACTATTATTTTTTATAATATATATATATATATATATATATATATAAGAAATTAAAAAATATAGGGAGTGCCATGGCACCTGTCCGCTCTTAAGAAGATCCACCACTTATCTCAAAGTCAAGAAACTCTAATAGAAGAAAAGTGACACCTATGTATTGTTTATTATTTTAATTTTGATGTCTTCTATAGAATTTTTTTCCTTGCATGCTTTCTGGTAATACACAGAATGCATAAGTTTACAACTAAAGATTTAAACTCGAGTGATTTGGGCAAATAATATAATATAATATTGTAAGTTGTAACACAAAATAGGTACAATAGGAAAATAAGTGAAAGTAGAAAAAAATAGCAAACAATAACCAATGTTTTGTGTGAAAAGCACAAGTAAATGTAATCAAAATATGCAATTAGTCATTGCAAAATACAATAAATAATTTGATTTTAGTTCATGCAAAATGCAATGTTTTTGTCCTTAACACCTAACTTCGTTAGTTTTTTTATAGTTCAGTAATTATGACTTTAAACATAAACATGCAGTTAGTTATTGCAAAATGCAAAAAAGAAAAGAGGTTTAATTCCTACAAAATTAAAAATTACATTTTATTTTTTATAAAATATAAGAAATTTGGTTTTAGTTTGACTATAATAAAAAAGTTGTTTTAGTTTCACGGTTTTGTAAAATAAATTATAATTAGTATATTATAATTATTCGTATTTTAATTAAATAATATAAAAATATTAATTTTGACTAATGACAATATGTATATCATATATGAATTATTCTACATATACGTAACAAAATTATAGTTAATTTATTACTATAATTATTCTCACTTTTATGTTAATATACTAACTTTTAACAATTTTTTTATTGACAAACATTTATATGCGTATGATTTTTATAATAAATTATAATTAATATATTATAATTATTTTTATTTAGTAAATATAAAATATTAAATTAAATAAGTGATTTTTACAAATTTAATTTTTTTTATGGTTTCGTCATCTTTGTGCTGCGTGTTTTATGATTTGTTGTGGTATTATTTAGTTCAAATTGACATTATAAATTCAATCAATGATTTTTGCTCATGAGACACGAGTATTTTGGACAGCTCAATTTTGTTATTTTATACACTTTGTCACATTTGTAGATATATTGTTGTTTTATGTTCGCATATATATCTTTAATAGTTTTAACGACTTTGAATTGTAATAGTCTCGATCGATGTAATTTCTATTAATTTAAATGAATGAATATTGTTTATTAGTGACAACATTTATTTTGTATATCAATTGTACACTTCAACAACTTCTTTAGCAATTCATTTTCAAAATAAAAAAAAATGTAAACTTGAAGTGTGAAAATATTATAGTTAATATATTATAATTGTTATTACTATGTTGATGATATTAACAAAATATTAATTTTACATCATTCTTTAGTGGCATAAATTTGTCCTTTGGATTTTTGTGCAAATTTACAAATCATCTAATAGTGGGATCCATAATATATGTCGATATTTGATAGAGACAAAAACTATTTGCATAATAATTTTGTAGAGACCGAAAAATATTAATTTTTTTTATAATCTTATGAGAACTAAAGTTGTTGGTTTAAAGGTTATTTTTTCCATCAAAGGAAAACAAGAAATTACTACTATTTCCAAGTGAAAATTAAAATCTTACAAAAATTTATGATATTACATATTGGATATTTTATAATTAATTTAAGGACATTTCTGTCTTTAGAAAAATAACTAGTTTTCTCTTGTAACTTTTTCTCTTTACTCATTTATCTTATTTTGCATCTTTTTCTGAATCAAACAAAATAATATTTTTCTCTAGTGTAAATTCAGTTAATTGATATTGAAAAAATCACTCTAAATAAGAGTGAGTTTGGTGGTGATGAGTGTACTGCTGTTAAAGACTCATGTTACTTTTAATTTTTAACTCAAGTGATTAATGTTTTTGCTAAATTTGGTTTAGAGATGACTGTTCTTAATCATAATACTTTTGATTTTGCTTGCTTCACCTTGTAGGAAAAGTAGTGAAAGAAGAAAAGAATAGCAAACAATTAGCAATGTTGTGTGTGAAAAGCAGAAGAAAATGTAATCAACATTATTGAAGTATTGCCTATAATATGAAATGATAAATGGCCATAGTAGAAAGAAATACAAAGAAGTGTGACATAACAAAATACATATAAAATAATAATGATAAGGTCTTAGACAGTGTAGTGTCCATTTATAGCTTCAATGTCCAAACCCCTTAGCTTGGCAAAGGATTCCACTCTTCCTTTGAGAGTGTGAAGCTCTCTCAACCTGCAATGATGAGGAAGATAATAATAAAGAAAATGAAGATGATAAAATAAAATTATGAAGCAGTTAGAAGATGAAGAAAAACCTTGCTAACTCGGCTCGCCGCTTAGCTTCTTCTGCCAATGTATTTAATTCTCTGTAGCTGTGTTTCTCTGCAAATGCTTTTGATTCAGAAGCAGAATGAAGACCATGCAAGGTTCTCTGCTCAGCAGCCCAAGCTGCCTCACGAGCTTCTTTACCAAAGTCATTTTTGTTGGTAAATGCAGTCTGTTAAATTGCACCAAAAACAAGTCATATTCATTCTCTCTATATATATACACTCAAAGTGTAAAGTATTCATAGTACTCACTCTTTGGTTTACCACCAGATTCCAAGCTCTTCCACTCAATCCATAACGAACAGCAAACTTTAATGGATCAAGAAAAACATAAGTTACAGTATTGAACAACCAAATCACTCCTGCCCACCCCCAACCTATGCTTCTGATTCCAGCAATATTCCAATTGGCTTCTGCTGATATAATAGTTGCAACCTGATAATACACTCAAACAATGACTGTGAGTCGATTCTCATCGACTTTATTTTGTAATCAAGTTTCAACAATGCAAGAAAGTTGGTTAGATAAAAGCATTAAGCAGTACCAGCTGAGCGATAACAAAGGCAAAAACAAGCAGAAGACCTGGTCTTTCTGCATAAGACCACCCCCTCGACCGTGTCACAAAGATTAAGGCTTGACTGATTGTACTGACTTGAAGATACACAGCAGAAGCCAACATCTCTCTCATTTCATCAGTGACGGGAGCATGTGGATTGGGACGGAAGTGTTTCACACCAAATCGGTTCTGCACCAAAATATTTCATTATCATGATTCATGTAATTCATTGCATGGAACAGGAAAAAATTAGTGGATTTCAAGAGTAGAAGGAAGATTCTTACAGGAAAAAAATTTGTTTCAAAAACTATCATGAAAAAGACCACTGTCATTAGTGCCAGATAGCTACCAAGAACAATCCCAGTTGCGAAAATTTCGCTAAGCTTCCAACTATCAGGAAGTGGTGAAGGCTTAACCCTGTCTTTTGATATTGTCATGATGGTACCTACAAAAAGTGATAACAAGTTAGAAAACAAGAAAGAAAATAGACCATGAAATTCTGATGAGACTTGAGATTAAGGTACTATAAAGTAGCTAATATTACCATCATTGAGAATGGCAATGATAAGAACCATAAAGGGTGGAAAATCAAAACTCCAAAAGCTGTTGAGTAACATGAAACCCAACTGAAAATTATAAACAAATCGAAAATGAGAAAAAAGGTTGGTGATCGATCATGTTTGTTGCTGAATACTATCCATGTATATGCACAAATTGCTTACCACAATACGAATAGTGATAGATACAGCATATATCTGCAAAGGAAAAGAAAGCAAAAACAATGAATTGTCACACTATGAAACAAAAAATCAGAAATGTAAACATTTATTGCAAGGAATTACTGTGTAGTTTTTCATCCTCTGGAAAATTGCACGGCTAGTTAAAACTGCACTTATGATCACACTCAAACCAGGTTCTGTCAGCACTATGTCAGAAGCACTTCTTGCAGCATCTGTAGAATCTGCTACTGCAATACCAATGTCAGCTATCTTTAAAGCAGGTGCATCATTCACTCCATCACCAGTCATTCCACAAATGTGTTTTCTAGCTTGTAACCTCTTCACAATCTCATACTTGTGCTCTGAGGGAACCATGTCAGAAATAGATAAGACACAAGAATAGTTGAAAGATATTAACTTAGAGTTTCTATGTGTTCAGATAAGTGCTTGTTCTTGCTTACCAGGAAAGACACCAGCAAAACCATCAGCATTCTCAATGAGATCATCAAGAGAGATAGCACCTAATTGATCTTTATTGTCACCAAGCAATGATGAAGAAGGATACATGTTAGTCCCCATCCCTAGACGCCTTCCTGTTTCCTTTCCTATTGCAAGTTGATCACCTGAATGTTTTTAGTAGAATGAGTATATGATCACATTGTCTTACTTCTTTAACTCATCGACCCGAAAAATAACACAAGGACAAGTCTCTAGTGGTAGAAACTATCACATACCAGTGATCATTTTGACACTGACACCAAGATCAAGAGCTCTTCTGATTGTTTCTGCACTATCATGGCGAGGAGGGTCAAAAAGAGGGAGAAGGCCAGCAAACTCCCATGGTCCTCCTAGACTGTCCTTATTTCCTCCAGGTACTTCCTATATGAAGAAAAAGTTTGTTGCTAAAGGAAAAACAAAAGTATATACATAGTAATACACTTATGAGATGAAAAATCCATAGATGGAAACAAACCTGTCTAGCAACTCCTAGAGAACGAAGTCCACGTTCTGCAAACTTGTCAATCATTGCGTGAACCTTCTGTCCAATTTCTGCCTTGTTATGTGCAAGATTGAGAATCTATACAGTATATGAGAAGAGTTAAATAATGATTACACTAATGTTACTTTGGTTAGTTGCATTGTTCTTGAAAAGTGAGAATAGGTTATGTACTACCTGCTCTGGTGCACCTTTGCTAACCCTGTGCATCTTACCAGCAGGATCAATGTATGTAAGTGCAGTTCTTTTATCAGTTGGATTGAATGGAAGGAAGTGAACTTCTTTTATTCCGGCTCGTGCCTTGAAAAACCAAAGGACTATTAGTAGACTTTTAGAACAGCAACCTCAGTTCAAATTAATACAAATACAAAAAACGCAAACAAAGAACACATAAGATTTGATCACGAAGTTCTCCAATTGTGCTTACATCTCCGACTGCAAAGCAACTATAATACCTTTCATTATTCAAGATTAGGATAGATTACAGCTTGTATTTAAATACTACAATTCATTTACAAGATTACCCTTGAACCACTCGAGCAACTGTCCACTTATCAGTAAACTATGAGCCAAACCAAATTTCAACTACACAAGATGGTGGAAACTTACTTTAAAGAATTTGACAATTAGAGTAGAGAAATTTTCTGTATGTCAATCTAGGATACTAATTATGATATCATCTATGAAAATGATAAAGACTTTGGAATTCATTGCAAAAGCAATAGCAAAAATAATTGAGTATTGTCAATCATCATGTAACATGTTAGGCTTCTTTGATTTTGTACCTCCTTTGGGTCTGCCAACATTGAAACGATTGCACAATCGATTGCATCCTGGTTCTCCAGTCTTGATGCTCTTGCAGCCATAAGTACAATCATATCCTTGTCAACACCTTTGGCAAAAACCTGCCAGATATTAATGATTGTTTCAGTTGCTTGTCAATTATTATCATTTTCCCTAATATGTCATTATTCATTAAACTGAAACATTTATTTATGAACTCGACTACTCTTGTTTCAATGAAGAATAGAATATGTTTGTTCTTGAAGGAGTCTCCCGTGTCATGTACAAAATACCTTTGTAAACTTCATCAAGTGTATACTTTTTACATACATAATATTTATGTCTAAGTAATTGTGATGTTCACTTTTATCTTAGGAAGAATAAAATTTAAACCTCAATCATATCTTTGTCCACTGTAAGCTTGTTAAGAGTTAATGTTCCTGTTTTGTCACTACATAACACATCCATTCCAGCCATTTCTTCAATAGCAGTCATTCTCTTTGTTATGGCACCCTGCAACAAAATATATGATCAAAACTTGATGACAATGATAAATTCTTATATATTTAGAAAGCTACGGAAATTTTGGACTAAAAAAAGTATTAATTGTGGCATTGCAAACCTGCTGAGACAACTTATGTGAACCAATAGCCATTGTAACTGAAAGAACAGTTGGCATTGCAATAGGAATTCCACCAATTAGTAGTACAAGGAGGTTATCAATACCATTTCTGTATCCCTTTCCATGGAATCCATATATCACAATGATTTCAATAATCATTCCAATAGCAATTGAACAGATGCAGAAATTTCCAATAGAAGTTAGAACCTGTAATAATTATGTCATGCCATAAGCATTATTATCCTGACAATAGTTCATAAAGAGATGGTTTTATATGAGACAGAAAAATATTTATTCACACAACATTAAGGAACCCTGTCTGGAATAATCATTGGCCAGACTTTACTTGTCTCCTAGTAAAACTACGGATTATTAGCGTCCATTTTCCGTGGGAACCGGAGGACTAATACAACAAAATACGATATTAAGGAGGTAAAATATCATGTATATGAACCTTTTGGAAATGTCCAACATGTGTTGTGTTTTCCACAAGATGAGCTGCCTTTCCGAAAAATGTATGAACTCCGGTTGCAATGACTACACCATCAATTTCTCCTTGTTTGCAAGTTGAACCAGAATATACTCCTTCTCCAGGATGTTTTGTTACAGGAAGTGATTCACCAGTAAGAGCAGACTAAAAGTAAACAAAAACATATTTGTGAATGCAAAAGGGTCATGTTTGCAAAGAAAATCAAACACAGAAACTCAAGCATATTTTCAAATACAGAAAGAGCTATGCTGAAGTAGCAGACTACTAAAAAATTTGGATGCAGAAAAACATCAACTGACTTGTGGAAAATATTATTTGTTGTGAACCTTTCTCATATGATTTCAGGATACTTTAATGAATTTTTACCTGATCAATCTTCAAAGGATCTCCTTCAAGGAGACGCGCGTCGGCAGGAATAATGTCCCCCAGCTTGATGCTAACTATGTCTCCGGGGACCAACACTGAAGCATCTTCTTCACTCCATTTTCCGTCACGAAGTACCTAAACAAAAAATAATAATTAGAAGTCAAAGGTTGAAGGAAAATACGTTAACATAACAACTAATGCACTAACATTTGTCTATTGAAAAAAAGAGTCAAAAGAGCTATGAACAAGACAAAATATAAAAGCATTGAAAGGGAAATTTGAAAGGAAACCAGAAATATGCAATAATAATAATGTAGCAAGCTAATGTTAAATGATCAGTGAAAAGAAGAAGAAGAAGAAGAAGAAGAAGAAGAAGAAGAACCTTTGCTTTGGGGGCCAACCTTGCCATAAGGGCAGCAGCTGCATTACCAGCATTATTTTCTTCTATGAAACTAATAGTAGAGTTTATAATTAGCAAAATTATGATGCCACCAAAATCTTGATAATCTCCACCTTTGCCCTGCAGAATCATGGACTTATTATTTTATTATATTAAGCTTACTTCATGATGGATACTAATCTGTGACCAAAACCATTTCTCAGAAAGGAAAATTTAACTGATTCATGTTGAAACATTACTTTCAACCTTAAATAAACATAGGACAATAATTACAACTGTTACCAGCAAAATATATTTCTTTGAATTATGTCCTCAAGAGAATTTGAATTATGTCTCGTGATGTTACAAGATTAAACTCCTAATGTTTAGCAAAATATATTATTAAAGTGGTACTAATGTTTATTTTACAATCGTCCTCAAGAGAATTTGAATTATGTCTCATGATGATACAAGATTAAACTCCTAGCACTAAGTTGAAACCTCATGAGTAGATGAATAATCGTACAAGTGAAATTAACAAAAGATTTATTAGATTCTAGTTTCATATTTGTTCAGAGTGCCTAATTGAATAAGAGATAGTCTAAAAATGTGCTTTTAAGTGACCGAAAATTTTCACCTTATAAGAAATGAGTTAGGCCAAACCTAAATTTTAAGATGACATAAGAACTTATCAAAGGTTCATTGGACCACGTACTATCAGTATTAAGTGTGAAATCATGTTATAAGTGGTAAGAAGTCTTTACATTACAAGTCGATTTTGTGAATGTATGGTAAAGTTCAATTTAAATTTTAAGAGTATTTACTAAATATAATTCTTCTAATTTTGTACATAAATTTATCATGGAATTATTATTTATTTATTTTTAAAGGAAGGGATTTATTTATTTACCCCTCCATGTGCCATAGCAATGGCCATGATTGCAGCAGCTTCCATAACCCATGACAAAGGATTCCACATAAATCCTAAAAACTTTAGTATTTTACTTTCCTGTACAAAGAAATGAAAATTACATAAACTATCAATTAAATACCTAAGCAACAATTTGGTAACAAACTATAAGCAATTAAGTTAGGCTTTTAACCTTCTTTTCTTCAAGCTTATTGTATCCAAACAATTCAAGCCTCTCTTGTACTTGCTCAGAAGTTAAACCTTCTCTTGTACATTTGAGATTATCAAAAACCTCCTCAAGAGGAATGTTCTCCTAAAAATACCACAAATTCCAAGTTCATTGATTCAATTGTTTACTTTCAAAGATAGCAATAAGAAATTCAATTTTTTTTATAGCAAAAGCAAATTAATTTCTAGATAATTTCCCAACTAATTAATCAACGTCATAATAATGAAATGAAAAAAGTTTTAGTTCTTGACTTTTAATTATATTTGTGACCGATTGGAATATATCTTTTCATTTCCAAATAGACCATGCCATATAAATTAATAAAACTTAGGACATTTGGTACAATTGAATATATTTTTGTATTATTTATTTTAATACCAGATCAACAGCTTCCTTTGTAACAGCTTCAAGTGACATGGTCCCTTCGACCATTTTCTTTCTTTTCCTCTTTTCTTAAGCTGCTTTATTCCACTTTTGAGCTCTGAATCAAAATTAGAACCCTTTAAATGTATATAAATGAAATTAATTAACCATAATTAAATATAACAAAATATAAAATGTACCACAAAAATTGAAACCAAGATAGACATTTTACAATAGTGAGTTTTAAACAATTAGATTTATTATGTAGTATATAAGATTTTGGTTCAATACATGTATAACTATCACATTAAAATTATGAAGAATATTATTACACCAAATTTACCTTAGAAAGAGGTTTGATAGTCTCTCACTCTATCAAACTCAATTACCTACTTAGCTTAGAATTATATGATAATATCAAAATTCAGGAGATGGAATTTTAAGAATGTCACAAATATTTATAGTAATGACAAGAGAACATATTAATGTACTTTGTTCCAAGAATGACAAAAACTATAGAGATACAAAAAATTCATGTTAGACTCCGCCGGCCAGCTTCTGCAATGGAATGTAGTAAACATAGTTCAATAATTTGTATGCTAATATTTTTTATTCAAATATAAACTATTTTTGCCGCCATGTATATATATTTAATTTACCTTAGCATGCTGATAAATTAAATTAATAATTAATCGACCGTACTTGCTCACTATGGTATATGTACTTTGTTAGTGTGACCAATATTCCAATGAGTATATAATACTACAATTTAAGTACCCTTTGATTCGGTTAATATAATCCAATTTCTAAGTTTGAACTTTATTATTTTGCTATATAATGCGATTGGCTAATGGCTATAGTGTTACCCTGGATACACGATATTAGTTTCAATTATTGGCATGTGTCAATATTTGATTTCTTTACGGCACAAAATTATTTAGTAATAATAAAAAATTAATGGTCGATGTAATATTTAATTTTTCTCTTTAAAAAGGCTTGACAACAATAATGAGTAGTGACCAAGTCAAAAAATATGTGATACAACAGTACATAATTTGATGTTAGTTTACAATAGAAATTTTTGAAAGTGTATTATGGACTGTTCGCAAAGTAAAAAAAATAATAAAATAAACCAAAAAAGAAATGCAATGGCATCGAATGATTAGTAATTTGGATACTTTTTATTTTTGTATCAATGTGAATGGATACTTGTAAAATGTTACTTGGTTGGTCTATCTAAAATAAAGTTTTTATTTTTGTTTGTTCTCATCAATCTCACTCATTATTTTCATATTAAAAAAGGGTAATGCTTTTAAATTCCTTGCCTATGCAAAATGCCAAGCTCAATTCAATAATTATATGGAATCAAAATGCACAAGGAAGGCATGCTTTTTATAGGACCTTGTTGAATAAATCACAAATTAAGATTGTTAGTAGTCATATTTATTTCGTTGATAATTTATTCTGTTTTTTTCAAGCTTAACCTTTAGGTGAGAGAATTGCTTTATCTTGTAATCATATTATTTATTTATTGTTATTATTAGTTAGTTAAAAAAAATATTCATAATAATTAAATATATTTTGGTAAACCAATAATTAATAAAGATAAAAAAATTGAAAGAAAACCTATATAAAATAAAAAAATTAAAGTCCAGGCCATATATTTAAAGAGAAGATAGTAAAAACTTCTCAATAAATGAAAGGCTTTCTAAAAAAACATAATTATTTCATGATTTTTAAATATTTTCTTTTCCATTAATACTTGTCGAGAAATTCAGCCAAACATATTCTTCGTCTAGTTAATTAAAAAATAATAGAATTTCAGAAGTCTTCAACCATTAACCAAATTTAGAGCCTTGTATGACTTCATTTAGTACCAAGCCACCGCTTCACACAAAGAATATTCATTTTATGATTGAATGTTATTAAATAAATTAAATATTACTATTTTGATGAGATAAATTCTGAAACGGGTATGTAGCAACGACAATTCCAAGATGTTCCGTTTTCATTGTGTTATTTCAAATTTCAAACTAGTGTTGAGCATAAAAATTAAAAATTAACATTATATATATGTAGTTTTTATAGTTGGTGCTTAATCCTATGTAACGAAATGATACAATCAATGTAACACTTCCCACGCAATAATGCAACCATTTTCTCTCCTACCAACGAATTCATCAATTTTATGTTGTATGCTAATATGATTTATGCAACAAACATGCAAAAATGGACCACCCTAACAAAAATCATTGTCACCCCTGACCCACCCAAAACGACAAAAGACCAAAAAAAAACATAAACTTCATCTAAACAACAAAAAATGGTTTTGCTCTAGTATTAATAATTGGATTGTTAAAAACTAAGAAATTATCCAAGGCCTTTATATTATGCCTATAAATAACAAGTAGCTTGCTATGAATGGTACTTTAGAAACTAGTAAATATTAATAATAATCATGTTCTCTGAAAAACATGAACTTTCGCTTATCACTTATCTTGCCACTACTAGTAGTAACCTGTCTTTGTTGATAACTACTTTCATCATTGCTTTAAAATTTATTCATTTAAAAGTTATTACCAATATAGACGAACAATTTACTGGATACTTAATTGTGTTTTATTAATTAACATGAGGTTAGCACTGTCCCATTTGCTAATTTTATTTGAAAAAACAGTTCAAATAAATCACATACATAAGAGTGGTGATAGGTTGGGTTAACCCGTCCCAATCATAACATTCATAATAGGGTCGGGTTGTACAATGAAGATTCTGTATTTTCCCCTATGACCTGACCCGAGTGCGCCCAATTCAGATTGTTTTTTCTAAGAGAATCAATGACAATGTAACTTCCAAAAGAATCAAAACAAAATAACCTAGCAATGATTGCCATGAGAATCCAAATGTCTAATGATCTCATCCACCTTAATTCTTAGCATATTTCTCGTATAAAATACCATTATTAATTAAAAAAATAAATTGTCCTCAACAACTAGGCCAAAATGATCCATATGGGAAATCTTCCCTTAAAATCCACAGCTGTCAAGTTTCCTATTCCTAATCCAAAAATTTTCCCCTAAAACAGCTGGACCATAGATGTGGTGTGTGTGTATATATACACACAATATTGTGATATATTAGTTGGCAGAGGCTGTTTTCTCACTTCCACAGTCTTTCCTGTTGCATACACTTCGAAACGGATAGTTCAGGTTACCGCATTTTTTACAAGTCCAGCTACCTTCAGGAATACTTGTATTTGCTTGGCTTTGGCCCTTCATTGAATCATGATTAAAAAAAAAATCAGTATATATGCTGTTAAAGTGAACACAAGGAAACAAACTAATGACCCTCCTCCTCTCATTTGCATAGATCGCAAGTAGTGTGCATAGTTTTCAATTTGAAAGAATCAAATTAAAATAGACTAAAGTCACTCTTAATAAATATAATGAAGGTTACATACATATTAAAGTTCACTCTTGATAAATAATGAATGACCACCTCTTGCATTAATAAAATTTGTTTCATATATTTTAAGATGATCATCACAGAATTGAAGCACAAGTGAAAACACTTACAGGTCTGGCAGCTCCACAGTGTTTCATGTTGCAATTGGTTCTAAAGGCAAAGTTGACGTTGTCACATTTCGGACAAATCCAGTCCCCTTCAGATAAACCATCTGGCCCTGCATAGACAATTCAAAAAAGGAGGAGGATGTTTTTTTTTCCTTTTTCAGCTTTCTATTGCCGGTCGACCAGGGAAGATATTTAAGTCGTGTTATTACTACAAAGAGTACCATCAAGAAATAAAAGATCATCTAAATACCTCCACGGCGTTTCCGAGATGCATAATTATCTGTCATTAACCCTGCATCCCAAGGAGGAGGAACTTGAAAGCCATAGCCGTAGGGATTGATTTTAGGCCTTGGACTATAAGCAATACCTGATTCAGCAATAACTTGGTTATAGATGCACAAAATAGTCACCTTATTTTCACTTTATTCACAGACTTGTATAGGAAATAGTTAAAACTTTTAATTACACAAATGCCACCTTTTATAACGCATTTTTGTAATCTGTGAAAAAAATAATATGGCATTTTGTAATTAAAAGTGAAAACAAAAAAATGTTTTCTCAAATCAAACTGGTCCTAAACAACTTTGATTTGCTTTATTATTATTTTTTCTTCTCATTTTGTTTTCTCTCATGGTTTGGGAAAATAAATGCTACTACCAATTAGTATACTCGCATCAAATTAGTGTTATGGCTTCTAATTCCATTCTAGGATAGAAAATATGAACTACATTTGGACCAAACAATACCGCACTTCAATATTGCTACAACAACTTTTCTATCTATATTTGGAATCTTCTGCTTAATAGGTTTCTTGGAAACAGTGAATTCCTACTTGAACTTATCTAGTAAGTATGCATCAGTAACTTTAACAGTATCAAATCAAAGAAAGGATGTAAAGAAAAAAAACATGTAAAGAAATTACAAAAACAGTAACCGACAGAGTACCTCCAAAACTTCCAGGTGGGAATGACTGTGCTGGACTATAAGATACCCGAGGCCTAGGATAAAGACCATAATCATACTGTAGACCAGAATGTGGTATCGGTGAACCAAAACTGCTTGGCATACCATACATCGGTGGAGGAGCCGCAACACCTCCATAGTAGAAGTGAGGATGATCATTTCTATATGGACTGGTAACTTGGACGGCCTGTAGAAACCAAGCAGTTAAACATTCACCATAAAGTTATCTGGTATGAAAAAAAATTACAAAATTTGCCCGTTTTGTTACATTGAATTAATCTTTAACCACACAGCAGCCGTGTAATTCACAACATAAATAAAAACTCCCTACAGTAAGGAATAGGGATAAGTCATGCTTTCAGCATGAATTAATCAAAATCTTTCCTAATGATTTATCATAAAGTTTTCTTTGGTCCTCATCAAACTCTTAAAAATTGTGAATCCTCTATTTGAGCAACCTTTCTCACTAGTGCCTCCATCGATCTTCTCCTAAGATGCATGAATATGGGTAAGGGTTTAATTGGATGCTGATTGCTGGTTCGTTCCACTTAACATCATAGAAGGAAGTAAATGGCCCATATTTATCTAGTCTTTATCCACCAACTATGTTACAAAATTGTTGACATTTCATGTTGCAAGAAAAAGAAACATATGTTTAATTGTGATTTTAAGCCAATAAGAAGTCAACAAACAAGTCAAAAATAAGAAACAACATATATAATATGTTTTACACTTTTGTCTTTACAAAAAACACTTCACCCTTTTGCTTCTCTAGAAAAAGCTAAATCAAGCAAGCACTTACCGGAGTTACAGATGTTCTTGGAGCACCACAATGTCCCCGATTGCAAACAGTTCTAAAAGAAAAATTCAAGTTCCCACAACTAGGGCAAGTCCAGTCTCCGTCTTTACGTGAAACTGATCATATGAGAAACAAATATCCTCTTAACATTGTAATTTGAAAAATCAAACAACCACACTAAACTATAAATCCCTGTGAAAAAAGGTAAAATGTTTTCTACATAGAAACCCCTTTACTGCAAAAGTTTTCAAAATCTTCAACGTCCTCGTCTGCCAAGAAAAAATCCTTTTGCATTTCTTACCATTCTTATTTTCAACATAAAAAATGTAAGTGCAAACTATTAACTGGTTAATCAAAGATTAGACACACACAAACAAGTGTATGTTAATGCGATTGCAAATACCACATAAACTCTCCTCCAACTTTCTACCCTAAATTGGATGCCTAATCAAATTACATGTCATGAAAATATGAAACAACTCACATAGTACACAAAATTAAAGGCTAATTCATCCTTAAATAATTTAACAATCTCATGTTTTAAATTGCAATCTGCAACCGCAATATTAGAATTTCAAAGGTATCTGAAATAGCATGGCAGACACAATTATATTTATTCATAATTTCAAGAATTGTAAGCAAATTCAATCACGATCAGTTTAAAACAGTGACTAAAACTTGAAATCATAAGATTAAGACCAATTATATAGATTAAAATCTGAACTATTGCTGCAGAAATCAGTAAGCACCAAAAACAGTAAAAGAAATTTACCATCATTACGAGACCTTTTTGATCCAAATGAAGCTTGATTACCGTCCTGAAAAGGAATACAAGAAACAGCAATAGAGGATAATAAGAGAAAGAATAAAACTTTGATTGAATTAAGAAAAAGATAAACAGATGAAGAGAAGAGATCACTGTGGAAAAATTGCATGGAAAGGGAAGTAAACTGACCTTGGAAGAAGCCATTAGAAGGGTTCACGAAGAGAGAGAGAGAGAGAGAGAAAGAGAGAGAGAGAGAGAGAGAGTGAAGTGGTGAGTAGAGAGAGATAGAGAGAGACAGCTAGAGGACGCGCTGTTCATAGTTATTTGATTTACTAGTACTACTACTCAGACCGGGTTGAGTTGAACGGACCGGAGTTGATTAAACCGGTTAGTCCATTCCAATTCCTGACGGACTCTTGAGTGGGTTTTATAGGAAACGATAATAATGGGCTTAAAAGTATGCTCTGCCTATCCACGATTATACTAAAACTATTACTTTCGACCATGTAGTTCTTTTTCCCACTTCTCAATATCCTTTGGATTGACCCATCTAAATCTAGATGTCTATTTCAACAACAAAAACACATTCAAGTTCATCAATCTAAAAGTGTATATTGGGGATCTTGAGAACATAAAAGGTAGAAAAAAGAAGTTATTTAATTGAGATTATCAAAATATATATATATATATATATATATATATATATAATTTTATTTGAGATTATTCAATAGAGAGTTGACCAAAAAATAATTATCTATAGAAATAATATTTGGTAAAATAGTTTACGACATATTTATGAATTGTTTATAACTTATTTTCATATAAATTATTTAAGATAATTTATAGAAATAGATTGACTTTGTGTTATTTTATTTTAATAGTCTTATTCATGTTCATTTTTGGTAATTACAACAACAATTGTCCAACTAAATAGGATCTATTATGTGTGAATAAACTAATGTCTTTATAATTGAGTTATTATTTATTGTATGAGAGATTTGTTCATTATATATAGAGATAGAAATAAGTTAGGTCATTTATAGTTTGACCTATTTATGGTCTATCCTATTTAATAAAAATGTTAGGCTGAATCAGTTTCTAAAGCTTATTCTTAGACTTATAAAAAAATCTATTTATTAATATTATTTTTTTAGTATTATATTAATAATATTATTTTTTATTTTAAATTAAATCAATTAGATAATCATTTAATAATCATTCCATATTCAGTAACCACGTTCTATATTCGATAACGATTCTATATTTGATAGTCGTTTCATATTCGGTGGTCGTTCAATTAGTCCATCAATCTTCTATATTTATATTCAGAGATAATAATGAGTGCGTTTGTTTAAAAAAAAAATCTATTATTTGAAATTAAAAATTATTTTTTAGAATTTAAAGGAGGTCTGTTTCATACTTTTTAAAAATTATTTGGTTATAAAAGTTATTTTTTGTTTAATATATATACATTAAAATTGATATGTAGAAAGTATGATATGATATTAGTAGCACATTTAAATGTTTTAATGGGAATAAGACTTTTAAATAGACTGTTAGGCGAGACCACACTTATAAAAAAAATCATACCATACTAAAAAAAAAAATATATGATAAACCGTAAGTAAGATTCATACATTTCAAAATTTAGTTTGGCCTATTTCTACTTTATACTAAGAAAAATGAATTTGTTCATTATTTAAAAAAGAAAAATTCAGTTCACTGTCTTGTTTTTAAGAAGGATTAGTTTACATTGTATACGATCTAATTTGAAGCTTCAAACTGATATACAAAGATCAGTAATTAAAGTAAATGAATTAAAAGATAAAGTAGTAAAGGGTTAAAGGTTAATTTATTCAAAAAATAACGATACCATAATAGTTGAAATCAAGTATTTAATAAATAAAAAATATATCAAGTACTAATCAACCAAAAAAAACATTAATTGGGAGCAAATAAATATTGATTCATAAGATTAAATTATTCGAAATTTACAAAAATAATAGAAAAACAAATCAATTGGTAGAATGATACCACAAAATTATTGCTTGCTGAGGTATCATTCAACCACAACCACACAGTTGATGATATCATCATCCCATTTCTATGAGGTGTGAACGTCATTGACTCGGCTCATTTTCCTATTCGGCTCCAAACCCAACCGCAATGAAGAACACGACTCCAGCGCACGCCGCTTACCTGTCGGCTCCGTAGCATCAGAAGAAGAGCCAATCAAATGCGGAAAATTGACCTTAGCCTTTGAGCCGCGCATCTTGAAAGCAGCTCGGTCATAAGCCAAAGCCGCATCCTCAGCCAAGTCATAAGTCCCAAGCCACACCCTTGCGCCTTTTTTATTCGAATCTCTAATTTCAGCCGCAAACTTTCCCCACGGCCTACGCCTCACTCCCTTGTATTTCTGCCAACAAGGACCCGCGTGCGTCTCACGCGCCTTCGAAGTTGAGTTTTCCGCTTTACATTGAAGAGTCGTTGTTGTTGACATTGACTCACTACTGCCGCTGTCGGTGGGGGAAGACGGACCCACGCCGTAAGATGCGGCGGAAACGGCGAATAGTGCGTTGAAGTCATCATGGTCATCTATGAGGTAGCGTTGAATCGATTCAAGAAGAGCGAAATCAGATTCAAGAGTTGTAGCTTCCAGATTCATCATTTGTTTTTTTCAAACACCAACGTTGTAAGTGTTTCAGTTTTATTTATAAAAAAAAAAAAAAACTTTGTATAGTGCGTGTGTGATGAAGTTGGAAAGGAAATTATGTGATGTGTGTATTTATATGTCTCATATATGTTATCTGTATTAATATTATGTTTGTTGTTGAAAATATGAAAAGAAAAAGTGGTTGGCTTTTTGTGTCATTTTGGGACCTTGTTTTTTTTTTTTTTTCTCTTTCCGGGAAGCATCGTGAATTTTCTTCAAAGGGGGTTTTGATGACTTATTGCAAATATTAAAATCATCCAAAGTTTTCATTCACGTTTTAAATCTGTTTATTTAAGCTAACATATTATATTACTCCTATTAAAGTAGAAGCTATTATTCTGTAAAAAAAATAAAGTAGGGGGTTTCAATGTCTCGTACTATTGTTTATTAGAGTTGTGCTGGTATGTGTTCTAAATGTTACGTTTGAATTATTAACATGTGACTTTTTTATTTATAAATATTTTTTTCTATTTTTTACTTTTGAAATGCCCTGTTTTAAAAAGTATTTGTATAAATAAATGTCTTATTTTAACAACAAAGCTAATTACATGTCGTTTTTTCGGAAGGAATCAGCTGAAGAAATAATTTTTAAACCTCTATATGAGATCGTTTTTTCGGAAAACGATATGTAATTATTTTTATTTTTTATTTTTTAATATTTGTTATAATAATTAAAATGATTATTAAAAAATAAAAATATTAATAATAAATTAAAATAAAATACATTAATAAATTATAAATTAATTTTATATTTTAATTATTATTATTATAATTATAATTAAAATTCTCAACTATATTGAACTTTTGAGGTTGGAATTAAGTTTCAAAACAAATATGAATACATACATGCCATCAAACGTTACCATTTAAAATAATTATTTGAACTTTTTGGTACAAAAATTATATTTAAAAAGGTATGTTATTTATTGTTCAAGTCCAAATTGTTTCTTTAAATGCAGAGTTTCAAAACACAAAGAGAGAGAATTCTGAGTGATTGGTAAATTGAATGTGTCTCATACATGACTAAATTGAATGTGTCTCATCTTTGTTTTGAAACTTTATTCCAACTACAAAAGTTTCATGTACTGCTGGGACTTTGTCAATGAGCGAATGATCAAAATTATTTGATTGTTGTTGAGTATCTAAACTGATACTCTTCAGGTAGGATGGTGGATCGAAATCAGGTAGGATAGGTTGATTTTTTTAAATATATTTATTTTAAAATTTATAATATAATTTAATATTTTTAATTATAATAATAATTATTATTTATTATAATAATAATAATTTAAATATAAAATTAATTTATAATTTATTAATGTATTTTAATTTATTATTAGTATTTTTATTTGTTAATGATCATTTGAACTGCTATAACAAATATTAAAAAAAATAAAATAAAATAAAACTAGTTACATGTCATTTCTAGAGGACGCGACCTTCTATAGCAATTAAAAAATTATTCTTTCAGTTGGTCGCTTCTCGAAGAAATAACTTTCTACTTAAAAAATAAATAGGATATTAACATAAATATTTTTCAAAGTAAGACATTTAAGAAATTAAAAAGTAAAATAAAATGCTAATATCAAAAAGTCTTACCATGTGTCTTTGTGACATATATTAACATTTTCTTATTTATTATTCATTTTGTTGTTAATCTTTTATTTTTTTAGGTTTTTATTTTTATCTCAAAATTTTGACTCTTTAATAAAAATTATGATTTTCTTTTCTTGTATACGCTTACAAAAACTAAAAATATACATTGAATATATTTTACTTGTACTAAATGAATTAAGAGTGAAATGGTCTAAGTTAATTAATTTTACTTTATTATTTTTAATACGTGTTATAACTATAAAAACTAAAGATTAAAGATGGAGTAGTTATTAATACATGTGCACATATGAGACGCAAGAGTATAATGTTGTTTGTAGGACAAATTTCTATGCATGGAATAATATTTAGGTAAAAGAGCATATGTTCAAATACAATAAATTTATATTAATTAACGCAATAAATATGATTACATCGCATCGCGTGTTGTCGGTATTTTATTTTATATTTGCTCAAATTTTAAAATTAAAAAAAAATTATATATCATTTATATTGATAAATATTTATAATATAAAGTGAGAAATATTGCGATATACGCTAGAATTATGCCTAATAATTAATAAAATGGAAAAACAATACATAAGTCAAATAATCTATTGTCAAACACACCATTCTTGTATTCTATGATTCTTAATTCCTAACTCCCCAATTTATTTGCCTAACTTAATCAAAAATCACCCCTATGTACCTTTTCATATCCCTTTTATTCTATATTTTTCAAATGTCTATAAACGAGTTGTTAGACAATTATTAACTATTAGCTAATAGTCACAAACTTTGGTTTAAATTCCCTATACTCAAACATACTCTTCCTTTTTCTAGATTTGCATATGGCTTGTCTAGTATTATACAAACTCTTCCTAGTATACAGAGAGGGACGAGGGTCACAACAAAAATAAATGAGAGAGGCCAAAATTAATATCTAAATAACATAGTATCATCTTAGAACATGAATTATTGGTAGATATCAAATATCCAAAGATATTAATATGCTTTTAATATGAAATAAATCTTTCTTTTTTCAAACATTATTAGTGAAGCCAACATTTTAGTTTGATAGATTGATTGATCACGTCCAAATATAAAAGATATTTCATATCAGTACATCTTCTCATCACTAACACTAAAAAGATTAATTTTATGTCAAAATAAGGAAGTTGACTCCTCAAAAGATCACTTTCAATAAATTATAAACATAATAAATTAAAATAAAATACTAACTTTGTAGAATAAAGGAAATGTAAAATTGTTCAAATATAAATGTGTACACACTTTAAATATCCAAATTTAAACTATCACCGATCTTAAAAT
>JBBPBT010000809.1:443393-458663 GCA_037974875.1 Cicer bijugum | reverse complement strand
GACCCGAGCCTGCTGCTCTGGACCCAAACCTTTTGCTCTGGACCCGAGCATGTTGGTCTGGACCCGAGCCTGCTGGTTTGGACCCGAGCATGCTGGTCTGGACCCGAGCCTTTTGCTCTGGACCCGAACTTGCTGGTCTGGACCCGAGCCTGCTGCTCTGGACCCGAGCCTGCTGCTCTAGACCCGAGCCTGCTGCTCTGGACCCGAGCCTGCTGCTCTGGACCCGAGCCTGCTGCTATGGACCCGAGCCTGCTCTTCACATGTATGTAACACTATGATAACATTGTGAAATATTAGGTAATTAGGATGGCTATATAAGGATAAGATGAAATTTAACTTTATAAGGATGGCTATATTATATAGCACAATGATAACATTGTGAAATATTAGGTAATTAGACTTATCAGCAATACTAAATGTGAATTATACATTCTCACATGTATGTGCTATGTCTCCTTCATATTTAATGCATGTTTGAATATGCAACCGGTTTATAAAATCAATTGAACCACAATAATTTTAGCAAAGACTACTCTTTTTTACTTTAACTAATTTAGTTTTATCAAATTTATTGTGATTTTAAACATACACTCAAAACAACAATAGTAAATTTGAATCTTTTGTGAAACTATTGTATTAAAGACGTTTTAGAACGTGAGACTCTAAAAGTGTTAGATACCGGTGGGACAACATCTTATTGAAACATAACTTACATAAGGTATTTCTAAATTATTCAACTAGCCTATTAAATACATATAATGCATATTTGAAAATACTATGGCATCCATTAATTTATCACCTTAATAATCAAATCAAATCACATCAAATATATCTATATGTGTCCTACATTTTAGAGAGGTGCTTAATATTTTCATTTCCAGAGTCCATTAGATTGCAGAGAGACCATTGACTTAAATCCGAACATACCTGAAAATGTTGAGTACATTTGACTGAGAAAATCAATATCACATTTTCCACATAATCAAATGCTTCATTTAATTTTGATTCATTGCTCCTTTGAGTTGCTCCAAATTTTCACGATTGCAACTCTTAACAATAAAATACCTAAGGTTTTTAGAAAGGTATATTAGCGTAATTCTTATAGGGAAGAATATTGTGATTCAAATGAAGCAATACACATGATATTTAATTAAAATTTAAACACAAACTACTTGTGACAACTTATCCATCTTTAAAATTCTTGACCTCATCACTATGAACTATGCCTTATTCTATCCTACAAAATCAAATATCCAAAAATAAGCCTTCTTTTGAGATTGAGAGAAAACATGTAAATAAATTGAATTTCAACAACATCATAGTAGAACTCAAGAAATAGAATGATGAATGATACCTCAACAAAATAAAACAGAGATGGCGGCGAATCGTGCCAATGGCATACACAAGAAAGATGAGTGGTATCTGTGGCAAATGATATAAAATAAATTAGATAAAAACATTATTATAGGTGTCTCATTTTAAAGTTTAGGGCTGTTTTCTAGATAGCATTATCTTAAAATAGCGCTTTTTTCAATAAAAAAAGAAAACACAGTTATAGATCTTCAAATATTTTTTATTTTTTACTTTTAAATTCATTTTTTTAAAGACATGTTTTTATAATTTTATAACAAACAAATTATCATTGCTTAAAAGTGATTATTTAAAAAAAAATATATGTTTTTTTATTAAAAAATATTGAATAAAAAATATTTTTTTATTAAAAAATATTGAAATAATCATATCTTACCTGCAAATTAATTATAAAATTCATTCTTATAAAATTTATTATTCCATAAACTAATTCTTCATCAACAATAATTCTATGCCATTATACTAATAACCTTAGGTCTGTTCACAATCCCCCAACCATTACACATGAAAAAATGGATTAGAATATCAGTATATAAACAAAAGAAACGCATGAAATTAATTTTCAAGAAAGCCACAAACCGACATCAAGAGCTGATTTTTTCTAAATAAAACCTTTTAAGAAAAAAGGTTGCCTACTCAAAATAGAAATATGTTAATGATTAAGCGAAACGTATTTTTAAGAGGGTAAAAACAAACGTTTTTTATGAAGACTGCGCTACATACTTTAAAACCAGCGACTACCAGATTGTCAAAATTAAACCTACTGAAATGTACGAGATACACATAATGATCAAGACATATCAATAAATATTGTAATTTTCAGACAATTAAATTCAATGCTCTAATATAAAAATTAAGAAAAAATAAATAAATCAAGATATATGCAAAGCCCTCTAATTATAAGAAAAGAGAGTCAAGGGTTCTATAAAAAAAACCAAAACCCATTTAACCTACAATTTAAACCCAAATCAGGATAAGTGATAAGAGCTGGCTTGTCCTAGTCTCCATACACAGCATCAGACACATAATTCCATGCCATGTTCGGATAATAGGTTCCTGCAGAGACATACAAGTAGCATATCAATCAGTAACAACACATCAAATTGGCCAAAAACAGACAATAAATTATTTTCGATTATACCATTGCATTTAAAACAGTAAATACTAAATAAAAGAGGAGCAAATCAGGTCACCGAGCATTAGATTTTTATAGCAGCACAAATTTATGCACCATAAGGCGATTTATATAGTTCATATACAAGCTCTCTCTTTTCCTCCATAACCAATTTACTATATTTAGAAGGATCAAGAGAAACACCTAGAATCAAGGGGAAAAAAACAAATATTAGTACATTACTATATTATTTTCCAACTTTAAAACTTCCAAGTGGTGAACGAAACAAGACTATTTCAACAAAGACTTCAGCTGCAACTTGTATTCATGCTAGACATGTTCTCATCAAGAAATGGAAAAGTTTTTGTATCTATAAACAGAAATAGTGGATTTTATATAAGAAACTAGAGTGCATTTATCTTTCTACATACACATTTGAGAAGTTAAGGGTCAAATTTTTTTATGGTCTAAAAAATTGGCTGTATAAAACAGAACCAAAAAACAAGAACAGGCAAAACAATAAAACATATAAAACTGTAACTGGTTAACCTTGCACCACAAGGACATCCCAACCACTTAATGATTATAGAAATATTAATGGACTAATCAAGTCAGCCAATTAAGCAATTGGACTTAACCTGACTTTTATTATAGGCACCTCCATATCTTTAAAGATGCTAATTTAGTTGCTGGCACATCGCATATCAAATTAAAAGCCTCCTTCAAAATGCATCAGGAAAATATGAACTATATGGCCCCAAAATGCAGCTCATACTAACAGCTCAGCAATAAAAGGCTATATGGCCCAGAATTTAAACCAAAAGCCAGAATCACAAAAGATAAAAAATTATAATTAATTAAATAAATAAAAACACTTCTAATGAAAAAATCAAATACATCAATCAACACAAAAATTAGATACATCACAATGAGATAATTAATTAAATTATAATTAATAAATCACAATGCTAAAAATCAGAAGCATAATTAACAAAAAAATCAGATACATCACAATGCTAAAAAAATCATATCATACAATTAATCAATGAGTAGATCGTTAAATCACATGAGATAATAGAGCATAACACAAATAAAGAATCTTTTACATAATCCAATCACATCAAACTGCACAAGTTTAATTCAATCACATTAATCTGCACAAGCATCCAAACCTGGATAAGCATCCAAACAATAAACGGCATAATTCAAGCATCCAAACATTAAAATGCATAATTTCAAGAAAAATTGCAGCTGATTTGCTCTGATGTTGAATGTTTTATGAATGTGTGCTTGTTTTGAAGTTAAGATTCTACACATGCCTTTTGTTAAATGGTGATTGCTACTAATTTATCAATAGAATAGACTTTAAAAGAAGTCTATATAGTATATACATTTAAAAAGGTAATAAAGAGGAGATACTATGCAGGTAAAAAAGAACTCACCTGTCTTCCTGATATTACACTTATCAGCTCCCTCATTTTCTTCACCGCATGTATAGAGCAATCCCGTAGTTCAACTTCCTCCTCAGTCCCTGGACCTATTTCTCCACTGGTCTCAATTATACTAGCAAGTGTTGGACTGAGTTTTAAAATGCCAAGCTGCCGAAGCACAGCTGGGACGATGTAGTCAGCCGTTATAGTTAGAGAGCTGATGTCTTTAAACTCATCATATCCTTGGCCGCTAAACGCATCCCGTAAATCAGCTGCAAATATCTGAGCTCTTTTGTACAAAAATAATTGACAGGACGCACCCCATATTCTTGCTACTGTTCTTCCTGTTTGTGCACTTTCTTCTCTCACAATAAGACTGTTTGGAAAATAAGCAAATCATTTTGATTCAAGAGAGAACAGATAAAACTAGGTTTTAGTAAGCATAATATTGTAAAAAGAGTGAACAATAACTTATATGAAATAACCAGAACACATGGTAGAGAAATTATCTGATTGATTTATAATAAATATCAGACTGGATAAATAATAAATAGAGTGCATCAGACCTCTACAACAAAATATTTGTGACTCTGCTTTCACTTAAATACCCATAACGACCCAACTGGATAAATATCCAATGCATTATGGGTAGGTGCAAACTCGATGCCAGTAACTGTATTTCTATCTCATTAGGCTTGCTAGTCTACTTTGAAAGGTCAGAGTGAGTTTTGATGGGCACAGAGATTGCATTTTTATATGCGAAACCATCTCATATGAGAAGAAGTAAAATGTGATGATATCTTTATAGCATAACCATTCAAGAATTACAAAATTATAAAATATGGCAAAAAAAAATCAATAAAACATCCAAGCAGAAGCACATCCTAACCTCAGCTTAATGGTCACAAAATAATTATATACTGAGAGTAAATTAAGTAAATAATAAATAAACCAAATATGTACCAAGTAGTAAGTCTGATGAAGTCAGTATTACCTCTTCTTTAATCTCTTCATGTTGCATTTTAGTTCTCCACCTTACAATGTGATTTTCATCCATTGTCTTTCGCAACTTCTATACCAAAAGATTCTTTTAAGGGGTTTTGCATGTTTCTTTTCTTTTACAACCTTGTTCTCCAACCCTGTTCTTTTACATCAGCATATACTTTACTTTCATTATTCTGACTTCGTCAACCCGCAACTGGTAGACATCAAACAACCTGCATAGTGAAAATAAAGAGAGAGAAAATAACTAAAGAGAATAAACCTTGGCAATGCCTATTGAAAAACTCCAGGTCTTCTTTAGTAGCCAGGTATCCATAAAGCTGTCAATTGCAACCGGGGAGAAATAAAATACGGCAATTGCCAAACCAAGTATCTTTGTCAGTTCCTTCCTCTGCAAAATGCTTGTGCAGACGTTCTGCCTGTAGATAACCGCTAGCTGAGGCTTCAAATATTAAAACACTCATCCCTCGATGACCTTGAGGGCCATATGAGTGTCGCGCTTTCACAGCCGCATAAGTGCTAATATAATCAAGAAGCGCTTGGTTACCCATACCTAACCACTATGCACAAAGAACAAAATCTGAAGTTAACACAAAATCCAGCAACGTTCTAGAACAATTCTAAATGATTTTTGCACTATTAATACAAGAGATCAAAATAATAATTATGATATTGCTACTTATTCATTATTCATCATTTGATGCACAAATAATATAGCTATACCTTATCATTTTCATCTTGTTCATGCTTTGTATTCTGAATGATAACCATTTGAGGCCAAACAATTTAATGATATTTCTTTGTCTTTTAAACTTTCAATTTTCCAAATACTTCCCCAGCCGGAACTACTGCAGTACCCCTTTTTCCAAATGCTTCCCTGCGTCTTTTTAGCCATTTCTTTGCACAAAACATCCAACAAAATGACAAAAGTTTCTCAATCATTTGAACCCTTCTTTTGTGTGGAGGTACTGGTTACTCTTAACAAGAAATACAACCACTAACAGCATAACATCAAGAAAGACAAAGTGACATAATCAACTACAATTACATTAGTCCTTAATTAAAATTTAAAAACGCTAACAAACAGTCAACAATTAATAACTACAGTCATTAAACTAACAAAATAACATCAAGAAAGATAAAATCATCACGTCGCACATGAAGCGGTGGAGTGTTGGCATCTTCCTCAGGAGCAACGGCAACAGCCTTATCTTTTTTATGTGTGAGTGGATATTTTAGGGGTGTAACTAGAAGAAAAAAAATCTAAATTTCTTAGATAAACATGATAGAGACGCATAAATCATCACTCATATGAAAAATAAATTAAAAATTGAAGGAAAAATAAAACGCTTACCAGGGTTTTGGAAACTGAGGAGTCTGGAGGTTGGTCTTATGGCCTTCGAATATTTGGAACGAAGATTTGAAGGAGAGTTGAGAGAGAGAGAGAGAGAGCGAGCCTGGGAAGAAAGAAGGCGAGCCTGTGATTCAATTAAAAGAGAGAAAACTCTAGTTTTAAAAGATCAACGTGACCGTGACGGTTCGGTGGTGAAATTTTGAAGAGATGGAAAAATGAAAATTGGGAAAATGGGGGCGAGAGATAGGGAAAAAAAGAAAGATTGAACAAAGAGAAAAATAAACATAAAAAAAATTTACTGAAAAATATTTTAATTTTTACAAATTAGAAAATGTAATGTCATTTTTTCGATATTAAAAAAAAAATAATAATTGTTACAAATTAGAGGTAGTGAATATAAATAAAAAATAATAATTGTTACGATTATTTTATTATCGAAAAATAATTAATTCTATGTTCAAAATTGAAAATGAAATTTGTTTTTTAGATAATTTTGTTGTTGTTGTATTAAACCACCTTTTTGGATCGTAAAAGTGTAGAGTATTGTCATATTAGTGAATGCATTAGCTATAAAAGTTCAATTAAATCATTAATTTTTATCCAAATTAATGACTTAATCTCATCGGAAAACATAATTCTTATTAATATGAAACTCAGCTCTCAAATTCTCTCAGTGTTTCAGAGTAATGAGCATTTACTCAAAATTTCACCAATGCAATGTTGATGCCGTAGGCTTTATTTTTAATCAAATCTCCACTACATCTCTCATGAGAGCATATGTGAATAAAAAACACTTTTCAAAACTGTAATGGGACCAAGGGACAATAGGTGGAGAAAACCAATAAAGGGATATTCACAAGGCTATTTCGAATTAAACATATGATCATAGATAGCTTTTTTTCAATAATTGGAGTTGAACGTATTCAAATAATCTTTCATCAGTCAAAACTTCAATCACAAGTCAAATAATATCAGTCATTTTAGTGCATGAGTTGTTAAGGCAAAATTTGAGTGTCAAGTCAACCTTGATGTAAGTTATCATATTCAATATGATAAAGTTAGGCTATGATACATGAAGGCTTACGATTCAGGCAAAATTTCTAAATTTTTACGCCTAGCTGTTGTTTGCTTGCACTTTGATCGATTATTAAAATGCCACTAAATTACACTTACTAATCTTCATACACATTGTACAACAAATATTCTTTTAATTAATGGTTAATGACCCCAAAATGCTACATAATCCTATCCACTTAACATCAGTTTCATTGGATAATAGATAGACCACAATTAACTAAAAATTCACTAACAATAGTGTAGCTCAATAGTAGAACAATTAACTAAAAATTCACTAACAATAGTAGAACAACAAATTTCTAACCAAACAGTCTTTAGTTTTGAAAAACTAAACTAATGGAGTAATTGTTAGGTTTTTTTTTTCAATAGTCTCTTTTTTAATTTTTTTATTAAAATACTATATTTTCAAAATTATATAACAAAATATTTTATTTTTATACTCGCTTGCAAGTCGTCTTTGTAAATGGTGACTTTAAGGAAGTCCCGTTTTACAAAGATTTTAAAAAAATTTATAAAAAAATAATATATATATATATATATATATACTTCATTAAAATACACAAACACAACTTTAAAATTAAATAGATTTACTAGAGTACTCTATAAAATTTGGATAATATTTTCTATTATGACCAGTTAGCCGACATAATCCATATTTTTTTGACACTTTTTTCAAACGTTCATTTCAGTTATAATACGAGTACTATATGGACGACTTTGTCGATTAACTGATCATACTTGAAAACATTATCCAAATATTACAAGAAACTCTAGTCAATATGTAATTTAAAATTTGTGTGTTTTTTATGAATTATATCAATTATATATACATATATAATTTGAAAAAAATTGATTTTAAAAAAAAAATCATTTTTATGTGGATTTATTTAAAGAAATGCCATTTGTAAAAACAATTTATAAATGAGTATAAAAATATGGTATTTTAATATATAATTTTGAAAATAAATATTTTAATAAATTATTTTAAAAAAAAGGGATATTGAAAAAAAAAAACTTAATTGTTAATCTAAGGGACGAGTAGTAGTAGTAATGTTATTATGACTACTCCCTGAAGTCAGAGTGTACGACATGTAATGTATTACAAGTGTATTTGCTTTTGTTTCTACACTCTTACAAGATGGGTTCCACAACATTGACCATTATGTATATTTAAATATAAAAAAAAATATTTCTTTATAATTTAAAATATAAGCAACTTTTATTATATTCATTTTTGTAATATCTTTTATTTAATTTAAATTTTTGTATTCTTATTTTTAATAATATAATTAATGTATTTATGTTTTTAAAATATTATAAAAGTAATTTTAAAATTTATTTATTTAATTTTTAATATCAATAACATTAGCTCATTTCATAATATATTTATATTATAAACAAAGATTATAATATTTAATATGGGAAAATGAATTAAACCTAATTAATTATTAATCATCAATAATAATATAAAATTGACGATTGCCCTCTATTTTATCTAGTCTTATTTTAAACAAAAAATCGTCAAAATTTTTTTGAAGTATTTTATCCGACGTTAAATTTATTTTTGGTACAAAAGTTGGAAATATTTTATCAATTTATTTTGAAATTTTTAAATTATAAATTAAAAAAGTTATCAACTTTTGTTTATCAATAAAGCTAGAGAGAGTATTTTTTTTTCAATTAAGCGAGTATTTATTCAATCTCTATTATAAATATATATATATATATATATTGCATTTATTAAAAGATTAAGTCAAATGCAATTATATAAGATATAAATTAATTTTATACCAATAAAAAATTATTGGAAGTGATATATAATTTAAATGTAGTTTAGTGGCTTTAGGAAACGTTACGTAAAAGAGCTTATTTGAAAAGTTATTTTTTAAAAACGAAGAATGTCTTCTAGAACAGAAAAACCAGAAAACGGAGAATGTTATGCAGAACAAAAAAAACCAGAAAACCAGAAAACGGAGACTGGTTAACGTTCTCCGTTTTCTGCAGTTTTGTATAAATCAGTTTTTTCTGTTTTTTTCTCTGCAATTGTTTGTTTTCTGTTTTGTTGATTAATCTAAGTTGTAAATCTCAATATTGTTGTAACTGCAAATACTCTCTTCTATAATCTCTCTCTTTTCTCCATCATCTTCTCCATCATCTTTTCTCCATCATCTTTTTCAATTATCGATTTTCACCATTAATTCACCCTCCCACTCTTGATTGTGGTCCAACATTTGGCATCAAGAGCCTGGTCCGGATTCAAACCGAATTTGAGTCATTTGCGCGTTTTCGGTTCGGTAGCATTTCGACATATTCCGAGACAGCTTCGAAAGAAGCTTGATGACAAGAGTGAAATGATGTTGCTTGTCGGATATCATCCTACCGGAGGCTACAAGTTGTTTGATGTGAGTAGCAAGAAGATCGTAATTAGTCGAGATGTGATCGTGGATGAGATACGGCAGTTTGACAGCAGAAAACCTACCATATCAGTTTGGGAAATCGATTTCTGCCACGAAAATCAACATCCTGGAGCTACTGCAACTGTTTCTGGTGAGGTGGAAATCGATTTACCTCCAAGGGAAATCGATTTGCTGCAGGAAAATTGGAATTTTCATCCTGCTGAAGGTGCTATACAACAACCTTTCAGAACCAAAACAGGTGAATCAAGTAGACGACCAACAATGCAAAGAGCATTGCCTCAAAGACTCCGTGATTGTGAATTATTCTGAGATAGCGAGATCAACAATGAGGGTGATCTTATTCACTTCGCTCTAATGGCCGAATCTGAACCGGTGAATACGGATGAGGCATTAAGCGATCCAAAGTGGATGTGTGCTATGAAGGAAGAGCTAGAATCAATTGAAAAGAACAATACATGGATGTTGGTTGATTTACTGAAAGGTAAAAAGGCTATTGGTGTGAAATGAGTCTACAAAGTGAAAGCGAATCCGAAAGGTGAAATAATCAAGCATAAAGCTCGATTAGTTGCAAAAGGATTTTTGCAAAAGGAATGGATAGATTTTGATGAGGTGTTCGCACCGGTAGCAAGGCATGAAACCATCCGATTAGTTGTTGCAATAGCTAATAACAACAGCTGACCGTTATATCAAATGGATGTCAAATCGGCATTTTTGAATGGTCCACTTGATGAGGAGGTCTATGTTGGACAGCCACCTGGTTTTGTGATTCAAAATCAAGAGGCAAGGGTCTACAAGTTAAGGAAGGCACTCTATGGTTTGAAACAAGCTCCAAGAGCTTGTAACAAACGCATAGATGGTTTTCTTATAGACATTGGTCTCAAGAAGTGCGTATTCGAACATGGTGTTTATGTGAAGTCGGATGCAAGCGAAGGAGTAATCATACTTTGTCTTTATGTGGACGATTTATTGATTACGGGCAGCTATGAAAGTTACATTTCAAAGTTCAAAGAAGATCTTATGAGGGAGTTTGAAATGACTGATCTTGGCACAATGAAATACTTATTAGGCATAGAGTTCCAAAAGACAAAGTTGGGGCTGCTCATGCATCAAAAGAGGTATGCAATGGAGATCTTGAAGATGTGTGATATGGAGCATTGCAATGCTGCCACAACACCAGCCGAGACACGTTTACAACTGTCCAAGAGTGAAGATGAGCAAGATGTGGATCCTACTCAATACCGGAGATTGATAGGATCATTGCGTTACTTGTGCAATACGCGGCCAGATTTAGCGTTTAGTGTCGGTATTGCAAGTAGGTTCATGGAGAGGTCGAAGGTATCGCACTTGGCAGCGATTAAGAGGATACTTAGATATGTGGAAGGTACTTTTGGCTGTGGAATTTTATTTCCTACAAATGACATGGGCAAAAGTTGCGAATTACTCGGATACACCGACTCCAATTGGTGCGGAGATAAGGACGATCGGAAATCAACGACCGATTATGTCTTTATGTTCGGAGGGGCACCAATCTTTTGGTGTTCTAAAAATGAGCCGATGGTTGCTCTCTTTCTGCGAGACGGAGTATATCGCAACTTCATTATGTGCATGTCAAGTTGTGTGGCTAGTGAACCTACTGCGTGAGCTGGACAACAACATGAGAAGAGTTGTTTTGTTGTTGATGGACAATGTTTCAGCCATCAACCTTGCTAAGAATCCCATAGCACATGGGAGGAGCAAGCATATTATGATGAGGTTTTATTATTTGAGGGAATTAGTGAGTTCTGGACAATTATGTTTGGGGTACTGTAGAAGCGAAGAACAAGTTGCAGACTTGTTGACGAAAGGCGTTACGAATGAGGTTTTCAAGAAACTTGTCATGAAGTTAGGCATGAAGAGTGGGGAGCATTTGAATTAAGGTGGTGTATTGGAAGTGATATATAATTCAAATGCAGTTTAGTGGCTTTAGGAAGCGTTTCGTAAAAGAGCTTATTTGAAAAGTTGTTTTTGAAAAACATAGAATGTTCTGCAGAACAGAAAAACCAGAAAATAAAAAAACGAAGAATGTTCTGTAGAACATAACAAACTAGAAAACCAGAAAACGGAAACTGATTAACATTATCCGTTTTATGCAATTTTGTATAAATTCATGTTTTAAATCAATTTTAGAGAAAACTTTGTTTGTATTGTTAGTTGTTTAGTTGAATACAGTAACTAAATGAGAATAACTTTAAAACCTAACAAATGACTTTATCATTATTATATAACTTTATCATTTTATATTTTGTTCTAAATTTTAAATTTAATAATATTTAATTTATTTTTGCAAAATCTGAATCAACTTAATTTATTTCTATTTTTGGGTGAAATTAAAAAACGAGTTCTAAAATGCAACTCATTGATGTTATAAATTTATCAATAATTAATCAACACTCGCATTAATCAACTAAATTAAAAAAAATTTTGAAAAAATAAAGATTAAATCTTTTTTTTTTTTTACGTAAAAAGAAAAAAGAAACTTCTCTAGTTTTATCGTTACTACATTTAAAGTTGACAACTAAGTCATTTTAAATATATTTTAAGATTCAATTCGACCCATTAATCAGCTATTTTTATGATTACTACATCTAAGGTTGACAATGAATTAAACTAATTTAAATATGTTTTAAGATTCAATTCCACAATTAAATTGTTAAAAGATTCAATTCGACAATTAAATTGTTAAAAGATTCTATTCGACAATTAAATTATTAAATTTGATTTATGAACAAAATACAAATTGTTTGTGAATTAGAATGTGGTCGAGTTCGAGTTAAAGCAAAAGGCTCGTATCAAACTCAAGTCGAATTTTAACCCGAACAAATTGTTAACGAGTTGGGTTTGACTAGAATTATTTCTAGTCTAACAATTTTGAAAATATTATTAAAGTGTGATATTTGGTAAGTTTAAATATCATTTATATATTCAAAATTATGTTCAACCGGTAATCCCCCACAACAATATAACTGATACCTTCTCACTAAACATTATTTCCAACAAGAAAGACAATTAAAAAGTAAACAACATATAAGGTAGCCTTTTTGGTCGAATTGGACAACAATTTTGGGTGTTTTGTTTTAATGACATCATCTTTGTATTATGTCTTTGTAAAACCGAAGTGTTTTAGGTAGCCTTTTTGGAATGTGCATTTTGAATTCAAATTACATACTTTGTCTAAATATGGTAAATAGGTTTGACCAGAATGGAACATATGTGAATGTATTTGAAGGGGGAATTTCCTGATCAAATAAACTAATTTCATTTGTAGTTATTTATTCTTTATTAATTTTTTTAGTGCATCTTTCATTTATGAGTCTACTTTTTATATTGAGGCAACGATAAATACAATTTTTATTTGATTGTTCTCTACTTGCTACATTAATTCCGAGTTAAGTCACGTGATATTGCAAGTGCTACAAGACACGTGCTCTAGATTTTTACTTGCTCAATGTTGTTATTGTCAAATGGTACGATTCCTAAGAAATGAATGCTTATATAAAAAAAATTGCCAACAAACACCCACTACATAGGAATCATATTATTTGATTGTAGCAAAGAACTTGCATAATATTTAATATGTGCTTTTTGTTAGGTCAAATGTATTTATGACGGATTTGAATATTTTTTTGGCAAAGGTTTAGAAGGGGATGATATGAAAAAAATGGCTGCTATCTCACAGTAGCATTTAAATGTGTAAATGATATTAAATTAATCAAAAGATTTTCCATATGATTCTTTAATTTCAATGTTAGGATTTTAGCGTTTTTGTTATTCATTTTTTTTTCTATAGTTGGGCGAATTAGATTTATGAAACTTATGTAAGTAATTATGCCATTTCCATTCTTGTATATTAATATAATAGTAAAAAATTGGACATAATAAAACAAGCTTTATATTATAGCAAATATGACACTTGTCCTTTAATCATGGCGTTTAAGATTATTTAATCTTTCTATTTTATAAAAATATATAATTGGAGCACATAACTATTACTTCACTTATAATTTTTTTTGAATGGTTCCAAGTGAAAACTCACATCTCTATAAAGATTTAAAAATTGGAGCATTCATGACCTCTGTATTTTCAACAAAATTGATGTCTTCTATCTTCCCATTTCTCTTGCTTGAATTTCTCTTTCTCTTTTGCTTTTCACTTCTCCTAATTGCTCATGTTTGTCTTTCATATTCCCAATAAAAGAGTATAATTCATTGAACTTTTGTTATTCAGATATACCTTTATCTACTTATAGTTTTTATTGTCTACTTTTGAATTCATACAAGTGATGATTTTTAATTTGATGTTTTCTTTTTAATTTGAAATCAAATTGTTGGGTTCTCTTTTATTTATTAAGGACTAAACAAAATAAGTGACTCTCTCAATTGTTATTCTTACCTAGATACTAAACCTTGCAACTTTTGACTTTTTGTGCACATACTATTTTTTCAGGACTTTGAGGTGAAAGGATGTAATGAGAGTGTTTTCTCTCTCTAATTTGTAGGATTGTAGCGGAATGTTGCATTGTATGATTTGATAATGTTTAATTTTTTACTTTTTTTTATCATGTAAGATTTATAGGTTCTGTTCTTTTGGAAGTATTAGCATTTTCTTAAAAGGAATGATTATGTTTTAATATTGAATTGGACAAACTTTTATTTGCCTTTTTATTTTTGGATTTTGCTTTAGAATGTTGTTTTTGTGTTCCAAGTTACTATATTGTGGCTAGTTGTATTTTGACAAATCTGTGTAGCAAAGTAACAAAATCAAAGTCTAATATTGGATATAGTACATCTTGATTGACTTTCTATTGATATCTTATTCCTTATCACGTATTTAAAGTTGCAACATTTTTTTCTTTTGGTTGATCAATTGATGCATATGGAGAAATGATACTTTTTTTCCTTTCTTTTTAAATTTAAAATGCTTCTAAATTTCCCATGAGTAACTTTTGATACCAACAAATGAAACATTTTCTCTCTCTTTGAGTACATAGATATTCTTCTTTTTGAGATTTATAGGTGCATTGCTATCTTTTTTCTTTCTTCTTTTTTTATGTATTATTCTTCTACTTTCTTTTCCTTACATTCATATGGTTGAATTTTTTTTTTCTTCTTTTTTAAGTTATAATTTCTTTCGTGATATTCATGTTGGCGAGAGATTATAAAAATAGTACGAGAGTTGTTCATAGTGTGGTAGCCACCTCTCTTTTACTTTTATTGTCTTTTTGTCATATTAGTTGAGAACTTTCTAGATGCAATATGTGCAACAGAAATACTAATAGTTTTAATTCATTTTCAGTTTTTTTCATGAATTTGAAATACTACTTATGTTTCTAATTGTGTGGAATAAGGACACTACAAATAATAGTAGTAAAAGAGACACTACAAATAAGGACACTACACATAATAGTCTCTTTTATTCACTTCTTTATTAATCTAGAGTTCCAAATTACGAAAACTGACTTTAAAAAAA
>JBBPBT010000809.1:428491-442934 GCA_037974875.1 Cicer bijugum | reverse complement strand
AATTAAAATAAAAGGACATTTAATTTTGAAATATATGATTGCATGGAATCTGAATTCAATATTTAGTTTTTTTTACTATTATATTTTTATATTTTTAAAAATTAAATAATATATATTTTATTAAAATTTATATATTAAAATTTTTTATTTTTATTATAATGAAATTGTATATGTAGTGTGTTACTTTCAACTAAACACTAAAACAAATATTAAATTTTTATTGGTCGTATTTTAAAAATACGATCTCCTACTGATCACATTTAAGAGATATAATATTATATTATAAAATAAAAAAAATATTTTGATATATATATTTTAATGTGAAGTATAATAATTAATTTTTTAAAAATAAATATATATTTACTGAGAATAGTTTACTATACTCTATACAATGCAGCTTTTAAGAAACTCTTGGGAGATTCATTTTTGCAGCGTTTATTTTGACCCGAGATTCTGGCACCAACTGTGTACTACTATGTTCAATGCTGCACTTTAATATGCTCTATTCATTAAAAGAAGGGAAATTTTATAGATAGCACTGTTCCTGTTCTCAAAATAAAATGGGTTATGATTAATTCAGCAGTTACAAAGTGAGAAAAAAAATGTGAAATGACAACATGATTATTAATCATTAAAGAAAAAGACAAAAAAATATTGGCTGGGTCCAAACAGAATAGCCAATAAGATTTTATTTTTGAGGAGACTAATAGGATATTGTTAAATAAATTAAGCAATGTATATGATTCCAATCTGAGCAGTAAAAGTTGCCTTTATATGATGAGTAAAGGATAAGGATCATTGATTTGATTTTTTTAAATAAGAAATCTAAGACACAGGTCGTTTGCATATGGAGTTATATATAATAAAACCTTTTTAAAAAAATTATAATGAATAATAATTTTCTACACCAGCAAAAGACAAAGTTACTCGACACTCCAACCAAGCAAGAGTATTGGACCAAATATATACATAGTTCATATAAGTAACAAAATAAAAAATACTCTAAATTTGTAATCTTTTCATTCCAACTTATAATCAAGAAACCAAATTATGTGGCAATCGTGCAACATTTTGGTTGTAATATGATTATTTTTACTAATATGCCAAACAAAGATCCTAGAAAGGCACCAATTAAACAAAAGAAAAATCTTATTGAATCCAATAAAAAGTATACACTTTTTTGTTACAGCTTTAGACTAAACGAAAAGCTCACCAAATTGGTCCCACACAAACTCCTTATGGTCAATATCCATAAGCTCTCTGCTCTGCCCCTACTCATCTATCTATGATCCTAATTCCTATGTCTCAAATGTCCTTTCACACACTCCCAACAAACAAAGACAGTAATTTCCCATTAACCAATATATTCATCACTATTTTCCTTTTCTTTATATCTTTCAATTAAAGAATTTAAAATAATGAACTGGCCATCACTTTGGGACAGAAACTTAGCAACTTCCCATATTAACATTTTCCGTTGTTGAAGTTCTTGTTTCACTTCAAAAGCTGCTTCAACTCAAACTGTGCACAACCGTTCTCATATTCAACAAGCTCAACAATAACAATACTCAACGTTAATTCCTTCACTATTTATTGTTTGTTTATTTTACTATTATTGTTATTATTATATATTTACGGACACGTGTCAATACGAGTATAATATACGAACTGAAAAATGGGATGCACGGTGTCCAAGCTCGATAACGAGGAAACGGTACGGCGGTGCAAGGAGCGCCACCGTTTCATGAAAGACGCAGTTTACGCCCGTCACCACCTCGCGGCGGCTCACTCCGATTACTGTGAGTCTCTTCGCCTCACCGGTTCTGCACTCTGCGCATTCGCCGCCGGTGAACCACTCGCCGTCTCCGACGACATCCCCGCCATTTTCCTCAACACAGCTACGAAGAAAACTCACCAGCCACCACCTTCTCCTCCGGCTACCGTAACAACCTCCAAACTTCGTAAAGTTTCTGAAACTAATCGCCGGAAACCGCCTCCGAAGCTTAAGCTTCCACATATTCTCTCCGAATCGAGCGTTTGTTCCACGCCGAGAAGCGAGTTTCCGAACTGGTTCTTCCCAACTGCGCAGCAAACTCAGTCCACAGCTTCGGAAACCTCTTCCGTTTGGAATTGGGAGAATTTCCATCCTCCTCCGTCTCCTCCAAGTTCCGAATACTTCCGGCAGCATTCTCAGCCGCCGAATCACATGTCAGAAAATCCGAATTCCGAATCTCTAGGATCCGATTCAGAATCAGGATCCTTTTATAACATGTTCCACTCGAAAACTCATCTTCACGATCGCAAATTTGAAACTACAAACGTTGATTTCGAGAGCAAGAGATTCGGACCAGAATCAGAACCAGTTTGTTCGGAAACGGAGCGAGAGGAGGTTCGGTGCAGTGATTGGGAGGATTGCTACGGCTCCACGAGTTCATCAGAAATGGAGGAAGGAATCTCCGGGGTTAGATCATCAGTGAAACACGAACCAGTTACGGGTGGCGATGTTCCGGCGAGTAATGACGGGAAGACCGGTGAGGAGGTAATTGAGGAAAAGGTTATGATGAGGCATAAGGATTTGAAAGAAATAGTTGAAGCGATTAGAGAGAATTTTGAGAAAGCTGCGGTTGCCGGAGATGAGTTATCGGAGATGCTTCAGATTAGTAGGGCTCAACTTGATCGGAGTTTCAGTCAGTTGAAGAGTAAGATTTTTATTTTGGAGTATTTATTAGTTCTGAAATTGCGGGAAAATATTTTAAATCAGTTTATTCAATCCAAATTTAACAAAAATTTCAAATATATTTTTAATTCTTCTTATTATAATTTTGTCCTTTTGTTATATATAGTAAATTCTTTATTTCGTTTGCATCCCTCTGAAAATAAATTCATTTTAAAATAATCACGGTTCAATTTTTGTTAAAAAAACTTTCACATTATTAAAATGACGTATTAATATATTTTAAATTAAAGATAAGTTAGAAATCAGCTTACCTGAATGAACCGAGCTGTTTGAATGAGGTAGTTTGATATGTGGATGGGTCATAACGGATCACATGACACACGGAATTGTAAATGTAGGATATACAAGTTTGAATGGTGGAGTACTAGAGAAAAAAAGTTGTATAAATTTCAACTTTTTAGCGTCAGTCTCTCAATCTCACTTTGTCACATTTATCATTGGAACCAACTCACTCACATCACTTACAAATTTGCTCTGACGGCTTACACTGATATAAAAATTGTTCGGGATTAGACTTATAATTTACTAGTTCGATTTTGATTGAATTGCCAAAATTTGGCCGGAATACACTCGTACATGATCGATTGACAACTCTACTATTATGAAAAGATTACATTAGATTAAGTTGAATTGGAAAATGATGATGATTTTTAATTTGAATGCAGAAATAGTGTATCACTCAAGTAATTTTTTTAGTCAACTAAACTCGAGTTGGACCTCAAAACCGCCATTGGCAATTAAGTATCGGTTCGATGCCGGTTCGCTTGAAGGGCCGGGCGGTCCGAGGAGCCTCTGCTCCACATTGGACCGGCTTTTGGCTTGGGAAGACAAACTCTCCAAGGAAGTGAAGGTAAGTAAAGATCTTGTATGGAGTGTAGTACTAGCATATGAAGAAGAGGAGTGTTAACTACACATTCTTTAGCACATATTTCAACATATTATTTTCTATTAATTGAAATTTATATGGATTCTACCATATTGTGAGTCCCATTTAAATTTGTTGGAATCCATATGAATTTTAATCAATAAAAGAGTGTGAGTTGGAAAATGTGTGTTAAAGAGTGTATTGTTAGCATTATTCTATAAATAATGATGTATTATTAATCTTGAATTGAACCAGTCACTTTCAGTGCATTATTATGGGTGGATGCTACCGTGAACCAATATTATAGATGGTCCATCATATATCAGTGTTTAAAACTTTTTTAAAATATTAACGATGATTGATGATACTTCTTAAAAGTATAAATTAATTGTATTCTTGATTTGTATGGCTGAGATAAATACTCGATTGATATCAGTTTGATAAAATAAGGAAAAATGAATGTGTCTCTTAAACTTCAATTTGTCTCAAATCAACATTAATCAAGTCACATTTTCAAGGTAAAAACAAGGAGAACTGTTTAATTATATTTATGAAGAGTGTAGTCGATCATCGATTGAGTTTCAAGTGTCATCTATCATTGAAAGTTGTAAAAATTAATTTATGCTGCATCTTTATACTAAAAAAAATCACTTCATTTTAAATTCAATTTTAACTAAAATCAATTTGAAGTGCTAATGCTTTTGGTTGCATAATTAGGCTAGAGAAGGTGTGAAGATTGAGCATGAAAAGAAATTGTCAGTTCTGCAGAATCAAGAATACAAGGGAGGCGATGAAGCAAAAATAGACAAAACCAAGGCTTCCATAACAAGGTTACAGTCATTAATTATTGTAACATCTCAGGCTGTGTCTACTACCTCAGCTGCCATTAATGGTCTTAGAGACTCTGATCTTGTTCCTCAGCTTGTTGAGCTTTGTCATGGGTATGGCTCTATTCTGCTATTAGTCTATTACTGTTTTTAATTTCTTTTTGGATAGTCAAATGATGTTGTTAGTATGTTACGATTAGTAGTCAGTGTTTTAGTCTTAGAATTTTTTCTTGTCTCAGCTCAACCACTTGAGCTAAGCCTTTGGAGAGACTATTGTTTTTAGTAATTGTATGTACATAGTATGGAAGGACAGTGAAATAAACATATTCTAGTAAAACGAGAGATTGTACCATTGAGTCAACAAAGCTAAGAACTAAGGACACAAGGTGTTTGACATTCAATCCAAGGCAATTAAAGCATATTATGGGTACTCATTCAATTGCTATTCGTACTTTCATAAATGAATTACATAAATTTCATTGGGCCACCAAAACTTTATTAGAGAAAATATAAGAAGTATGAAGTCTTCTGCCAATTCAGAATCAGTATTGGTCTTACAAGGTACTTTTTATGAATTCAACAAAACATATGTTGCATTCTGTGTTGCCATAATATAGAATCATTATGTGTCTTGGATATAGTAGAATTTTCAATACTCTTTAATCATGTGTGAAAGAGTAATCTACGTGCATCTTTAGAATCATATTAAGTTCGACGAAATAACAGTGATAGTGGTTTTATTGAAATTTTGCTAAAATCACAGTAGCATACTATGATTACGTCAAACTTAGTGTCAGGTCACTCTTTATAAAACTAACTTATAAGGTGAAGGATGTCACTCATTTTTAGTTTAACTCATTTTTATAAAACTAACTTATAGTTGAATGCAGTATTGCTTACTGCTCCGGTATGCCACTAGCTTCGTCGGCTCTTTATTTTCCATATTTTGGTCCAAACATTGTTAGCTCTGCCAACTGCATGTGCCTCTTTGTACCAGACTGCCAACTGCATGTGCCTCTTTGTACCAGACTGTTCAACTAGTCCGTAGAAAAATCACACCTTGGCCCACTATTGCACCTGTCAAAATCTTGTGTCATCTAAAAATGTTATACCCCATTTTAGCAAACATGACTTACATCATAGAAACCATTGTATTTGTTTTTCCTTTGAATGAATAGAAAAAAATGGATTGATATTGACCCGAACCAATTCATTAACCGCGATCAATCCTAAATCAGATAAGTCATTTCTTTTCCTGATATATGACGTATGAGATTGCTTGCACGGTTAGTGTAGATTAGTTTTAGAATGACATTTAATGAGAATTCATAATTTTACCCCTTTATATCATTAATTTTAAGATTCAATTACAAGAGTTGGCTGACATGTCGGAATAGTGGATTCACACTAAATGCATGTGTAAAATTAGTTTGCATTGAAGCTGAATCTCCTTTAAACTGATATATAAAAGCAATTATGTAGCTAATAGTTTTGAGAAAATGTTGGCAACACACTTTTTAACACACGCTCTTTTTAATTAGTTAAAATCTACACCGGTCCTACTAAATTTATATGGAACCTGTATGATTTGGTGAGACCTACGTCAATTTTAACCAATCAAATAGTGTTTTAGAAAGTGTGTGGTAGAGAGTGTATATTAGCACTTCTCTTGTTTTTTATCTAAGTTAAAGATAGAGTTGCCTCTCACATATTGTTCTCTTATATTTGTGACATGCCAAATACAGAATAATTTACATGTGGAGATCAATGCACCAATACCATGAGACACAAAGCAACATTGTACAACAAGTCTGTGGCCTAGTCAACCGATCATCCAAAGGTCACTCAACATCTGAATCACACAGACAGACAACTAAAGATCTTGAATTAGCTGTGTCAGCTTGGCACTCCAATTTTTGCAGGCTCATAAAATTTCAAAGAGACTTTATTCTGTCTCTACATGGCTGGTTTAAGCTGAACCTTATTCCAGTCAATAATAATGACAAAAACAACAGCATTGAACCTTCTGATGCATTTTCGTTTTGTGATGAATGGAAACTAGCACTTGACCGTGTCCCCGACACGGTCGCTTCGGAAGCAATCAAAAGCTTCATCAATGTTGTACATGTCATATCTGTCAAGCAATCTGAGGAGCTAAAGATTAAAAAGAAAACTGACAATGCCTACAAGGAACTTGAGAAGAAAACTTCATCTATAAAAAATATAGAAAAGAAGTTTTACAACTCGTATTCTATGGTTGGTATTGGTGTACCAGACTCTGTGAATGATAATGGACAAGGTTTGGATGCAAGAGACCCTCTTGCTGAGAAAAAATTGGAACTTTCGATTTCTCAACTACGCGCCGAAGATGAAAAGATGAAGCACTCAAAGGCTATTGAGGTTACAAGAGCTATGACACTTAACAATTTGCAGACTGGTTTGCCTGGAGTGTTTCAAGCATTGACAAGTTTTTCTTCATTATTCATTGAGGCTCTTGAATCAGTATGTGTTCATTCATATGCCATGAAATAGGTAAATTTGTAATTTATTTTTTCTGCTTTGAGGCTGTTTTTTTGTGGCACTGCCTCTTATTGTTCTATATGTTATAACTGTTTGGTTTATCTTGAAATGTAAATTATGAAGAATTTTTTTATTCTATTTTTCCTCTTATGGGAAAGGAGATTGGCTCTTTTTGTACAGGCAAATTTCTTAACTTATTGTATCAGAGTATTAGAAATTTGATTGTATAAATAAATCTATGCATTGAGGGTTATGAGGCTATCTAATATAAATTGTTTATGAATTGATTTTTGCTTCATAGAATCCTGAATTTTGTGTGTTGAGTAACAAATAATTAGAACTTAAGAAAATAGTAAACTTCAACAAGGATTTTGTTAGTATTTTCTGACTAAGAAGTATGTGTCATTTAAGTTAATATCCATTTCTTAAAAATATGATTAGCTATTTTGATTGGAAGTATTAAATTGTAGATTAGTTACTATTTAAGTAGATTATTACACTAAATGAGAGTATTTGAAGAAAATTGATAAATACTTCTGGACTCTAAACTAACAAATATTTTGATATTGATGGTAAATTTCAATTGAGATGATAAATTTCATTATAATTAACACACTACTTTAAGGTAGTGAAGTAGAACACAAGACAATATTTTAACAATATCGATATTTGATAGTGAAATTAAAATTTAAAAACATAATAATTTTATCTTTATCATTTACTTTTCATCTTCTATAACTACACGAACTTCAAAAATACTCTACAAAAAGAAAGAACCACATTTATTCCAGGTTCAAACATCATTTTCCTTTTTTTATCCAACCAGCATTTAATGTTGTCTTGAGAGTATCCTCTAGATGGCATGTGCTACACGTTGAAATCGAGAGTGGGCCTGCGCCTTGGTGGATTATCATTATTGGGCCAAATTCAAAAGTATTCTTTGTCTTACACACGTATAGTTGATATGAACGAACATTAATAATTTTTTTTTTTAAAATGAATAACATTAAATATTGTAGATCTTGCATTATTCTTAATGGCTGATCATATACGTAAAAAATTGATTCAAGTTATGATTAAGTGTTTTGTTAGATAATTTTTTATTGATTTCTAAAATATTTATATGTATTATTATCGTGTTTTATTACTCTCTGGATGAAGAATGTATCAATTTATGATCAATTTGATTATAATATTCTTATGTTAGCATTCGAGTGAAAATTATTTTATCAACAAAAGATTATTTGGCTTTGTTTTGATGAATGTAATAGACATGATCCGAATTCACACAGCTACTTGGTTGTTAGTTATTCACTTTTTTTTAAAATAAAAAAAAAATCCACAATGGACCACTTTGGTTAATAGTCATCACTTTGATAAATGGTCCACCGGTAATTTAATTGATGGTTTTTCAATAAAAATATATGAAAACTTATATTTGGTTGTTAGTTATTTACTTTTTCAAAAAAAACAATCCACAATTTAAGTTTGTTAAACAAATCCTATGATGGAACCACTTAGGTAAATAGTCATCACTTTGATAAATAGTTCACCTATGATGTAATTGATGGTTTTTCAATAAAAATATACGAAAAAACAAATGTGCCTTTCAAAATTAAATTTGTCGAACCGACATCACTCATGTTAGGGTCTCAACGGTAAGGACGAAAATGATTGGTAACTTCTACTCTCAAAGAGTGTCTCTGAACATCGTTAGAGTTTCGAATGATTTTTAAACATTGGTCTAAGATGAACCATATGTTTTGCTGGTCTTCCGAAGCACTTGTCTAATTTGTTAATGATTAATACTGTAAGCTCTTATGAAAAACATTTTCATAAGATTTTATCCACTTGCTGTCTAATTTTTGTATCTGGTGTTATGATAAACTGTATTGCATATATCCTTCTATCAATGTTGTGAGCATATGAAATTGAGAATGATGATTCTTTTGTTTCCAAATTATTGCCATACGGATGCAAAATAATTTCCATATATTGGTTTATTTGTTTGACAACAAGTATTGAAGAGCTCTAACCAAAACTATTTGATTTGATACCAACATGTCCCTAACAACCCTTTTACCTTCCAATTTACGTAATCTGTTACTTATTTCTTTTTCAGGAACTTATTTTTGCTTCTCTAGTTCAAATGGTGTCATAATTAGAACATATAACTTCTTTGTCTCAAGATATCGGGACCTCTCGTTGCTGAAAATCATGAGCAAGTTTCATGAAGTTTAAGCTAGTCAGCAAAATAAGCCAAAAGACCTATCATACACAGTATTCCAACATGACCTTATTCATGTGTTTTATTTTATAAATTTGTATAATTTTTATTATTTATCAAAAGAAAATCTCCAAATTCCTATCCCTAAACAAACCTTGACAATAAGTTATATATGGCCAGTCAGTGTCACAACTCTTCCTTTAGCAGCTTTCAGAAACATTAATGTCTTCATAGGGACAAAAAATGGGACATGAGTGAATTGTGACAACGCTATATAAAGGCTGTCTACGTGATATTGATAAGTATTGGTTCATCACTGTGCAAATGGACAATGAATCTACAGTACATGCAGAGCAAAGGTTCTAGAGGGGACCAAATATAAACCATGAAAAGTAGTGATCATATATCACCAAAATGGAAAGCATGCTTCAGTGGATTGTGGTCCTCGATTTTACTTTAGTTAAATCTTCTTTCATATTCATTTTATTATTTATATTCAATGGTTTGATACTTAGAGGAGTGCTAAGAACACTCTCTTTTCAACACTCATTCTCTCTTATTGGGTGAAATCAATATGGATCTCACACTTTAGAAATTAGTCTCAGATAAAATGGTAGGATCCACTTGACTTTCATCCAATAAAAGAGGGAGTGTTAGAGTGGGTCTTGGAAAGAGAGTGTTCCTAACATTTCTCTTGATACTTATCATCATGTATATGTTTCGTTTCATGAATTAACATAGAAATTATGGCAGACACTAGTAAACCATTTTAGAGTTAAGACTGAAGACTATTTTTCATAAACTATAACATTGTAATTTGTACGAGTGAAAAACTGCACAAAACAACTTTGTTTAAAATGATTTTTGGGGAAGATTCACATACCTTATTGGTCTTATTAAGATAAAAGAGATACTCCCTTTGGTAAGGAATGGTAGAATTGTAAAAGCTTTACATTTATATAATTCAGCTGACATGGAAAATCAAACCAGCAATATGAGCATTCTATGTTAATTGCCATGATAGTCATAGACAGACTAAGGTAACACAACAAATACCATCAGCTGTACCTGATCACATAACAAAACTTATCCAAAAAAATATGAAGATTAATAAATCTCGTGAGTATTAAAATTATGTATAGAAACACTTCATTTATGGATTGATTATCCACAAGTATTCTGACATAAGACAAGGAGATCCAACCTAATCTAAACATGGGGTATCATATTTCCAACTGAAATGGAATTTCACTACAAAGCAGATAAGCTGAACTAACATGGTAATACTAGAAAAATAACTGATCATGGCAAATACAATAAAAAGAAGATTGAGGAATCCAAACTAAAAGAACTCAAAATCCAGATATTTACCCCCAGACTTCATTTCATTACCTACTACCCTCTTACTAGTACTGCCAACCCCAACAGCATCAACTGCTGCTCCAACCTTCATAGGTGGCGACGGTTCATTTTCCACTGGTCTTGGGACTTCTGGCGGTGTGCTGCACCTAATCAATGCCCAGTTCACACCTTCAAAGAAAGGATGCTGTTTGATCTCAGTTGCACCTCTCTTAACCCCAAGACGATTCTGTGGTTCCTTCACCAGCAAGCCACGGATCAGATCCCTGCTGGCATAACTGGTTGCTGGTGATTCGGGAAATTTGAGCTGCTGACCTACTACATTGAAAAGCGTAGCACGGTTTCCTGATCCTTTAAAAGGGGTTTTACCGTATAATAGCTCATGCAAGAATATTCCAAATGTCCACCAATCAACTGCACTTCCATGACCTTCCCCTTTGATAATTTCAGGCGCAAGGTATTCATGGGTACCGACGAAGGACATAGATCGTGCAGCAGTAGGCTCAGCAACGAGCTCTGGAAGTGTTCTGGAAGGATACCCAGGTTCAGCTCTTGGCTTCCTTGATTTCTTGTTTTTCTGAGGGAAGAGTCGAGGAATAAAACATGCAGGTTGTATGCATACTGATGACGGCTCAATACAAGCAGGTTGAACACAAAATGCACCGCCGGCCCGCTTTGAAGGGTCTCCATCATAAGTTCTAATAAGAGTCGGTGAAACTGTGCATCTTAGTGAAAGATCAAAATCTGAGAGCATTATGTGACCATCATCTCGGACCAACACATTTTCAGGTTTAAGGTCTCTATACACAACGCCAAGCATGTGAAGATATTCAAGAGCAAGCAGGACCTCTGCAGCATAAAACCTACATGCAGAGAAAATGAAAATGTAAATCTTTATGAAAAAAACAGTCACTTGCATATAAAAAACAGATTCAAAACTATGATAGCACATTTTATGCACACATGTTTCAGATTTTAAAGAGATGGCACATTTTAGAGTTATGGCACATTTTCTTAACAATATGGATTGCATATAACACTGCCTATATAGAAAATGTCTTTACTTTCCACCAAAGCCTGGACAGGATATAACATATCCCAAACATGTATAGCAAGCAGAAAACATTTCCTTCGGGAGCAAATAGTATAGAGGGCCACCTTCGTTGGAGGGGAAACTATGGCTGTGCAGAAACAAAAGTTCATATAATGTAACAAAAATAGTTCAAAATAGCAAAGCTGCAGATCCTTTACATGTATCCGAGATTAAGAATAAACAGATAAGGAACAAACAAATCCTTAATTCCCTCTTTCTTTTGATGTTAAGAAATTTTATCAAAAATTCTCCAAATGTAAAAGATTAAGGAACAGACAAAAACACTATCTGGTCAAGATAAAGCTTCATGAAAATCAACAGAGAAATTACATCAATAACACTAAATACATGCACATACATGCAAAATCATTGAGAAATATTTGCTGTAGTACAAAGTGGATACAAAGCAAATTCTCATGATGGAAAACAATTAACAAAGATTATGCAAAGGATTTTAACTATGTAAATATAAAACATACCGTGCAGCATATTCAGAGAAATGTTTCCCAGGTTGCCGCTGTCTTAAAGTGTGTAGGTCACCCCCAGGACAATATTCCATTACCAAACAGGAGAAACGGTCAGTCTCGAAATGTGTATACAGAGTGGGAAGAAATGGATGGTCCAGCAACTGCAATATCTCTCTCTCTGTCTGTGCTCTAGTCAGCTTCTTTCTGCTTGCTAGGGATGCCTTGTCCATAACTTTCATTGCAAAATAACACCGAGTTCCACTCAGCTCTGAGAGATATACACTCCCAATGTCACCACATCCAAGTCGTCTGAGTAATCGAAAATGACTCATGCCCAAAATTCCATCTCGTAATCTGACGGCAAGGATAGCATTCCACCTTGGATCGTTTCCTTTGTGAGGCTTATTGGCACTACCAGTAAGGTTGCTCCAGTTGCTATCATCACTGAGGCCACTACTATCACTTGGACGACTAACACTAGTTTTTGCACTCTCAAGTGAATCACCCCTTACACTCCCTTTAGTGCTATTAAAGTTCCTATCTAAACTAAGCATGCCATCGCTGGTCATTGCATCACTCCGATACGTACTAGCACAACTATTAACAATGCTCATTGCCTTGACAACCCCAGTACTATCAATACTACTAAGTGGACTGACATTGCCATTAGGAGTAGGAGGCAAAGAAGCATCCCAAACACATTCCTTTTCATCAGAATCTGGAGCAAGGAGAGAGTTCTCGGTATTCTGAGATGCTCGAGAACCTGCGAAAGGCGAGGATAAGTTCCCCGTGTCATTTAGTTCTTCAACCAGACTTTCTTGAGGGGAAAGAAGAGTTGAACTTGGTTTTTTGGCAGGAACACGGATCGAGAGATCTTCTAGGAAAGGGCCCTTCATGGACAAGTTCTTAATTAAGCATCCGGGCTCAGATTTGTTTTGACCTATCGGTACATAAACCGTTCTCATGAGATCTGTATCAACAGGTTCTGGGGGATGACTAGCACCAGCAAATAAACTATGATCCCCATCCTCAAATGAATCACTGCTCCCCTTCAATGTCTCTACATCATACATCAGATCTTCAGCTTCTAGCAGAGAATCTTTTCCTTTCCATGTTCTAGTAGGCTCAAATGAAATAGATTCCGGAGACTCTCTAGTATCAAACTCCATATCATCTCTAACCAATAGTATTCGTGCATTCGATAACTGAGCCACTTCCCTGATGGAGGCCAAACGTGTCATAGGCACATCCCTTGCCTGCGACAATTGATTCAGTTCTCTAGCCGAAATCCACCTAGCATTCGAAATCTCCTGCCCGTGTAGTCTCTGACCTGCCTCTCGTGTAGCAGCCATGTGTGGTGATACCTCAACCAGGATAGGCAAGGGTCGAGGATGTACCTTTGGCTCTGCGAACCTCTCCATGACTAATTATCACATAAAGACTTATAACTACAAAGAACCTGCAAATAGAACAAAAACATCACTCAATATTTTCACTCAGATTTCAACAAACATTTTTTTGGATAAGCAAATGTTAATACATTAGTTGCTATGTTTTATATTTCTCTTTCACCGGGATTTCAACTCTGGTCTTTGAACTCCTTCACACCTTAGCTCAAAACAGCTGAGCTACCTAACCCCCCAGATTTCAACAAACATGACGATGAAGAATGAATATGAATTCCTCAACTCTCCAACAAATGAAACAAAACTATGAAAGAATCAAGTAATCCTACTTTGATTTAAAATAGTAAATGAATGTAATTGAGCTTAATGGTGCTTTTTAACATTAACATAAATATATATATACAAATTAATTTCGAAAGCTACAAAATACCAAACCCTTAACAGTTAACACTAACAAATACCCAAAGTAGGAAGGTATTAATAAAAGTATCTAGTTAGTTCGAATATTGAAAATCTATTAAAAAAAAAACGGTATCTATAGATAGAAACATGAATGAATGTAGAAAAACAAAAAAAAAATGAAGAAAATAGAAAATGCAAGATACAACAAAATACACTTGCATTGCTCGAAAATACCTAGATAGATACATAAACACAAAGACGAGATCTAGGCTTCAAAAATTAGGGAGAGGGAAAAGGTGTAGAATACAAACCCAGCATTGAAATTGAAATTGAAAAGAAGATGAAAATTTGCAACTAGTTGTTATTTTTGTTTCACCACAATCCCAATGCACTCTCTCTCTCTCTCTCTCTCTCTTTCTCTCTCTTTCTCACACTGAAGAAAAGAGTGAAGAGAAGTGTTGTTGCTGTTATTGTTGGTGATGGTTTATGTCTCTCAACCTTTTGCTTTTTTTTTTTTTTTTTTTTTTTTTTTTTTTTTTT
>JBBPBT010000809.1:403785-419310 GCA_037974875.1 Cicer bijugum | reverse complement strand
TCTCTTTTTTTTTTTTTTTTTTTGCATTCCTCATTCTTCCAACTTTTCTATATTTAGCTATATCATTGTTCGGATTTTGTCGCCGCGTCAGTTAATCTTTCAATTGCACAACCAAGTCGTAATTCGTGGAGTATATAACTAACTGCTAATTTATTTAACTGAAATTTGTTGAAATTTGCAGTCTCCGGATGTATTGAAGAGTGAAGAGTATCGTCAATTGTTTCGTCTTCCACAGGAAGAAGTGAGTGATTTTCGATCTTTAAATAGATATTATAATGTCTCCACTTTGTGGTTTCTTTATTGGTTTTCTAATTAGCATCATATGATAGAATCATGGAATAGTTGACCATCCTTGTGTTTGTTTGTTTCTTCGTATTTGTATGTTTTATTGGAATACATGTATGTATGTGTGACTGTGTTATCTTTTATATTTTTCATGGTGCAATGAGATGATAAATCATTTTCCTCTAGGATTGTGTTTTGTTGTGGATGTATAGGGTCCATGCGCTTGTGTCCTCAGAATACATTTTGGGTTGTTAGAGTGACATGTAACTTATGTTTCTTATATGGCGTTTTGGGTGGGAAAGCTTTTGCGGTTAATCACTAATTTATAATCCTAGTTGTGAAAAGTAAGGAGATAGAATAATAGCTATATATTTCGTAGTAAAGTGGAATATTCTTCATGCTATCAATGCTTATGCACCATAAATAAAGTTAGCAAATACTCATACTTATTGAGAACATATCTATATCTATATATATATATAATGTTGTCAATTGCGGCGCTATTGCGTGCAATTGATGAATTGTGTTGCGGCGGCGGCCATCTCCACAGCGCCCCTCACTCTGAAACCGCCGTCACCCGTTGCGGCAATTGCGGCCGCGAATGGCGTTGCGTTTGACCCGGGTCCACGACCTGCTACTCTGTTTTTTTAGAGTTTGTTGAATTTTTTTAATTTCATTAAGGGTATTTGAGTCTTTTTGCACTCAAAGTCCTATTATTTTATTATTTATTGACCTTTCTCCTTCTTCACGTTATTATTTTAAATCGCAAACATAACTGCTGTGACCGTTCCTCTGTTTTCTTTTTCGTTAATATACTTATATTATATTTTATTCTTCCTTCATATACTTCTATTTTTTGCCATTTTGGTTATGAAATATGAAGCACTATGATTACCCCTTTATTTTTGTGTATTTTATTTTTACTATTTTTTAGTATGTTTGTCTAATGTTTGTATTTTATGTTTAGTCTATATACTACTTTTGGTCTTCACAATAGCGCTCATCCCGCTATCCGCAATCCCGCTATCCCATTTTTGAGGTTGGACGCCCCGCACTGCTATCCGGGAATGACAACATATTATATATATATTGGATGTCATAGATTAGGATCAAGACAGAGCTTTAGATACACCTACATCAGTAATTTAAGCACTGATACGTTGCTATTGTACATACACTAATAGTTCTAGTTGAGTAGTTGAAAGAGGGTAAGTACAACTTATTGTGGAAAGTGGACAAAAGCTTTCTTTTGTTTAAGCAGAAGATAGAATATGAAATATAATTTTGTTGGAGGCGCACTGATTCTAGATTAGAGGTAAAATTTGGAAATCATACCACATTTCACGGTTTATGTACACCGGACCAATCACAAAAAACATTGCAGAAATAGAAGGAGACATAAAATAAACACATGATTCAAGTAGGATGGATGAAATAGAAGAATCCCCTGTGGGTCTAATTTGTTATAAAAAAGTAGCATTCAAACCTAGATGGACATTTTATGGCAAAACTATAAGAATCTGGGATGTTGTATGAGGTTGAATATCAGGTGGTAAAGAGCCAACTCAAAAGTAATCATCACAATGCTGCAGAGATCAAAATGTTAAAATGGATTATTTAACAGACAAAACAATATGATTAAGAATTGAAGTATATGAGAAAATAATTGGGGTATCAGTTATCACATAGTGTGGAAAAGATGGTCTGTAATTATTAGACATGATTAATCATACGACATCATGGTGTTGTTCTGTCCATGTATTGTTGTTGCTGAGTTATATCTATTTACTCAAAATTCAACGAATCATATTTTTACTTTTGTATTTTCACACTGAGAAGTAATTTTACCTTAGTCTATTTAAACCAACATATCTACAAAGTAGTTTTACTTGAACCACATTAAATTTATAGAAGCTGTTACAAATGTGCATATTCTTAGGTTTTTTAAGTCCATGCATATGAACTTACAATGAGTTCACTCCACTTTCCTATTTTTTATAATTGTAGACAATTCTCATCTGTTCTCTTTGCCTTTAGGTTCTTATTGAAGATTTTAATTGTGCCCTCCAGGAAAACATACTTATCCAGGTAATAATCTGATGATAACTTGTTATTAAATGGTAATAGGTTTAATTACTGCACAATATCTTTTAAGTACTATATTTTACTTTTTAAAGTAAAATGTACTTCAACATCTAGTATCATCATTTGTTTTCCTGATGGTTTATTAATTGTTTCTTGTGCAGGGTCATATGTACCTCTTTGTCAACTTCATTTGTTTCTACTCAAACATTTTTGGGTTTGAGACAAAGGTAAATAGCTTACGTCACAATTTATGCATTTAAACTTATTCTTTGAAATCCTTATGATACAGATTACATTTATATCTATCGATTTTATATTGTACATATCAGTGTTGTGAAATAGCATCTATGGCGTAGAGAACTTTAACAAACCGCTATTGTTCTGCGAGATGTGATTTAATACAAAGTGTTGTAAAATAGCAGCTATAGCAATGCAGTGTAGCGAAATTTGAACAAACAACTATTACTTGCGATTTGTGATTAACAATACCAGTTTATATGTAAATAAGATAGACTACAAATGAAGAAGGAAAAACTGAATATTATTGTGCTTAATTTCATTAATGTTTTATTCTTGTTTCACACTAGCTGGGTCTTGTTTCACTGAACTCTTTTCCCCCTCACCATGGTTTTATCCCATTGGATTTTCCTAGTAAGGTTTTTAACGAGGCATTTGATGCCAATCTATTATGTGTACTTGGGTTTTGGCCTAGTCCCCCAAGAATTTTCTTCTTCATTTTATTAAAATATATTTATTGGAGTGTTGCAAATGATAAGTGATAATCATGTGGTGCCGACATAATTGGTATGTCATAGTTGACATGTGATGCTTCTGCACTCTAATTTTGTTTAAAAAAAGGCAAAGGTACAAAATATAGACTAAAAATGGAGAAGGAAAAACCGGATATTATTGTGCTTAATTTCATTAATATTTTATTATGGTTTCACACTAGTTGGGTCTTGTTTCATTGCACTCTTTTTTCCCACACCATGGTTTTACCCCATTGGATTTTCATGGTAAGGTTTTTAACGAGGCATTTGATGTCAATCTATTATGTGTACTTGGGTTTTGGCCCTAGTCCCTCAAGATTTTTCTTCTTCATTTTATTAAAATATATTTATTGGAGTACTGCAAATGGTAGGTGATAATCATGTGGTGCATGCCTCTGCACTCTAATTTTGTTAAAACAATATTCATGTAAAAAGGTGAAGGTACAACATATAGACTATAGCACATATATGTTATTAATGACTATCATAAAATTACGAAGAGAATCAATAAAAAAACTGTAGATAAAAAGGAGATGTCCCTATAATACAATACTCCCTCTTAAAAGGATATTTCATCTGCAATTCTTGTTGCAAGATGATCAACACAAAGGAAGATGCGTAGAAACATAATGACCATCAAATGGTTGGTATCAAGCTTTGATCCGCCGTGGTTAGAGAATGAGTGTCTGAGATCTTACTAATTAAAGGTGGAAGTGTTGAACAAGCTATGGGCTTCAAACAACCACAAAACAAAGGTTCCAAGATGAAGCATCAAATCCCCAAAACCAACAGACCTGTTAAGCTCAAGCTATGGACTTCTTCCATGGGTTCCTTGTTGTAGGTTTAGGCATGCCTGTCTAAGTGGCTCCTGCTAAAAATTGCGTGTGGCAGAATTTCTTTACTTTTTTAGTTATTTCCCACAAATTTACCACTTCCTAGTTTCTAGCAGTCATATGTGTATTGTATTACATATTGTACACACGCACACACACTTATACAAACATCATATACTCATACATACATATGCTTCTATATAGATGGGTACATTCATATGCATCTCTCATTCATGCATGCATACACATTCTTTAAAATGTTGGGATTTTGGTTGATGCCATTAAACATGGATTTTTATATAAAAGTAATCTCGTTTTCCTGATTTTTTTAATAATGATGAATCTTTTAGCTTGTTGTTTTGATTTTAATTTTCAATAGTGCAACACCTAAAAAAATGTCAACGGCTCATGTTTCAGAGAATTATCCCACTCCCTGAAATCACAGGCGTACGGAGGGCAAAGACAGCTGGGATATTTCCCAATGCCATTGAGATTATTTCTGGAAGCAAGAAGGTTTGTTAGACATTGAGTAACAGTCATGCCACAATGTATTTCAATTAATTTGTCTCTTCAGTATTACTTTTGCACCTGTCGTTTCTCTTTAACTTAGCCGCAGTGTCTTGACAGCACTTCTTTGCATCCTTCCTATCCCGTGACGAAGCTTTCAAGATTATTAATGACGGATGGTTGCGACAAGGCAATGATGCCAGAGCAATTATGGAACAGCAGGTGTTGTACTACGGAACTCATTCTTGATACTAAATGTTTATAAGGTTTGTAGTTTTTGTAGCATATAGTAATATAATGTTGTACGTCGGTTATATGGTGGGTTTATAGGAAAAAGTGGTAGTCCTCTAAATAGTAATCAGTTGATGGATAATGGATTAAATAACAGATATGGCTTTGAGAGTTAGTGAGGAAGCCATGGAGAAGTCCAATGATTGAGTTACATCAAGATCTGGTAGGACTTGAGTCTTTCCAATTTGGCTTTTGTGATGGATGACAAAAACATTTAGGATGGGCTCTTGTACATTAATCCCTGGTTAATAAGACTAAACTTTGAGTTTGTTACTGACTAGAGACACTGATACAAACTCTTTAGTATGGGAATAGCAAGCTATATGTAACTGTAACCAAGAGTCAGTCTCTCTCTCATCTCCTTTTCCTTTCATAATGTTTTTCTATTTATTTAAAAGATGTTCAGCTGATTCGGTATTAGAAATTGAATCCAAAACTCTATGTAAATTGTAATCCTATCAGTAGTATGTTTATAGAAATCAGAAGCAAATACACGTTTATTTCGCCTTGAATCGATTTGACCTTTTCCACCTGGAATAGGCTTTCTGTGTGTTTGGCTAATCTTGGTTGAGTTATCAAAGTTTGGCCCTGTTTCTTATCATTGATGCAATTTTATTATTTATGGTGGTGTGGTGAGCATGTTTCCCTTCATTGTATTTGTTTCGAGAGAAAGACTAAACTTTCAAGGAGGAGCATTTATCCCAAGATTTCGTTTGGGATACAAACTTTTATGTCTCCTTTGTGTTATTCTACTCATGAGTTCTTCAAGGAAATTTCCTTGACAGGCATGCGGAAAGGTTGAAAAGATCTTTGTGTTGATAAGTCCTTTTGTGTGATACGCTTTTTGTGCTTTTTGTTGAGTAGGATATCTCATCCTCCCCTATTCTTCATAACTTTTTATTTTTTAACTTGTGGACAACTGTCTGCAACAAAGTTCAGTTTTGTATATGTTAGGAACCCAAGAATTGGATTCCGAAATAGTTTGAGGAAGAATACTAATATTTAGAAAATGATAAGAAATAATAGGAGAGAATCTCTCCAAACAAGATACTCAAGAGTGGATACGCTGTCCAAACAAGATACCCAAGAATGGATACGCTCGTCAAAAGGGCGAATGCACCCTTCAGCCGGAATACTAGTTAAGAAAATTCTAATTTGGCAAAAGATGCTTTCTAAGGGGAAGGGAACCTTTATTTATAGGCTCTCTGTACAATAGGATAAAAGGGATAGGGATTAATCAGCCCTAACCTAGGAAATAGGAAAATAGAAACCAAAAGATACTAACAACCTAAAACAGTAATAAAAAATAACTTACAGCCCTTAAAAGGCTCCTACCTCCTAACTACTCTAATAACTAATCTAATTTCCCTTTATTCTACATCCTAACAGTATATTGGTTTTGCTGTGAACACATGGGATTGGAAAAAGGATGCTATGTGTTGTCCTCTGTTTGGGGTGAATTTCCTTGGAACAGTTGTGAGTGGAGAAATTTCTCAATGGATTTTATAAGTTGAATGCTAATTCTTCTGTTCTTTTTTATTTAAAGGATTCATTATTCTTTCTCTACTGTTCCATTTTAGCTATTATTTTCAGTATTTAGCTTCTTGTAAAGTTGGATTATTTGTCATGTCAGTAAAAAAAAAATGCCAGTTAATTGATTGAAATTGCATTAGTTTCACCATTGCCTTCATCTTCTTATTTTACTTCAGGAATCAATATCTGAGCCCAGCAGCCAAGATAGTGGATTTGTAACTGTTGAAAATGTCAAAAGTTCTGATATACTTGACAATGAGGCACTTACTACTGACTTGTATGTCCGTAATCATAAGCCGCTGCTTTAAAATACATTATTTTGCGTGTGACTCATTTATGCTTTACTTATGTCTGTGAATTAGGAGCCAAGGTACTTCTATGTGCAAAGACGTGGGGCTTCCATCGATTGTTGGAGAAGACCCCGTATTGATGGTGGTTTCAGAGAAGCAAAGTGTAAAACAGAATGCTAAGTCTGAATTGAATAACGAACCCACTGGAGTGGGTTGGAATGAGGAGGATATTGATGCTCCGGCAAGTGAGTTTGCGAACACATCTATACCTTTATATATTTTGGATTCATGAGTTTGGGAACAAACCTCATACTTGTATATATTTTGGATTCATGTTTATACACGGAAGTTTGTTTTCATTTAGAAATTGATCCTAGGATAAAGATCTCAATTTTTCGTTTGGAAATCGTTCAATGGATGTCTCAAATCAAACAGAATGTTGTTAATGGATATTATTAGAAACTTGTTGTCTAGCCTTAATTTATATTTTGTTCCCTATGACACCTTAAGAACATATATTCACCCTGCCTTTTTACCAACCTGACTTTCATCTTTGATAAATGAAACTAGTTTCCATTAAGATTGGGGAGAAATACAGACTGGTTTCCTTTGCAAGTACTTGAGTCTACTGCAATGCTCCCTTAAGTACATTATATTTTTTTTGAATGAAGAATTGTCATTTCCTTATACCATGATTCTTTATATAGCTTAGTGTGGGCGTGCGGCCAGTAATTTACACTGAATACAAGAGTATATCTTATAATATCCTTGATATTATGTTGGAATATTTTAGTTTATCTCTCAGGATCAGTTTCTAGTCTTAGAGTCTCTCATTTATTTCCTAGGATTGGTTTCCATATTACTTAGTTATTATTATGATTTGATTCTTGATATTTCTATTTATTAGGATTAAAATTCTTGTATGATGTATCCTATATGAAGGGGTTAGTATTTAGTATTTTGCATCAAATTATAATCAATAATATTCAAGTTTTTATTATTTCTCTCCTCTTTTTATCTAAAACCCATAACTTCAACATACACCTTTAATATATTCACTTGTAAAAGTATACTCTCACGTTGTACTACATCCAGCATTATTTTAGTATATGTTCATTCTTGCACTACTGTTAGGATCCTTTCTTTTAGCAAGAAAGAATTCCTAGATAACAAATGAAGGGATTCTTATTGGTATATTAGGATTGAAAGAGAAGATACAAAGGGTTTTCAATGAATAAGATAACCTTGCTCTCAAGGCTACCCCAAGGGAGCACTCTCCCTCACTAGAACATTCTCTAGTTTACAACTTTCATAAAATAAATTCCTAGCTACTTAACTCACCGTAACAATTTACTAACCCTTAACTAACTTCTTAGCTCCAATCCTAATGAACTCCCCTTTATTCTGGGACCTAACAACTACTGCTTTCTTTAAATGCTCACTGTTCAATTATGAAATGTATGAATTTTCTTCTTTGGTTGCTTCTGTGAGTAGGTGCATTATACTGCAGTAACCTTTGTATTAGGAAGCACTGTGTGTATGTGCAAGCAAGATAGACTCATGTGTAAATGTCCATCATATATATCCTATAACAGTCCACTTTCGTTTATCTTATATATATGCAATCATGGTGATGATTTGAGCTTATTTTCTGCTGTGCAGCCCCAGAAGCTTATACATGTGTTGCAGAATCAAAGTTTCCGGTATTATCTTATTTGAAATAACTAACTGTGATTGTACAATTCAGATTTTCCATAGTAAATTTGACGAGTATTAATTTTCAATATATTTGTGGTCGTTCTCAGTTTTTAATTTTCAAACTGCAGATAAAGGTTGAAGACTTCTTTAGGTACTTTTGCTCGGACGATGCTGTAAATTTTGTCGAGTCTTTTCGTAAGCGATGTGGTGATAAAGGTAGCATGTGGGAAACTCTTTAACCTACAATTTGATTGCAGTTTTCTTTAACCTACAATTCGAGTTCTGTCTACTTTTCTTGTTATCATTTAATATATTTCTGGGAATGAATAATGAGTAATGGCAACCGATATCTTTTCCCATGCCTTGTTGTTTTGCTGACGATATTTTTTTTTTTTTTTTGCTTTCAGACTTTAAGTGTACTACATGGCATCCTCAGGAGAAATTTGGGTATGCTCGTGAACTGACATTTCAACATCCAATAAAAATTTATCTTGGTATGCTTTTGCTGCTTTATTTCACATGTAGATCTGTACAATTTGTCAATTTTTTGTCTGTCCTGAGCTTAGTTTTATTCTCCCTTTATAAGTTTACAGGTTATATTGAGTATTAAATAGTGGAGCTTGAACTTAAATTTTGAGTGAACCAAAGTAAATCGCCAAAAAATTAGTAATTTAGAACTTCAAATCGATGGTCGGCAAAACTGTCTTTATAGAATGATAAATAAATGCTCTACATATCTCTTAAGTCTAAAGTATGTTTTTACCATTAAGTTAACTAAATGCTATATATTGAATATAACTAAGACTACAGGCACACACTAAATGTTATATAGAGAATAAAATTATTGGAAGCTAAAACTACAGCCACAAAATTCTTCTGAAACAGTGCAAAAGTGTGCCTACAAAAGTGAGTGGTATTCTAGTTAACTAGTTGAAGAGCAATGAAGCTATATGTGTAAGAAATGCAAGTCTATAAATAATATGGGGCCATTCTCCTACATCATATTTTGGGCATTTATAATTTTCCTCCAACAATTTCAAGGAATTTTCAAAATGTTTGAGGAGCTGTTCCTATCTGCCATTAAACATGATTGTGTTTCCTTTTTAGGAGCCAGATTTGGTGGCTGCCATGAGGTCCAGAAATTTCGAGTTTACAGGAACAGGTTATTGCTATGACTTTCAATCATCAATGAAATTATTTTCATCAATTCGTCTTCATGTCTTTTATGTTTTTTTCTAGGAATGAAGTTACTGCACTGTATACATGAAATATAGAAATTTTAAAATGGTGTGTCGTATTGACTTGTATTCTTTACTTCATCCAGTCATTTGGTTATACAGACATCACAAGAAGTCAGTGACGTACCTTATTCAGACTACTTTGTTGTTGAGGTACTAAACTTCTTGAGACATTGAATTGAATCATTAGGGATAAAATAATAGCTTTTTAGTAATTTTGAACATCATAAATTTTCAGATTAAAGATATTTCTTGCGTTATTTTTGTTTGTGTTGTATTACCTCACATTATCAGTGCATAATATCGGTTTTTCTAGCTTTTCAAGTGTTTACATCTCTAACAACCTTCAACCCCTCTTCTCTATGGATATTTTTTCCAATATTCGATAACCTTCATTAAGAATATGATGCCGATTTTTGATAAAACTAACTGTTGGTGTTTGATTTAAGAACTTGATGCTAAGTAAGAAACATGGAGTTTGTTCAAATGTCCAAGTTTTGTCTGTTTCCAATTAACTTTCAGCTTGATCCATAAGTTGAATCGGTTTGTTAATAAATGTAAGGGGAATAGGGACTCGACCAATAGTACATTGCAACCCATTGCATGAGCTTGCTACACCGATTTGGGGTCTGTGGACGTAGAGATATATGTGAATCTCACCCATGACATTAACATAAGTTGTTATTACAGCTGAAACCCGGAAGCTAGGGTACAGCACCAAACAATACTATGAGCCAGCTTGAATGAACTTTTCAACAAACACTGTGCAGTACACTTGGAAAATAATTTTCACATTTTCCCTGATAATGATGACTACTCAGCATCAGGTTGATGTTGTCAGTTTTCAACGTAAATGACTATAGGAATTAGGCTACAAGCATTTATTATAGCATGTCTGGAAAATGATGGCCGAGTTTGAAAGTGGGGTTGGAGGAGGAAACATGATTTTGGAACAAATATGATGTTTAGTTATAATAAAAATTGCTTTTGCTTCCAAAAGCAAATTTGAGTGGAAGTGTTACATTGTAAATATAGCTTTTGCATTAGGTTGAAATTGAGACTCAACTCAACAAAAATCAATTTTGCAGAGTTGAAGTCATCGAAAAATCAAATGCTCACCCAAACAAACAGGGGCGGAGCATAGTAGGGACAAGGGGGGGCCGCGGCCACCCAAAAAAAAAAAATTCAGTTTTCTCTTTCTTCATCTCTCTTCCAAGCCTTCCTCTTTCCCCCTCCAGAATCAGATTCACGAGTCACAACAACCGCGCTGCCGCCTCAGGTCGCTTCTCTGCTCCTCTGCCAGATCAAGAACTCCACAAGAACTCCAAGAACACTCGTTCTCCTCTCACACAACACTCCTCCCTCCGATCTTGTCCCATCTCGGCTTCCACGAGCTAGCCACAGCGGCTCCTTCACTCTCTGACTCCGCAGCCACCGCAGCCTCTACCTGGACCGGTCCTTCTACGATCTTCTCCTCTATTCGCTGCGGGCCTGCGGCCGCCTCTGCCTGACTGCCTCCGTGGCAGCTCTCGCCTCTCTGTTAGCCGCAACTTCATTTGTCTCCAGATTGCGTCACTGCTTAGTTCAAAAGATTCGAATTTCTATTGTGTTAGTGCTGATTTTTGTTAGTTAATTTTGATTTGGAATTCTGTTAGTTCGAATTGTTGCTCCTCTGTTAGTTAGTTCGTTTTGATTTCAATTTTTCTTAGTTAGTCGCTCCTGTGTTAGTTTTGAATTCTCCACGAATTTTATCTATCCTAAGAATTTAAACGGTAATGCCCCATATTTTTGTGTAATTTTACTTTTTGTTTATGTTGTTCAGTTAGCATGAAATTTAAAGTTTATTTTGTTAGTGTTGAGTTTGAAGCTTTGATTTGGAGTTTGAAATTTTTATTTGGAGTTTTAATTAGACGTGTGATTTTTTGTTTAGAGTTTTTGTGTTGTACGTGAGGTGTTTGATTTTATGTCCATATAAAGTTTTGTTTTAGTTTTTTTGTTGCACATAAGGTGTTTGATTTTATATTCATATAGAGTGTTTGAGTCTTTTTTGTTGAACTAAGGTGTTTGAGTTTTGTTGTATTTTTGTTTGAGTTTTTTTGTTAGTGTTTTAGTTTTGTTGTTCCAATAAAATATTTTATATTTCCTAAATTATTTGGTACTTCAGTTTATTACAATTTAATTTTTACTATATAATATTATTTATATATTTAATTTATATACTATATTTTTATGTCGGCCACCCCAAATTTTTTTATCAAGCTCCGCCACTACAAACAAACCCTTAGACCATTTTCCATTTTTAGATGTCAAAATGAAAGAATGATTTTAAGTAATATTGAAAATAATTGGAACTTGGAATTACTGTATATTCCACTATCATATCTTGCATTTTATGTACCTACTCCCGCTTGATCAAACTAGAATAGTGGTTCATTTGGTTCTCTGTGAGAAGGCTAATATTTTAATTGCCAAAGTTTGGGACAGTTGGGTTATAATTGTGCTTTATTTTACTTTTTGAACAGTATCCAGTCAGTTCTGTCTCTGTTTTAGTGACTTAGCATTTCTCCATCCCAATGTGTCAAAACTGTGATTATTATTAGCATTTTTATCGAGAAATATCACAATTATAATGAGTTGATTGTATAGAGCGTTAATTATGTTTATTATCTTGCAATCCTTGCATATATATCTATTGTATTGTCAGTATATTCAATTCAATAAAATATATTTCTCTAATTCGAGACAATGAATTGTCATTTTTTACTTATGAATTGTTTCTTTTTTAATTTCCAGGGATTATGGAATGTAGAGAGAGACAAAGATGAATTAAAAGAAAGCTGCACATTGAGGGTATACGTGAATGTGGCATTTACTAAAAAAACTATCTGGAGAGGTATGGTTTTTTTATAATATATTTCGAAAGAATTCCAAAAGAATATCTCATTGGTTTTTATCGTAAATTATATCTTATAAATTGTATTTGGATTATGTTGGATTCATAATGATTTTTATATCATGGTAATTGTAAATCGTGTTTTATACAAATTGGAAACACATTGGCTAGTGAGCATTCGAGATGAGGGCAGATAGCTAAGTCAGCCAAAATGCATGATACAGTGAGGTTGTACCCATTTAGCTGCTTTACCCCTGCTGCAGTTGCATTTAGCAGTAAGGTTGTATTCCGTCCCATCTCAATGCCTAGGCAGCCATATTAGCTGTTTTTTATGAGACTGATTAATAACTTCACCCTTGCTTTTAGCGGTCAATAATCCAACTTTCTCATTTATAGATAATCAATCATTAGTAAATATCTCATCTTCAATTTGTGGTTTGAATGTTTAATTCTGACGACTATAATTCAATATGAGTTTTCTCTTGTTCTCTCTCCCTCTCTCTGAAACGCTTGCATTGAGATTTTTGTAGGTCATTGTCATGAACTTTGTAGAAGTTATGTTTTTAGATCAAAAGATGAGAAATTGTAAGAAATTTTTGAACATGAAATAATGAGTACCCAATCCCCAAGCAAGGCTAAAACAGGAAGAGGAGAGGCCAACAAAACAAACACAACTGAAGAAGCAGTTTTGCAAGTGGCCTCCCGGCAGCCCGTATACCTCACGCGTCGGAGATGATGTGCATCTGTGTTGGTAGGTGGGAGCACATGACTGAGGAGAGAGTGACAACCCTTTGGCGTCATCCAGATCTGTGGATTCCGCTTCTGAGTGTGGTTGTCAGAAGATCCCTCGAAAATTAGGAAACAAATCATAATAATTAAGTAGTATGGAAACTAATCTTAGGAGATAAACTATTATAGGCTAACATGATATCAAGATATTCTAAGACACTTATATCCTAACAAACTTGATTCATGGTATAATATCATGGCATATTTTTTATCTATGTAGCTGAGCCCATTTAGTGGGATAAGGTTTGGTTGTTGTTGTACTGTGATGAACTTGAAGTTTTGTTGATTCTAAGTGGGTGAACAATCGCAGGCAAAATAGTACAATCAACAATTGACGAATGTAGAGAGGCCTATGCAACGTGGATGAACATGGTATTCTTATTTTTTTGTATTGTACATCTTTTGTTTTGCTGTTGTTCCATGTTTTGTTTTAAATGTCTTTTTAAGAATTAATCAATATTCCTTTCAGGCACATGAGTTCTTAAAACAGAAAAACCTTGAAAAACAAGGTTTGGCTATAAATTTTCTTAAAATTTTGAAGTTCCTTTTTCCTTCCATATAAGACTATTGCCTAGTGAAATTTCTTATTTTTCAAGATTTATAATTTACTTTTTGAGGCTGAAAGTAATTCTATTGCTGCTGTAGTTCAAAATGGCAAAATGAGTATGGACAGAGAAGCAAAGACAGGAGAAACTTCAGAAGGGTCACAGGATCAAAGTAACCCTACAAGGAGACAAACTACGTCCAGTGCCATTGATGCTATTCACAATGTTAGCACTCAACTGCATGGAAATTTTATTGACACGTCTGTTCCATCTCTGTTCAAAGAGTTTGCCACAAAATTTAGGTCTTCTTTGAAAAGTCAGAGCAATCTTTCAATTCTCCTCTTTACCATTTTTGCTCTGATTTTCTTCATGCAGGTGTGTACTTTAAACCAGAATTTAAGATACATGCCTTTTCTTGTCTTGTGGATTAGTCGTGAAGTTCTGTTAAAATAATTATTTGAGCCCTTCTTTTTTTTTTACATAGTAGAAGAAAAAAGAATAATGAATCTAAATTTAGTATTTTAGCTGTTCAATAGTGATTATGGTTAGAGGACGAGCCTTAGTGCAATGGTAACATTGCTGTTGTATGACTTGGAGATCGCGGGTTCAAATTGGAAGCCTTGTGCCTTGGGATGCCCTTTACTAATAATAATTTGAACCGAAGAGAATCACCCCACCCTGAATTCCCTGGTTTTATCCCTTTCAGCTTGATACATCATGTTTGGCTTTATTGTTTGCTTGGTTACCAGTTCTGATTTACTTTCAAATTCAACAATTGTAACTGATTTGAACTTCGAGGATATTCTATAATGGTCTATTTTAAGTATGGTTGCAATTTACAAATCAACTACTTCCATTTAAATTACTACTTCTAACCCTTCACTTTATTCTGTTGCAGCAGTTTAGCATACTGATGCTCTTGGCCAGACCTCAACATATACATGTGAGCCCTCCTGTAGAGTTAACGAATAGGATGAACAATGGAGTGACTGTAAGTTCTTCAGACATAGCATGGCTGGAGAAAAGAGTTCATCATCTTAAAGATGAGATGTACATGGTTGAGTCTAGGCTTGAAAGAATGCGGTATGAGCATGCACTCTTAAAAAAGCAACTAAAAGATCTAGAACATAAATAGCTAGCAGAGCCCCCCCTTCTCCTCTATATATCTATATATAGCATCTGTTTGTATATACATGCATGATGTCGTATAGCAAACATTAAATATCGTAAATTCATATCTCATTGTAAATGAGGACTTTATACCTAAAATAGAATAGGACAAGCTAGCAACTTGTGATTTAGGAGTTGTTTTCCCAGCATTCAAGGACATGTTGAGGTGCAATAGTTAGTATAAAAATTCTCTGTTTTGTTATTGCTCGTACTGTAAAATGATCAATTAAATCCTGGAAGATGTACTTAATTTGGTTAACAAAATAAAATTGATATCATTTGTTTTTATCCATAAAAAGTAATATGGCATTACTAATTTATGTTAGCGAAACAATATTAGAAAACACTTAATAAAAAAACAATTAAATATCTGTTTATTGAATATAAAAATTATTTATTGCTTATTATTAGGCAGGATTGTTTTATTCTTTATGTATAAGTGACAATTACTTATTTTGTGGTTTTTTATATTTATCATTATCAAATATTTTTTTTAATATTTATCAATGATAAAGATTTATTCAGTGTTTTTTATTTAGTGTTTTTTTTTATAATATTTATTAATAATAAATATATATTTCATGTTTTTTATCTATTA
>JBBPBT010000809.1:390466-403162 GCA_037974875.1 Cicer bijugum | reverse complement strand
AGTTAAGATTTAAATATTGAATTGTCAAAATTATAATTTTAAAATCTTAGTTAATATAATTAGGTTTAAATTAAACCATTCAATAACTAAAATTATATGTTCTAAATTTTAGATATTTAAAATTAAATCGCTTAAATATCAGAATTATAATTGTAATTCACATATAGTTCAAATTATAATTTATAATTCATAGTAATTTAACATTAAATTATTTAATTATTAAAATTATAATTTTTAAGTTATAGTTATTTTAACTATTTAGTATTAAACAATTAAATCATTCGAATTTTAATTTTTAATCCATAATAAATATAATTTATTAGGATTCAACAAATGTATTTTTAAAATTGACTAATTAATAAACTAAATTAGACTAACAATAGGTTGTTTGTTTTGTAAATGGCTACAATTAAACCTTCTATGTGTTTGGTTGACGATGCTGAATACCCTTCTCAATTGATTGCCACTGAACAACAGAAAGCTACAGAAAGCTGCAGCTGCTCCCAAAAAGGGTCAGGAACAAAGCAAACCGCAAAAGCTCGCTCAATTGTCTTCCAAATCACTTCCTCTTCTTCAGTTGGTTAGTTTTTATGTTATTAACCTAAATTTTTAATATTTTATATTTCAATCTTTTTGGTTTATTGATGCTTTTGTTATGTATTTTCATTAGGTTTATTTGATTTATGTGTTTATGATGTATAAAATGCGGGTTTTGGTTTTTTTTGTTATTAACGGTGTTTTGTTGTTGTTGATTGTGGTTGAATATTTAAACCTTTTCACCAATTTGTATTTTTAGGTTTTACTATGTTTTTATTGATTCATGATTGACAATGATTAGTCATAGATAGTGTGATGTTATGAATCTGGTGACATAAGTGTGTGGTTAAACATACTTTTATAATCTGATATGTATTTGATATGTACGATGCTTGTGTTTTACTACTTTTAGTCTGTGACTATTTTAAAAGTTAGGTTTCTTTGTTGAATTCAATAAATACAATTAAATGATGAAATTGTTTCTTACCGCATTGATAGTGTATATATTGATTACTTTTGTGTTGCTGAACTTTTTGTTGTAAATCTTTTGCTGTTATATTGATTCATAAATCACTGTTATTGATGATGTTTAACTTGGTTGTTGATTTTTTTCTTTTCTGTGTTACTGATAGTGAGGGAGGCATGAAATGAGCCTTCTCGCGGTGTCTGTGCCTAAATTGATTACTTTTGTGTTACTGACTTGTCGATATTTGTGATTTAAACGGACTAACTTGTGTTAGTCAAGTTTTTACGATTTCTGTGAGGTTGATTGCAAATTGTGATAATATTAATTACTCTAAATGTGATATTTTATTTTTGTTATTATCATTAAGAAGTGAATTGATCTTATTTTTGTTTGTCAAAATTTTAGATTATATTTAATAGAAACCTTCTTCTTAGTGTATCATAAAAGCTTATGAGCAACACTATGATACACTAAGTCAGAAATCTTCTTCTTCCTCACATTTTACATAGAAACCTTTTGTATTCTCTCAAACTCGTTGCCTTGTTCAAACATCATTGCTATCAAACCATAACATTTTCGCGCTTCGCTTGCTTTGTTTGATCGTCAAGATTAGTTGCAAACCATTTCTCAATATAAATCCTTTTTGTGCATGTTTACTACTAACTTTAAATAAAGTTCTTCATTATGTAATATTTACCAGTTTAGTAACAAAAAAAAGAATTGCAGTTAGGGTTTTAATTGTTTGATTGTTTCTATTTTGTGTTGTAGGGGTTAAGATTGTTTTTATGTTAGTGTTATAGGTTGTCGTAGTATGTGATCAGTTGCTATATTTAATGAATGGTGCTTGCTTTTGATATGTTCCCTTATCAATTTGTCCCTTTATTAGTGATTTTTTGCTTCTATTTGATGTTAATGAATAGAAGTTTATTTGTGTTTTGTTTTGCATAATGAGTACTGAAATAATATCAATGATTTTTCACCATAGAGGTACATTTTTTAGGAATGACGAAGATGTATTGAAGTAAGTGGTTGGAAAAAAAAAGGAAGTTTAGAAAGAGTACGACGTGGACACACTTAATGTCTTTGACATTCAAGACACGGTAAAAAAGCGGTAAAAAAAGTGTAAGTATTACCATAAGTTCCCTCAAATAATGTAAAGGGTACTTGAGTTAGATTTGTATGTTGTGAGATTATTAGAGACTAACAAAGACATTAATGGAAGAAGGAAATAATATTGTAAAATGAGATTTTTCAACAACGTGTTGTATAAAAACACAATTTGTTGCAATTTATCCCTCAATATTATTGTCCATTAGGTAGTATACATGACAACTTTCAAGATTTATTTACATATGTTAGCTTACTGGAGTTAATTGATATTGACGGAGGGACTAACTTGACAAAAGGTGAAAAAATCATCAATAACTATTTTAGAATTATGACTAAATGAAAGATTAAGTTAATACAAATTAACAAAGTGAAGAATAGAAAAAATATTTACTTATATTAATTAGGGTAAATTTTTGTTTGCTGATATTTCACGGACATTTTAATATCTCAAAAAAGTTCAATTGGTATTCCTAGTGTTTTTAGTAAAAATCACATCCCTCCACTTTTTTTAGGTTCATATTAGGAATCTTTATTTGACAATGTATTAATAACACATTACTCCAATATATCTAGAATTTGTAAGGAAAACCTAATTGTGATTTTTCTCAAACAAAATATACATATAATAGTTTATTTGTTTTAATTTTTAACGAAATAATTTTAATTGGTTGTATTTAAAGTATAATAAGTTTACGTTCAATTTTTTTTTGCCCACTCAACCCATTATTTCATCAGCCATGCGCCTCATCGTCTTCCGCCGTGTGATGTAGAAAGGTCCTCTCAGACTCTCATGGCTTGTTCATTTGATGCGACAAAATTTTGGGGATGGTTATTGGTATCAATGGGGTCTATTTTCTTTGTTGGTTACTTCTTTCTCGCTCTTATTTCAAAGTTCCTTCCTCCTTCCAACATTCCACTCATCTATTCCTTTCAAAATGACTGGTCAGTATTCTAATCTTTATTCAATTCGATGTATTTTCTTTCACATGTCATTCAATTTTTAGTATACAAAAAAATGTGACCTTAAAATTGCAATATGTTTGTTCTGTTATGTTACTAAAAAATTGAAGAGGTTGTATTGGGTAATAGTTTATAAACTGAGTTTTCTTATCCTTATGTTAGTTGATTCTTGTTTTCTAAAGCTTTGATGGTAGAGAAAAAAAAAGTATTTGTTTTTTATTTTTAGAGTAAGCCAAACTATGAAAAGGATATATGGATATAAACTGTTTGTTGATTGATATGGTTAATGATGTTGTTTGAACTATGTTGTTGAATCTAACTAGCGAGAAAATAATTTGGTTGTTACTGTTGTACAAATGTCAAAGTGCTCAAATTTATTGTTTTGCAAGTGAGAAATAGTGAAAATACTTTGTTGTTGTTGTAGTTTGATTTTTTGTTGATTGTTGATGGTTAAGTAGATTGTTATGCTAGGCCCTATGAAGCACTAATGTGGACACATCAAACACATAACATAAAAAAACTGAAGTGATTAAATGTACATGTGTTTGACACTAACACTTATCAGACACCAAGCACACCTTCAATCCAAGGTGTTAGTGCTACATAGGCCAGACCTTTCAGCAACTATGAGACTTTCCATTCGAACTCCAGTTAGTCAACTCAGTTAACTTCTTACATCTCCAATCATTGCTTCAAAATGATTTTGATATTTTGAAGAATAGGCTCATAAATGTGATTACGAAGGAGACTTCTATTTAGTCAACATTAAGTGTAATGAAGTCATTATTTGGAGTCTCCACATAGTCCACCTTTCAGTATTAGGGTTGCAATTCGCCAAGTGCTGCTGTTATTTAAATTCCTCATAGCATAAAACCGGTTCATGGAGACTGCATCATGACACGTTCCATGGAGTGGAATCTAGAGGAGAATCGTGATTTCTATGAATCTAAATGCCAACTGACTTTTTTTGTTATAACCAGAAGAGAGGGTTCATACATCTAAAATAGCTTATTTTCAAATATGTAATAATAACTGAAAGGAGTGCTTTTAGTGTGATAGTGATGTTCTTTATTTATTTGGAGTTTGGATATATATAGTCTAAATTCAGGGATTTTCAAATCAAATACTCTGCAGAATTCTGAAAGTGACCATTTATAGTTTTAGTTTGTGACTTACTAGCCTTAGAGAAGAGAAAAATATCATCAGTAAATGTCATGTGTGATAGAAATGTCAAAACTAAACACGAACCAAACATTTAGTGCATATGATACATCTCCTATTCTTTATCATTTCAAGAAAGATTAATTGCAATCTTTTAAATTATTTGAAAGTTATCAACCGGTGAAGAAAAATTTAACCAAATCATATAAACAAGAAAACTAACGAATCAGAGGAGACAATAGGTTCAAAGGTTCTCTGAGACATAAAGACACTGATACCGTGACTATAGCTGTTTTGAGAATTCATTTATTTACTGATACAGATAGGACACAGGCTGGCCAAATTGGATCTGATAGCGAAAGTTGGTTGGAGGGTTCCCTTTGAACTATCCCTATTTGCTATTGTATTGTTTACACAAACAAATATAAATATGATATGGCTTCGTTTGAGCTATGTAACTGACCTACTTATTGGGATAAGGCTTGGTTGTTGTTGTGCTATTCTTTATGCAAACATGTTGGACGAGGAGGGTAGTGGTTAATTACTAGTAGTTAATCAGGTTATACCACTTCTCCACTTCTCTCTTGGTCCAACATGTTGGTTTGGCTTTATGATCCCAAATAACTAACACATTATGCTAGTTTATCACTTTTTCTCGTTATCAATAGGAAATGAAGATTAAATTTTATGCAAGTGATTGTGGCAATTAATATCACTGCCGAAAAAATACTTTATTATTGTTATTTCTTTTGTAAATGTATTGCTATTAGCCTTACCTCTCCCATAAAGGGAGTTAACCTTCCTTATTTTCCTAACTTGTATTTATTTCATAGGTACTACTGCTTCTTAGTGCCATTAACTCTCCCTATAATTGTGGTTGTTGTGTACTTCCATTGGCTTAGCATGAAGATGTTCAAACATGCTTAACTTATCTTCATCACATTTTAAAAGAACTTATTGTACTATGTTCGAGCAACCACCACAGCTATTGCTGCTTTCTTGTTAGCTCTGCAGGACCAGCATTCGTCTAACCAACTTCCGGATCTGACTTTGTGGATATTCTTTGGTTTCATCCTGCCATGATTTATGTGTTATATGCGATTGATTGTTGATAAAGATTATTTTTTGTTGAAAATATTGTTGATAGAGATTATTAATATTTGTTTTACCTCCGAATTTTGCATGTAGCCTATCTTCAGTTCTCATGTCTTGCACCATTTATATTGAGAGTAGTTATGTATATGATGAACTCAGTCCTTCCAAAATAAAGGGGTGTTTGAGTAAACTATTGAATTAAACGCTTATTCAATTAGTTAATTTGCGAGCTTAATTAAGCACTCATTCTTAACCTATTATGGAGTTGAAATTTTTTTTTTACTCATGAGGTGTATATTTAACTAAGCTAAAATTAAGTTAATTTTCAAGTCAATCAAGTCTCATTAGTAAAACTAAGCAAATTTGTAATATTTTTTCATGAATGTAGTAATTGTGCTGACAAAATTGTCTTCATGGGTCTGCATATCTATTATAATATATTAAAACAAACTCTCAACTCTATTGATTGATACGTCATACACTTATGTGCCACATCATAATATTTGTTCTACATTATTTATATTCTTATGTGGCACCTTTCATATGTTTCTATAATTCATCTTGCACATTTTATTTTTTAATTTAATTTTTGCATCATACATTAATCACGTTAAAAAATATGGTTAACAATTTTGCACTACAATTTGTTTGATGGATGGTGATGTGCAGTTTGATTATTGAATTCCAACGGGCAAAAGTTCACTACAAATGAGTGGTCTGTCAATAAGTGCTTATGCTTTGGAGATTGTTGATTGTGGTGGTGGACAATAAAGGAAGATGTGCTGCTGCCACATCAACTGGTGGCTTAATGAACAAAATGAATGGTCGAATCGGCGCTGACACGTATGCATGTGAAGTTTGTGGTGTCTCATGCACTAGTGCAGGTGAAGCTGTCATACGTAGCAATCTTGCTCGTGAGGTAGTAGCAGTTATGGAGTACATAGGTTTGAGTCTTCCACAAGCTGTGGATTTTGTAATGAAACATCGTCTTGATCAAGGACAAGCTGGTCTTATTGCTGTGTCTAGTAAGGGTGAGGTGGCTTATGGGCATAATTGTAATGGCATGTTTAGGGGTTGTGCTAAAGAGAATGGCTTCATGGAGGTGGGAATATGGTAATAGCAAGTATAAGAAGTATAAGTACTAAATATTACTACTTTTTTAATGAAGTTTTAGGCTTTAATTAGGTTTATTAGTCCTCGTCATTAGTCATTTGGTATTTCCTAGTCCTAACAAGTGTTTAGCTATTTTGTTTTTTCAGTAATAGAAATTATGATATAAATAAAATACATGTTTTTAGTATTTTATCTTGTTGGTACTATATTTCCAGAATATGAAGCTTGTGAGTTTACAAGGTTCCTATAGTTTGTTATTGTTTTTCTAGCGATGTATGTACATGCTTTGGACGATATGCTTAAATGTTTCAAGAGAAAAAAATGCCATTGTGAGAAAATGCAGAATGTCATGCCATAGTAATTTGATTGCCGAGTTAGAAATAAATTACCCGGAACATTCCAAATAAAATCAAAAACAAAATTATGATAGTAAAATATAAAAGGAAACTAAATATGAGGTAAATGTGCTAATTTTTCCTTATTTTGCTTCTTTCTATTCCTCCAAATAAAAAATACCTACCTCTCCTCTACCTGTCTTTTCCTAATCTTTTGATACATTTCTTTGCAATCTAAACATTCATATAATATATATTAGGTAAATAGTGTTTTTTGTCCCAGTAATATGGGTTCAATCTGATTTTAGTCTTTGCAGTATGATAAATAGAAGTGAAAGATATTATTATATCACTTCTATTGCTTATTGTTAGGATTATCTCTTCTAACCCACTGTTGGACGGGTTTTCTTGGATGTCTTGCAGTCGAACTGGAGTGATGATCACTCCGTGCTCTATTCCTCCTCGCACCGAAATTCCTGTTCCCACTAGAACTAGACCCATTTGAGGTCCCGCTGACGTGTTTTCCTGACCTGAGGGCAGGTGGATCTCTTTCTTGTTGCTCAATCTCGTCGGGTTCCTTGGTCAACGTGGACTCTGGCGCGGTAACTTGTTGAGGAAGATACATACCGGGCAATATTACTAAATCTTTTTTGGGTTCAATCAAGCCATTGTTCTCCGTCTGTAAACATAAGATGGCTTCAAACCTCTGTTTTCTGATGATCTCATGCTCAGATTGAAGGATTATTTCATCGATATTGACTTCATCATCATTCAAACTCTGAATTCCAAAAGAAAATTGGGATTAAGTTCAATAGTAACATTAAAGATACTAATTTTGAAAATGCAATTATTATGATTACAAAGGCAAATTCAACAAGGATGCAACTATGCCTGACATCTGATTCTAGGCCATAGTAGCCAAACAAATAGAAACCAATAACGAAAATTTAATTTACATTTTATGCTATGGTGAGCCAAATAACATACCACTCTTGAAGAATGTGAGCCAACTAGGTCAAGCACGTGGTCCAAATCTTTGGCATGAAAAGGTTTGCGACAAACTGGGCAGTTTCCAACACCCTCTTCCAATTTTTCAGACTTACCTAATAATAATGATACACAAAAGTTCCTCGTGAAAAATAATATTATACTACAAATTTGAATGGTATTCAGTTAGAGATTGTCTGAGATGTAAATAATTGGATTCAACTTGTGGATGAAATGAAGAAATTTTTCAAGTGTTATAATTGGAAGGTGCCTCTTAGGCTCAAGGACACTTCAAACAATTAACCATAAGAATAGCAATGCTTTCCGGTTTAAACTGTCAACAAAGATTATCTTCCAAAGCAATAATTTCTATAGATATTGAAAAGCAAACTCGAGTTGTTGTACTTGAACGACAAATATTTTAGACTGGTATTATTTCAACCAATTCATTGAACTCAAATTGAATTTGGAAAATTATTAATGTATTTAGGAGCCAACCATGTCTTATGAGGATTTTCAGGCACAGCATATTAGTCCTTCAAGCTTCTATACTTTAACTGTACAAAGGAATCATTTCATATTGAAACTACATTTATACTTGTAGTCAAAAATAACTTTACAACTGTCCATACCATGATTAGGATGAGCAGGTGCATTATTTGAAGTGGCAGAGCCTGTTTGTTTAGAACTCTGAAGCCAATTCCACCATCTTATGATACATTCACTGCCAAACATGGACAAAAATTGGGTATTGAAAATGTAATGTTATACCAAGATAAACTTAACCTCATAAAGGTTCTAAAAAAATCAAACATAATGAACACAGAATAGAAGGATAAAATGAATAGGAACCCACCTGTGAAAACAATGAAAGCAAGACATTAACTTCATAAAAGGCAAGGTTTCACTTTGGTGATCTTCTGGAACCAAAGGGAATAAACACAACGGACAATCACCATCAGGATGATTCATAGCTGAGAGTTTCTCTGCCGCTTCCTTAAAGTACATTTCAATAATCATTTATCAATCATTATTGAACAAAAATCTATATTTGACGTGATAAATCTATATCTAACAAAAGATTATGTATTACAGCCGAAAATAAAAGCAGGATGATGCACGAAGTGACTTTAAATGAATGATTCTACAGTCCCACAAGATTAAGCAGCATTTCAGTGATTAATATTCTTCATTTATGTCTTCTAAATTCCTCAGGTAACCAAAATATACATAAAAAAACAGTGCTTCATAGGAACTTGGTTACAATATTATTCATATATTAACCATCAGAATGATTCATATATTGTTTAATTAATGATCTATCAAGGAACTCGATTACAATATTATTCAAATGAAAATTATAGGTTTAGAGACCTCATATACTTAAAATATACCCCAAAGGAGAAAGGTTCAGAGCACCATATCGTTGGTCTCAGGTGATCAGGAAATCATGGGAGATATTCAAAAAGGGAATCTGAAGCATAACATGATGGTCATGTAGCAAATAGGGAATTGACCCTAGGGTGGTTACAAGTGGGGAGAAGGATATGAACTATGTAGCACCGACACTTCAGATTGAAGTCGTGTCCCCTCTAGTGTACGACATGTGTTGGTGTCAAATACTGACACATGCAGTTACATTAATTATTTTTATTTTTTCAACCTATTATTGGTGTCTATGTGTTAGTGTAGTGTGTGGTGTTTGTATTAGTGGCAATGCTTCAACGGATATGAGAAAATGGAGGCAAGAGGGAAGGTAGGATGGAACTAAGTGAGTCATTTGGGAAGCAGGTCTACCAAAGCAGCTGTGGAATGTGTGCACATTGTACGGAAGCATCATGATGCAAGTAAGGCTAGGGGCCAAATTCTACTTTAGTGGTATAACCAAGAGTCTCTATAATCAGTCCTAAACTACCAACTAATTTGGTCTCACCATCAAGTCTTATTCTCTGCTAATAATAGTTTTAAACTAAAATTCATTTTACAAAGTAACATATTATAGAGTTTACTAACAATAGATTATAAGATTATTATCCACAAACATGAACATAGAGATATGAAGTAAAAGCACAACTATTACTGTTTCAAATAATGCATCTTAAAAAATAAAGCAATAATTATACTACCTCACATAGAGCTACAAGCATTAAGCCAGGAGAGAGCTCATTGGCTTTAGTTTTTATGTGATTCAATAAATAGTTTTGTCTCTGTTGATCCAAACCCTTACAATCCAGAAGAGCAACAGAAGGTGGTTCTTTAGGATACTACCAAACAAGAAAGAGACAATTAAACATAAGAGATTCAATTAAACAATCACATATTTTACAATAGTGCACATAATAATATCGTAAAATCAAATCAAGGGAAAGATACCTGTGGTGTAGCTTGTACATCAAGCACAACTTCTACAAACTGCAAAGAAAGATAATAATATAAATTAAAAAAAAAAAAAAACTGAATTTTAATGAAAAGGAATAATGGACGGCGGTAAGAAGAAGAGGAAGAAGAAGAAGAAGACCTGGTGGGATTGAACATCGGCGGTTCTGGGTTTGAGGGATAAGTGAAAGTGAGGAGGAATGGAACGGATAATGATACAATCGCTTTCATATACAGATTTCATCGCTTCAACTTCACCTATCACTTCTTCTTCTTCATTCTCCATTGTTATGAGAGAGACGCTGCAATTGCAAATTGGGGACGAATCCAATTTCGGTATTCGCTTTCACCTTATTATGCTATCTACTTCAAACTACACCAACCTAATTTAGTTTAAGGGTGGTTAATTGTAAAAAAAAAAAATATTAACTGTAATTTTGTTTTTTTTTTATATGCTTATAAAAATAAATTTGTATTAAAATTTAGAATTTAAAGAAAAAATTAAATTAAATATAAATTTTTAGATCTAAATAGACTAAAAATATTCAAAAATAACTATGTCTTGACTTAGAAATAACATGAAAAGAACTTGTGTGAGCAAAGTACAAAAGTAATTTCAACAATCTAACTTTATTATTCACATTGACTTGACTTATATATCCTTAATAATAGGCCAAGGCCCACTCAACAAGTCACTTATATATCATGATGTCTCTTTGTTGATCCCATGAATTGCAGTGAATTAGCTTGATTAAGTTGTCTTTAGTAAGTTCATGGATGAAGTGAAATCTTACATCTATATGTTTGGTTTTTCCATGTAAAATAGGATTTTTGGATAATTTTGTGGATGAACTATTATCACAGTAAAGTGTAGTACACTGCTCTTAATAGTGTCCAATCTTTTGAAGAATTTTTCTTGATCATATTGCTTGGCAAGAACATGAAGTTGCATTGCAGTAATAAATTCAGCTTTGGTAGATTACAAAGTCACAATTGATTGCTTCTTGAAGCTCCAAGAAATGGCACCATATCCCATCATGAAAACATGACCAGAAGTACTCATTTTCTTGCTTAACTTCAATACCTACAAGGCTTTTTTCAATTTGGTTATGTCCTCGTTTTGATATCCCAATGGTTGCTCAACAAAACACTTTTAACATTAAGCTGAAATATACTTCATCCTCTATATGACTGCAAGTGCCACAGTAGCTCTTATATTGTCCCATCTTGCAATTGGTGCAAATACCTCATTATAGTCAATCACATGTTGTTTAGCATATCTTTTTTTTTTTGCTATAAGTCTTGCTTTGTATTTTTTCACTTTTCCTTCCTCGTTATATTTGGTCTTATAAATCCATTTAACTCCTATTCTCTTAGCTCCACTAGGAAGAGATGAGAGCTCCCAACTTTTATTCTCAACAATAGCCTCCATTTTTGCATTTGTTGCATTTCTCCAAACTTCTGATTTTGAGGCCTCTTCATAAGTTGTGGGATCTTGTATGAGAATGAAAATAGCTAAATTTTGTAGAAATGTTTCAGTCTTCCTCTTCTTCTTCTTCTATTGTGACATAGTCATTTAGGTATGGAGGCCTTCTCTAAGTTTGTGGTCCTTGTGCAAGTAAGTCTTGATCATGACTTATAACTTCATCACCTTGGTCAGCTTCAAGACCACGATTTTCTTCAGAATTTCCATCACAATATTATCAGACTGTTCACCTTCTTCTGCCACTATGTTACCATTGTTATTGTTGTTAGTATTTCTTGACTCATTCCACTTCCATTTCTTGGTTTCTTCAAAAACTACATCTCTACTAACAGTGACCTTTCTAGACATAGGGTCATACAACCTATAAGCCTTGGATTCTTCACTTACTCCCAATAATATACATTTGATGCTATTGCCATCTAATTTCTTTATATGTACATCAAGAACATGCACATGTGCAATGCATCCAAACACTAAAAAATGATGGAGCAAATGAACAATAGGTTTAACACTAGTCTGAGCCTCTTCAGGTGTCATATTTTTTACAACAAAACTTGGAAACCTATTTAGTACATAAATGGACCAATTGTCTGTTTCTGATCATAATTCTTTAGGGATATCCTTTTAAATAACATGCATCTAACCATATTCATTATGGTTTTATTTTTCACATATGATACTCCATTTTGTTGTGGACTATAGACAATTGTGAGCTGTCTTTTGATACCATTTTAGCTACAAAACTCATCAAAAACAATATAGGTGTATTCACCACCTTTATCTGTCCCAAGGCACTGGGTTTTATTCCTTAATTCATTTTCAACAAGTGTCTTAAACTGCTTAAACATTTCAAAAGTAGTAGACTTCTAAGAAAGAAAATAAACTCAAGTTTTCCTAATGTAATCACATATAGAAGACCCAACTCTAAACTAACTAACTTTCTAAAAAAAAAAAAAAAATTGAAATTGTATTTATATTTAATTTTCAACACGCATTAAATAGAATTTCCCTTGAAAAAGGTAATTTATAAAAAATAAAAAAAACATAACATAAAATGAAAACATGAAAAA
>JBBPBT010000809.1:370085-390010 GCA_037974875.1 Cicer bijugum | reverse complement strand
AAAAAAAAAAAAAAAATTGAAATTGTATTTATATTTAATTTTCAACACGCATTAAATAGAATTTCCCTTGAAAAAGGTAATTTATAAAAAATAAAAAAAACATAACATAAAATGAAAACATGAAAAATTATGAAAAATTAAATATTGAAAATTTATATAAATTATAGACAATTTAATATAAACTTTTGCCATAACTATTTAATTTGAAATTTGATCATAACGATAATCATTTTGACTAGAATTAAAACTTCTTACAACTCAAACAATATAACTTCTACTGAATATTATTAACCCTTGAATTCAATAATTTGATTTATTACGCATTTAATTGAAAAGACAACTAAACTCCGCGCAAGATAAATATTTACAAGGAAAGAGATAATAATATCATAGAATTTTTTTCGTAGTTGATACAAAGATTACATTGTCTTCTTTCATCTAAATAACTATCTACACTCAATTTGTCACATTAGTAGTTGACAGTGGATAAAGAATAGGGAATAGGGGATATATGATAGGTGATAGAGGATAGGAGATAGGTGATATATGATAGGTGATAGGGGATAGGGGATAGGGAATAAGGGATAGGGGATAAGATATAAGGGATAAGAGGATAGAGGATAGGATATAGAGGACAAAATAATTGTAATAATAATTGCGAAATTTTAACCAAATGAAACATCATTAAAATTGAGTGAAATTGTTTTGGGATTTTCATAAATGATGAATTAGACTAAAATCTAGATGAGATTTAGTGGTCATGAAATTTAGAAAGAGTTATGCATAAGTAAAAAAAATTAATGATAAGTAATAGTAATAATAAAGTAAAAGATTTATATCACTAAAATACCATATATATATATATATATATATATATATATATATATATATATATATATATATATATATGTGTATAAGAATTTCTATAATAAACATTTAAACTAAATTAGTTAGTAACCTAAAATTTGGTCTCACAAAATATGAAACATTTTCATATGTAATACCTTGAACATCTATAATAAGCATTTAAACTAAATTAGTTAGTAACCTAAAATTTGGTCTCACAAAAATAGAGGATATGGGATAGGGGATAAAATATAGAGGTTAAAATATAGGAGATAAGAGGATAGAAGATAAGATATACGAGATAAGGGGATATGAGATAGAGAATAGGGGATAGGGGATAGGGTTTAGGAGCCAACCATGTCTTATGAGGATTTTCAGGCAGAGCATATTAGTCCTTCAAGCTTCTATACTTTAACTGTATAAATGAATCATTTGATATTGAAAACTACATTTATACTTGTAGTCAAAAATAACTTTACAACTGTCCATACCATGATTAGGATGAGCAGGTGCATTATTTGAAGTGGCAGAGCCTGTTTGTTTAGAACTCTGAAGCCAATTCCACCATCTTATGATACATTCACTGCCAAACATGGACAAAAATTGGGTATTGAAAATGTAATGTTATACCAAGATAAACTTAACCTCATAAAGGTTCTAAAAAAATCAAATATAATGAACATAGAATAGAAGGATAAAATGAATAGGAACCCACCTGTGAAAACAATGAAAGCAAAACATTAACTTCATAAAAGGCAAGGTTTCACTTTGGTGATCTTCTGGAACCAAAGGGAATAAACACAACGGACAATCACCATCAGGATGATTCATAGCTGAGAGTTTCTCTGCCGCTTCCTTAAAGTACATTTCAATAATCATTTATCAATCATTATTGAACAAAAATCTATATTTGACGTGATAAATCTATATCTAACAAAAGATTATGTATTAAAGCCGAAAATAAAAGCAGGATGATGCACGAAGTGACTTTAAATGAATGATTCTGCAGTCCCACAAGATTAAGCAGCATTTCAGTGATTAATATTCTTCATTTATGTCTTCTAAATTCCTCAGGTAACCAAAATATACATAAAAAAACAGTGCTTCATAGGAACTTGGTTACAATATTATTCATATATTAACCATCAGAATGATTCATATATTGTTTAATTAATGATCTATCAAGGAACTCGATTACAATATTATTCAAATGAAAATTATAGATTTTGAGACCTCATATACTTAAAATATACCCCAAAGGAGAAAGGTTCAGAGCACCATATCGTTGGTCTTAGGGGATATGAGATAAGGGATAGGGGATAAGGGATAGAGAATAGGGGATAGAGGATAGAATATAAGGGTCTAAGGGGATATGAGATAAGGGATAGGGGATAAGGGATAGAGAATAGGGGATAGAGGATAAAATATAAGGGATAAAAAGATAGAGGATAAGATATATGGGATAAAATAATTGTAATAATAATTGCGAAATTTTAACCAAGTGAAATATCATTAAAATTGAGTGAAATTGTTTTGGGATTTTCATAAATGATGAATTAAACTAAAATCTAGATGAAATTTAGTGGTCATGAAATTTAGAAAGAGTTATGCATAAGTAAAAAAAAAATGATAAGTAATAGTAATAATAAAGTAAAAGATTTATATCACTAAAATACCATATATATAAGAATTTCTATAATAAGCATTTAAACTAAATTAGTTAGTAACCTAAAATTTGGTCTCACAAAATATGAAACATTTTCATATGTAATACCTTTAGCATCTATAATAAGCATTTAAACTAAATTAGTTAATAACCTAAAATTTGGTTTCACAAAAATAGGGGATAAGGGATAAGGGATAAGGGATAAGGGATAGGGGATAAAATATAGAGGTTAAGAGGATAAGAGGATAGAAGATATAATATAGGGGATAAAGGAGATATGGGATAGGGGATAGGGGATAAGGGATATAGGGGATAGGGGATAAGATATAGGAGATAAGAGGATAGAGGATATGATATAGGGGATAAGGGGATATGAGATATAGGGGATAAGGGATATGAGATAGGGGATAAGGGATATAAAGGATAATGGATAGGGGATAGGGGATAAACAATAAGATATAAGGGATATAGGTATAGGGGATAAATGATAGGGGATAATGGGATAGAGGATAGAAGATAGGATATAGGGGATATGGGATATAAGGGATAATGGATAGGGGATAAGGGATAAGCAATAGGATATAAGGGATATAGGGGATAGGGGATAGGGGATAGGGGATAGGGGATAGAGGATTGGATATAGGGGATAGAGGATTGGATATAGGGGATAAGGGGATAGGGGATATGAGATAGAGGATAGGGGATATGGGATAGAGGATAGGGGATAAGGGATATGAGATAAGGGATAGGGGATATAAGGGATAATGGATAGAGGATAAGGGATAAGCAATATGATATAAGGGATATGGGTATAGGGGATAAAAGATAGGGGATAATGGGATAGAGGATAAGATTTAGGGGATATGAGATATAAGGGATAATGGATAGGGGATAAGGGATAAACAATAGGATATAAGGGATATGGAATATAGGGAATAAGGGATATGAGATAGGTGATAGGGGATAGGGGATAAGGGATAAGGGATAAGGGATAGGGGATAGAGGATAGGCGATAGGGGATATATGTGTTATGAGATAGAGGATATATGGGATATAGAGAATAAAGCATATAGGATATGAGGGATAGAATATAGAGGATGTAGGGGATATAGGGAATATAGAGGATAGGGGGATAAGGGGATACAAGATACGATACGAGGATAGTGAATAGAGGATATAAGGAATATGGGATATAGGGGATAAAAGATAGGATATAGAAGATAAGGAAACATGAGATATAGGGGATAAGAGATAAGAGAAAAGGGAAAGGGATATGGGATATAGGAGATAACGAATAAGAGATATAGGGAATATAGTGTGGTAGGGGGATAAAGGACATGGGATAAATGATAGGGGATATAGGGAATATAAGAGACGATGGATGTTCTTTAATATCTTAGGTCCTATGAAATCGAAATAAATAGTCATTATCAAAATGTTATCAATATAAATGAGTAGTTCCCTAATGTTTGAGAATATTTTGATTTTAATTCCACTCCTAATTATAGGGTGAAGCTTAGACGATTCTTATAAGATATTATGTAATTTATAGAGTTTATTGTTGTAGTGGATCTTAAAATTCACGGGGTTGATATTGTAATTTTTTGATTTTATTTGACACATACTTAGTATGATAACTTAATTCGATAATATTAGTTTCTTAAATTCAAATTTTTGTGATTAATATTTAATTTATTTTTTATTAAAAATTTAAAATGTTTGTGAAGAGATATATGTAATGGTCCAAACGTATATGAAAAAATGGTTCAAAAATTTAAATGAGAAGTGCCTTAAAATAAAAACAAAATACCGGTAAAATTGAAATTAAAAAAGATTATAAAGATTAAAAATTATTTGATAATACTCGATCAAAAAATTGAATATTAACCTTTTTTCCTTGTATGCTAGTTACACAAAAATGTTGATTTGAGTTGTTTATGAAAGTGGAAAAGGTTAAAATTAACCCAATCCTATATTATCTATCTCCAATTCTCTATTCATTCATCTATCTATGTTGTTGATTCAGTGTAGAATGGTTACTATGGCGTTGCCACTCGTCATCTCTCTTTTCAAACCTTTCACAACCACCACTCGCCTCCATTCCACACTCTTACGCCGCCGTCGTTTCACTACTACTACTCTCTCCGCCACCACTACTCCCCCACCTTCTTCACCTTCATCTTCTCTCTCTCACCACTCTTCTACTCACTCCAATTCTTCTCCTCGTAACATCTCTTCCCTCACTTTCCAGCAAGCCATTCAGCGCCTTCAGGTCTTCGCATTCTACTTTTTCAAAATCCTCATTTTTTCTTCCTATTTTTCAATTTAAATAAACTTATTTTATTTTATTTAATTGTTGCAGGAATATTGGGCTTCCGTTGGATGTTCCATTATGCAATGCAGCAACACAGAGGTAATTAACTTGCTGCATCCTCATTCATTGATTCAATTGTCTTTTTTGGAGAGCTTACAGAAACAACTTTTGACATGTTTTCAATTTATTTTCATAACCTTTCCAAGACAACTTTATTAAAATAACTTATATGAAAATAGTTTGACTTTATTTGACCTTTTGTGATAGAAATAGGATATACACAAACACTTAGATGATTATCGGTCTATGCTATAATTGTTTGTTACTACTTACTACTACTACTTGATTTTTGAGCTTTGGTTTCACGAGATGAAGTCTGGATTTTAACCTTTTGACCATGTAAAATTATACGTACAAAAATATTTTATGTGTTGTGTGATTCTGTTTTCATTTCTTTGTTTCTGATACTTGTTTCTGTAATGGAGTAGGCTCGATGTTGGTTTCTATACGCTGCAGTTAATGCCACTGCGACTAGTTAAAATACAAGGATAACATTTTTGTTTTAAAGTTCTTAATGTGCTGCAAGAGGCGTGGCTTTTAATTTTGGTCTGCAAAAGCTGTTTTAAAGAAGTTTTCAGCATCTTGACTATATTTACTAATTTGTATTCCCGCAATAAATTGTCTTTGATATATGTATATTTTGGCTATATATTGAGCAGGTTGGAGCTGGGACTATGAATCCTCTTACATATTTAAGGGTTCTTGGTCCAGAACCATGGAATGTTGCGTAAGTATGTTTTAGATGTAAGTTCATTGGTTTGTTTGTGCATCGATTTTCCAAAATATCCGTTTGGTTCAATCGAAGAAGTTTCCTGAGAAAACGTTTTGGAAATGATAGATTTTTTACTTTCCTTCACAGTCAAAAAGACTATAAAAGTTAGAAGAAGTGTATATATTCTGTTAGATGATAAGAAGATATCTTACATAATATCTTGATGTTTTTTTTTGAAACAGATAATATCTTGATGTTATCTTTAAGTGTCTCAGATTATCTCTTAGGTTTAGTGTCTATATTTCTTAACTATTTATCATGATTTGTTTCCCTATTATGTTAGAATTAGAAGTCTGGCATTTTAGTACAAATAAGTTAGTCCTTAGTCCTTAGCCTGGAGTCTTTTGTTTTTAAAATTTTATTTATTTATTTATTTATTAATTTGTTGTCTTTACTTGCTAATAATGAATGGGGAGTGTTAGGGTTTTGGGTTTAAAATTCCTGGTGTTTTTGTTTTTCCTGATGAAAGGTATGTGGAACCTAGCATTCGCCCTGATGATAGTCGATATGGAGAAAATCCGAATAGGCTCCAAAGACACACTCAATTTCAGGTCAACTTTGATATTTATGTTTAAATTCAGATTTTGAAGTTCTTAAATTCATTTTCTAGGATAACTTTCCGCCATTTTTGTCATTGATTTCTTGGTTGCTTATGAACTCAGGTAATATTGAAGCCTGATCCTGGAAATTCGCAGGACCTTTTTATCCGCAGCCTTTCAGCTTTAGGTAGTAAAATTGGTTCTAATATTCTCTGAATCACCAGAAATAGACTAATACTCTTCTTTTAAATTGCTGTTTTTATTTTGATAGATGGTTATTTGAGTACACGAATAAAGGACACATGAAAATGGAAGGGAAACCTTATCAAAGAAATATGAAACTTCCTGTTTAGAAAACTAAGAAACTTTGATTGGAATAGCACATGAATATTGTGCAGTTCTTTCTATAGATTATCATATACCTGATTCTAAAACTCTGGATCTGAACTTGTGGAGTTTATCAATGATAGGTATTGATGTTACTGCACATGATATACGATTTGTGGAGGACAACTGGGAGAGTCCGGTAATATTTATTGTTTTGGTTTATAACTATTTTAATGCTGCTTACTGAAATGCAATTTAAACTTTTTTTTTTGTCTTTTAAATTTCGTGCTGTTAAAGTTGTCATCTACATATCGATATGTTAATTAAGAATGTATATAGGTTCTTGGTGCTTGGGGTTTGGGGTGGGAAATCTGGATGGATGGAATGGAGATTACTCAATTCACCTACTTTCAGCAGGTACGTTTTGTTGCTTGGATAGAAATACTAGTACTTTTGCACCGGGAGAATTTTACTAGAGAGAAGAAAAAATTAAAAGTGGTGGAATTCAGCATATCTTGCTTAACAAACATGAAGACTTTTTCTAAGAAAGAAGAAAACACAATCTTTTATCTATCATCACGTTTTTGTTACATGCTACTCCCTCCGGTCCTATATATAAGAGAATTTTTGGTTCTATATATAAGAAAAAGTTACGATTTTTAAGGTGCATTTATTGTTTAAATTACTTTTATATCTTTATTTAAAATGTTTGTCTTTTTAATATTATTAGTAGATATTTAATGTCTCACAATTTTCAATAAGGGGATATATGTAAAAATAATAAAAAAGTTAAAACAATTAATTAGTACATTGGTTTTGATGTTTTTTGTTATTTTCTCTTATAAATAGGACCAAAGTAGTATCTTTGAAGGGATGTTCAATTCAATTATTGAACTAGAAAATAAACCCTTTTGAGTGGTTCTCTACCAATTACTTTTATATGTTTTCATCTTGCTCTCCCTCCAGGCTGGAAGTCTCCAGTTATCACCCGTATCGGTAGAAATCACTTATGGCCTGGAGCGTATTCTCATGTTACTGCAGGTCAGTTGGCTGATTTTCTTTTTGAGCAAACTCTCAAGTTGAGTGTCCAAAGTTTTATCCAAAGTTTTAGTTACTAGCAGATCTAAAATGTCACCATATTCGTCCTTATGAAGGACTAAAGTGGTGATGTATAAAAAGAACAGATTGGGTGGCCAATCAAATCCCTGAGGGACAAATTTCGTGACACATTTAACTTTGGAGGACCAACTTGAGGGTTTACCATTTTTCTCCCTGCACTCAATCTCTATCATCCATTAATAACAATCTAAAGTTCTGTGACAGGGAGTTGATCACTTCAAGAAGATAAAATATTCTGATGGAATAACTTATGGAGAGCTGTTCTTAGAGAATGAGTACTTGATTATTCTGATTACTGGTTTTTGTATTGTGTTTGATTTTATTTTCTGTGATGAAATGTTGTTTGGCGTTGCCATCAAGAATGTTACATTTTTCCTTTCATTTATTTTTTCAATAATCTTGATTAAAATATTGATTGCATTGTAAATGACGATGACAGTATTTTGTTTTGTATTCTAGAAAGGAAATGAGTGCATATTACTTGGAGCATGCCAGTGTCGATCATCTTCAAAAACATTTTGATTTCTTTGAGGAGGAATCTCGGCGTTTACTTTCTTCAGGCCTTGCAATCCCCGCGTATGTTTGTCATTTTATATATTTATCATATTTCTTAGCCTCATTGCCTATTTAATGTGCTTCTCTTTGTCCATTATCTTTACTTCTGACTTATGTTTTTCAACTCCATGCTAGGTATGATCAGCTTCTGAAAACGTCTCACGCTTTTAATATTTTAGACTCCAGAGGCTTTGTTGGAGTAACAGAGCGTGCTCGATATTTTGGTCGCATGCGTAGGTATTGCTTGTTGCCTGATCTGTAACTTGAATACATGTAGGAACATTTTATGGAATTGCATCACTTTGATAAATTGTTGTAATCTTAATCTTGATTTTTCTGCATTTCATGATGCTTTTCCTTCATCTTGGTTTTTCTCAGTTTAGCTCGCCAGTGTGCCCAACTTTGGTTGAAGACCAGGGAGATGCTTGACTTCCCCCTTGGTTTCATCTCTGAACCTGATCATTCTGTAATGCCAAAGGAAGTTGTGGAGGCTGCATGTGAGAAGGTTAGTTTGCATATTTGTGTCACTAAGTCACCTTATCTTCCATAAAGCTTTGATGCTGCTGATATCTTCAAAATGTTGTTTCTGCTTATGTTAAACAGTTTTATTTTGATTCATTCAATGATCTTCCATTTTTGTTGGTTAATTGTCAGCGATATAGATATAAATGCTTGGTCATTGGCATGTTATTAGAGTCTTTATGACGATTTGGTTTAGAGTTCACTTCTTGTATGCACTCTTAATCAAATTTCTGCACTATTAGTGTGAGGTTTAATTCCATGATCCACCAGAGATTGAAAAATATTTAGGATTTCACCTGGTAACTTGAGATTTGAATCCCTGATATGAGTTGATATAGCAATTGTAACATATTTATTACAAAATTCCCCATCAACTAAGAAGTTGTAGTTTTGTGGCTTGTTTCTGGTAATGTCTGTCTAAGTCTTGGCTGCCTGATTGTAAACTATCAGTGTGGTATTAGTGCAGATTTAATTAGATTTTTTAGTAGGCATTGAGCTTCTTGGATATCAAAATCAGTATATTATTATCAATATACGAAATGAAACATGATTTACTTTGAGTGTCTTCAGTCAGAGTAATCAAGCAATATATATTATAAACTATCCTACATATTACCTCTGAAAATATGTCTGGGAATCATAAAGTTAAAAAAATGAATTCATTCACATTTTCAATAGCAATATTAAGCATTTGCAGGTATCCATGCTTTAAAGAACACTGGTATCTTGTATTTCATGTTACAATTAGTGGATGTTGTTTGTTTGATTATTAATTCAAAACTAACCTATAGACATGATAGGGGTTAGATCATGTTAATGTTTAGCTTGAGTACGGGTTTTATTATTAATTATTATGTGACTTTATTTATAAATTAGCGTAAAATTCTAGCTTTTCTTTGGTTTCAGGTGCATGATCATGCAAGAGTATTTGTTCTCGAAATTGGGACTGAAGAGATGCCACCTCAAGATGTTGTTGATGCAAGCAAGCAAGTATAACTGATTTTCATCTGATTAAAATCATGATATTTCTACTTTTTTCATACTTCTATTTTGGATTTCATGCACTTTCATTTCTTTTTTGTGATGTAGACTGTTTTCGACCATTCACTATTATCCCTCATTATGTATTATTTATTAAAATTATTATTATTGTTGTTCAATATTGATTTTACTCTGCTGTTTATTGTAGCTGAAAGATTTAATATTGCGATTACTGGAACGACAGAGGTTAAAGCATGGTGAAGTGCAGGTTTTTGGCACCGCACGGAGACTTGTGGTGAGGGAATATACATTTCAGCACAATTCTTGTTTGTAGATGCTTTTCATTTGTGTAATTGTTGATCTAGGATGAAGGTGTTAATTTATGCATTCTATGAGTTTTTTTTTTTTAATTTCCTTACTTATCACAAAAAAAAAAACAAATATAAATATAAAAGAATTATATTTTTGGTACAGGTCTTTTGTTTGGAATGTAGACATAATAGAATTAACATAAATAACTAGTTAAAGAAACACATGGTTCACATTTTGACATAAATTAGCTAGAAATAAATGATGAATTATATCAATAGCATCACATATTAAATTTGACATGTGCATAGGATTTTGTTTATGGTACTTGACATTTCTCATTTTGGCATGCTTTCATGTATTTTTTTTTCCCTTCCCGGATGTCAGGACAATATCCTTGATTCTCACTTGTACCAACTACCTACTCTCTTTAAGTTCCTACTTAGGATTAGTAGATAGAATCATAAGTTCTAGAGTTGAAAAAATATACGCATTGCAATTCATACATTATAAAAATTTGAAGGTTTACTGTTTTAGAAAAGCTCACATAAAAAATGATAGTAATCATATCTGTTCCTTGTTGTGAACTCCACAGGTTTCTGTTGAAAATCTTTTAACGAAACAAACAGAACAGGAAGTTGAGGTTCGAGGTCCTCCTGTTTCGAAAGCATTTGATAATGAAGGAAATCCAACAAAGGTTTCATTGTACTTTAGATTTTTCTTATGACATCCCAAATTGTGCTTCAAGAATGCTCTGCCTTAATTTAGTTTTCTTATGTCAGGCTGCTGAGGGTTTTTCCCGCAGATACTCTGTTCCATTGGACTCAGTATCTCGAAAGGTTGATGGTTAGTATCCAGAGCCAAGCCACATGTTTAGTGGATTTGGATGTGTTTATTTTTGTCCTACTCATCATTTTTGGCTTTTTCTATTGTTGGTTTTCATTTTACACTACTGGCAACTAGAGAAGAGTTAAGTGTTAAATACTTCAAAAAAAAAAAAAGAGTTAAGTGTACACATATAGCAAATAACTAAGGTATAATCATGAACTGTCACTTCCAATGCTTTCTATAAAGTGCACTTGTTGCTATTAGAACATGCTTGAGCTTTCAACTTGATTTTCAAGAACTCTAATTCAATTTATGCAACGCATCAATTTTCCTGTTAATATGCTGCTATACCATAAGCCAACTCAATATAATATGTGATTTCTTGTTATATTGCAGGGAAAACAGAATATGTATATGCTCGTATAAAAGAGTCTTCAAGACATGCTTTGGAGGTTTTCTATTCTTAACCTTTGAAATCTAGGCATTTTATGTTTGTAATTATGTTTTGGTTTATTTCCATGCTTCTTGCACTTCTTTTAGAACAAAAATGCTATTGCTGCTGATTTTTTCTACTCCCGTTAGGTTTTATCTGAAGATTTGCCTGCTACTATTGCTAAAATTTCATTTCCAAAGACAATGCGTTGGAATTCACAGGTATGCTAGCTTTTTAAGGTTGTTTCTTACGCAAATTAATTCTATCTTCAGAGATGTCGTAGAACAACAAAAGACATATAGCGTGTTATGAACCAACTCTTGCAAAAGTTGTTAGGTGAAAATACGGATGGTTTTTATAATGTGCTCCATTAATCAACAAAAGCACGTATACTAGACCTGGTTCTGAAATTTATTAATTTTTATTTAGACGAATGAGAGCAACAAGGATTTTAACACATTTTCATATGTTTAATATATAGGTGATGTTCAGCAGGCCTATCCGTTGGATTTTGGCCTTGCATGGAGATGTAGTGGTCCCATTTATGTTTGCTGGGGTGACAAGGTAATTTACTTTCTGGATATTCTCTTAACTTTGCTGTTCCTTGCATGTATTTGTATTGGATATTGCTTCATACCATAATTTTAGAAGAACTTTATTGTAACTTTATCGTTTATAAAGTTACAAATATACGATAAATATAGAACTTTGTCCTCATCTCCTAAGATGGTTTTGAAAGCTTTCCGGCGAATAGTATCTGTTTTCTCTCTACTGATCTAATTCTTTGAAATACTTGAACTGTGATAGTACTTGGATTATTCTTTTTAAGTCAAATAAAGTAGCATATTTGTTTTTTTCTCTCATGAAAAACAATATTTATATAGCTTTTGTCAATGTGGTTATAGTGCAGAGAACTAGAGAAGTCATTTATCTGAATTTTTTCATATATAAATTCATGCATACATTTTCTTGATTTTAACTTCGACATAGCCGCCATGCCATTACCCATAATACCACTATAACATTTTGGTAGTTGGCCCCTACGCTTTGCTATCCACCATTAACTAAATAGAGGAATATCAGAAGACATTGCATTTACTAAATCACGTGCTTGATTTGTCTTGCCAATTCCTAGAGGAAAGATTCATATAACTATACACTCTCGTTTGAACTTATCCCGACACATTATTTTATCATATTGTTGCGAGGCATAATATTTCCTACTAAACAACCAAAAATAGGAGACAGTTCAAAGAATCAAAGTAGAGAAATAATATCTTTGTCCACATATGCTTGGCCTAGCTGACGTCTGATTAAAATAGGTTCTTTTAGGTTTATCAGTTTCCTCTTTATCATATGCTGGGTGAATAACTCTTACCATGTTTGTCTATACTATGCAGTGGAAACATGTCTTGTGGCCTTCGCAATACTACTTCAGCAGTTGTTCAGGTGCATGCCAAAATGTTTTTAATCAATTGATTTTATGCTTTTAATTTGATACTTGGTTGGTGCGACGAGCAACATTGATCTTTGAGAAAACTCTTTCTATGTGTGTGTATCTTGATTGTATATATCAAATGATTCAAATTTTAGATAAATTCGTAGTTTGTAAGTGTATAAACTTATAATCAATATTTACTTATATTTTACATTAAAGTGGTGTGTGATGAAGCATTGATTATTTGTTTGAATCAAATCAAACTTTGTAAACTAGGTCTACTTCACGAGAATTTCTCTTGAGTGGATAAAATTTACCAAGCACAAAAACCAAAGCTTTTTTCCACTAGTTGGTTATATGGATTGATTGTGAAATTCACCATTCATTATTAATAATTATAATACTTAATGGGTGTCACCGTGTAAGCAAACCATATCTTACATTACATCTGGTGTCAATGAGTCCTATTTTGTGTTTGTTTGTATGTGTAATAGCTACAATATTCTGGTTTTCTTCTCTATTTTTTTTTTTGTTTCTTTTCTTTCCTAACGAGCGTATCTTACCCTCCTTACTCTTTTAATCATCTTTGGTTTGCCTGAAGGGATTTTTTATTTTATATAAAAATAACTGCATACTTAATTTGCAGATAGAAAATGCAGAATCTTATTCTGTTGCAATGAGAAATGCGGGAGTCAATGTTACAGTTGAGGTATGAGTAGATAAGTTTGTCAGTACAACAGATTCATAGATATTGAAAATATGACTAGATTTGTACTTTTGCCAGGACCGTAAGAAAAGAATTTTAGAGCAATCTAATACATTAGCAGAAAGTGTAAATGGCCAACTTCTGATTCCGAAAGGTTTGCTAGACGAGGTAAGTTTTGGATGTTGCCTTTGCTCAATATTATTGCATATTTGCTTTTCTAAGAATTTCCATTTGCATTTGATTTTAGGTTGTAAATCTTGTTGAGGCACCTGTTCCGGTGCTTGGAAAGTTTAAAGAAACCTTCTTAGATCTTCCAAAGGATCTTTTGACTATGGTGAGCACTTTAGTTTAAATTATGCCTTTCCGTGTTGATTATTATACTATGTGAAGAGGCATGTCTTAATGAATTAGTTCAAATGATTGATTTCTGCATTCCTATTTCTATTTGATTTTAGAGCTTTTGAATACAGAAGTCGCACTCTCTTATCTCTTTGCTCTTTGTAATATCTAAACTGTTCAAGTGCCTCTGCTGTTTGCAGAAAAAGTAATTTCTTCTAGGAAGAAGTAGAAGTACAAATAGAGGATCCGACATTCTCACTAGAAAATTCAAAAGAAACACTTAGAAACTAAGAAATTGAGTAATATAACAAGGAAACTTAGAAACACCTCTAAACCTCCTGGAGCAGAACACCACAAACAAGCTAAGAAAGTAAACCTGTCCCCTAATGTTGTCAAGCACTATTATAGCGAACTTCATTATTCTATCACTCCTTTCCAGCCAATGACACCAGAGAACTGCAAAAGACAACAGTATCATAAGAGCCTAAACAACATTCGCAACTCACGAATTCTGGCAAAGCTGAATGCCATAAATAGGCTCAACTAAGTTCACGGTGTCTTGATTCTAATAAAAAATATGAATATGCCCTTGACTGAAAATATCATAATTAACACCAATATCAAAATTAAACCAAACTAGTGAGGTTTTTGGATCTTTCAACTTAATAAATTGTGAATGGTACTGCTTGAATCATTGTCAATATAAACCTGAAAATTTTGAAGAATATTAAAAATGAAAGCTAACCATTGTTCTCCTGCAGGTTATGCAAAAACATCAGAAATATTTTGCTGTATGTGATGCTAATGGACAATTGCTGCCTTACTTTATTGCTGTAAGTTTTTTCCAATGATTTTATCCCCTAGAATCACTACATGTTTTGGCTTGTTATTTGTTAAATGGTAATATGGTATTTTCTTCTAGGTTGCAAATGGAGCAATTGATGAGACTACAGTGAGGAAAGGAAATGAAGCTGTGCTTAGGTATTCTTATCTTCTTATCATGTTTATATATAACTTAATGAAAGGGTGTTGCTACTTGCTATGATACCCAGGCCTTCTCCGTAGGTGCTGGTTTTTTTGACGAGTTGTCACACATTTATTGGTAGTTGGTTTTGACTTGGTTGCCTCTGTTTAAGACCCAAATCTCCTAAAAGATTAAACTATTGGGTGAAGACCCAATAATGGTTTTATCCTTCTAGCATGTCCTTTCAGGCAAAGAGCCCTTTGAGTTTGAAGCATTAACAATACAAAGACTCCCTCTACTTTGTTAGAAAATTCAGGTTTATTTAGAAGACTGAGAGTGGCAAGGATCAAACCTTTGATCATGCATTCAAAGAGACTCTGGTATCATATTAAGGATTAACCACTTCAAAAGCTTAAGCTTAAGCTGTAACAGATTCCAGAATCTAGACATTTATTGTGTGAACAAGTAACCGTTAAAATATATTGATAACTGGGAAATAAGAAAGTATCAGAGTAATCTACTTATTAAATTTTAGAAAACATATTTTCACTTTGATTGAAATGAATTTTATAGATAATGAGATGCAGCCTCAATCTTTGTGCCTGTTGGATCCAATTTTGTTTCATGGGACATAAACCACATAATTTAATTATCTTTGCAGGGCTCGCTATGAAGATGCTAAGTTCTTTTATGAGTTGGACACTCGTAAAAGGTTTTCGGAATTCAGAGAGCAACTGAAAAATATTCTCTTTCATGTAAGTTGTATGTTGAAGTCTTAGATAAATGCTTGGTGTTAGCATTTATCCTTAGGGCTTTTAATCCTTTTGTAGTTTTATTTTCTTGTAAATGAGGCCAAAATAATTTCTCATGTTGATGTTGAAAATAAAATAAGGGGAAAGGTTAGAGACCTCAGAATAATACTACTTACGTATTTCTTTTTAACTTCAATGGATTTCTTTTCATCCTTTACTAGTTTTTTTCCGTTTCTTTGAGGTTAAAATATTTTATCACGAGTTAATTGGTATTAGCTGTTTGTTTTGATAACATGGAACGAAACAGGAGAAACTCGGAACCATGCTGGATAAAATGACTCGTGTGGAAAACATGGTTGCTAAGCTAAGTGGCATGTTGGATATAGATGAAGATATGCAACCAATTATCCAGGAAGCTGCCTCACTTGCCATGTCTGATCTATCCACATCGGTTGTCACTGAGTTTACCGCACTTTCAGGAGTTATGGGGCGTCACTATGCCCTTAGAGATGGATACTCAGAGCAGGTTGTTCAAGTTTTGGATGGTTATTATTTGGTAATCTTAGAAATCATGACCCTTGCAGTCTCAGTACTGCATCCTATTTGGTTATTAGCTACTTAATATCTTGCATTTTTTTTCCGTGTCACGTCATATCTTGCAGACTGCAGAGGCCTTGTTTGAGATCACACTTCCAAGATTTTCTGGGGACATGCTTCCTAAAAGCGATGCTGGCATAGTTTTGGCAATTGCTGATAGGTAAAAACTGGTGCCTTATTATGAATGTTTCCATCATATTCTAGTAATAGTTGTATCTGATATAGAACTCAATAATTCCTTTTGAACTTATTGTTAAAAGAGCTGAAAATCTTTGTTTTTATTATCTATTTGTTTGCCTAGGCTATTACCAAAGTTCATGAGATATGTGCATAACACAGTGGATTTAAGGTTCGCTCATACTATGGTATATGGTGGTGGCCCCCAAGTTTCATAAATTGTAAATTTAGAAGTTGAATTTGAAAAAGAAAGACTATCAGTTTAGGAAATTGGAGAAGGATTTAATTCGTATACACCGACAGTTAAAATATTTTTTATATTGTCAATAAAACATAGCCGTCTTATCAGAAAAAACATTTGACTTTGATCCTAACTATGCTTAAAGTCATGATTGGTTGTGATTTGTTGACACTGTAACACTTTTTACACCGACATTGTGTAGAAATTAAACTCAATTGGAGAATTGGCATGTAAAATTGAAAACGATGGCTGATTTTGATTTTCAAGTAACGGCAATGCTACCCCGTAAATACCTTATTTCTTTCATGAACGCAATCTGGAACGAGTCTAGGATAAACCTCTTTATACTAGAATATGTCTGACTGAGTCTAACAACATGGCTTTACATCTTACATGATGTGATATATGTCTGCAGATTAGATAGCCTGGTAGGCTTATTCACCGCTGGCTGTCAACCTAGTTCCACAAATGATCCATTTGGTCTGCGAAGAATCTCTTACGGTCTTGTATGTATAGCATAGCATTCTTTCTTCTAATTTTCATTCATGTTCTTCTCTTTTTTTTCTTACTAATTTTATTTCTTAAGAAACGTTAAGTAAAAAGTCTTGCACTCTGCACTATATTCTTCAGGTGCAATTGCTGGTGGAAAAGAATAAGAACCTAGATTTTAAAGAGGCACTGGAACTTGCTGCAGATGTTCAGCCAATTAAAGTAAATCCTCAAATAATAGACGAAGTAAGTCCATATAAATTTCAATTTCGGGTGGCTTCTTGTTATTGTCATTTACATCTCTTTTGGAATTGAAAGCTGATGGTCATCACTTTTTAGGTACGTCAATTTGTTACTCGAAGATTGGAGCAATTTCTGGTATGTATTATGTGTAGTTACTTTTTTTTCTTTCTTTTTTGTGTGTATAAAGCCCAGGTGAATCTGACTGTGCTGCTATAATTGTTAACAGGTGGACAAGGGGGTGAGTCCAGAAGTTGTTCGTTCCATCCTTGCAGAGAGGGCTAATTTTCCCTGTCTAGCAACAAAATCTGCATATAAAGTAAGCGATCAGACATCTTTCATTTTACCTCATGTTTTACTTTGATACAGCATTAGTATAATCCCAATTACTTATTATGATTCATGATTAACTACTACATGAATGTTCTATTCTATGATTAAGAATAATAGCACTATGCTATTTGTGATAATTTTTTTTAATTCAATATATATGTATCCCTGATGATTTTGAATGATTGATTTAGATGGAAGAATTATCAAAAGGCGAGCTTTTCCCTAAAGTAGTTGAAGCGTATTCGCGGCCTACTAGAATTGTTCGTGGGAAGGAAGATGTGCTTCATTTGGAGGTTTTAATTTAAAATGATGAAAACATAAGCTAAATTGAATGTGTATGTAAATGAATGACACTTATTTTTCTTTTACTATTACATTATTAGGTGGATGAAGCTGCCTTTGAGACAAACGAAGAGAGAGTGTTGTGGAACACATTTTTGTCAGTTAAAAAGAGTATCAATCCTGGTACTTTCTATATCTCTAGCTTTTGCACATTTTGTTTGGAGTAAAATTAGATAAAATAAATTGTGTCTTGAAATCACAAAAAGACAATCAATTTGAAAATTGTTTATATTTCTAACATAACTAATTTCATTTTATGTTAATGAAATATAATTTGTTCTCCAACTTTCCTTGGTTCAAGTATATTAACTTGGAACATTGATTTATTTCTTTTTCGTTTTACTTATGTACCATATCTAAATATTCTTCTCTGTACAGGTCTTGACATTGATGATTTCGTTGAAAATTCATCTCAGCTTATACAACCACTTGACAATTTCTTTAATAATGTCTTCGTAATGGTGGTATGTTATTCATATTTCTTTAAATTGTATTTTTTACTATAATGTTTACCCTCTACACTATTTACAGTTTGAAATATTTAATAAAGAATAGTACACTAATTTTCTTTTTGGTGTAATTTAGGATGATGCCAAGATCAGAAAAAACAGGCTAGCTCTTCTAAAAGGAATTGCTGAACTCCCTAAAGGAATTGCAGACCTTACATTATTACCTGGATTTTAAGGATTGGCAAACAAATAGAGTATTTATTTCCCATAAGACAGACCTTCTTTTTTCATGCCTTGAAGGTCTTGTGCAATTTGGCCCAATTTTTCCAATAGCTACTTTTATTCCTCTATGTTTCTAGAAAATCACACCTGTGTCTGAAAGTGTATTTATATACTTTTCGGAGTGCATGAGCAGGGTGAGAAAATAAGTTATCTTATTTCAAAATTGTATCATGGGTTTTGATTTTAGGTTTTAGTCTAGTTGAATGTAAATTTCTGGCTATGTACTATATATTCGTTTGTAATATTCTCATTCGACTAATAAAAATTAGTATAAACTTTTTAATATTGGAAAAATATCTTTTAGCATGTTCTTATTTGCATCTTCTATCTATAGGTTTTTCTTCTATCTCTAATTACAGTTAGTAATTTTCATTTTTTTTATAACGAGTAATTTACATTTTTTAGTAGTGAGATCTATTAGAGTAACAAATCTCTTCTCCAAATTTTGATATAAGTGAGTATATTTTTTATGTTCTTAGCATTGAGATAAAGAGATTGAATATGTGGAACTCTGGATATGCCACAAGATTCTTAAATCGATAATGTTTTAGACTTTAAAGTGATTTCAGTTAAAAGATTGTTCTTAAAGTCTAGTACTAATTGAAGAATAATGATATGTTTCATCTGAACAATGCCCAATTGATGATTTTGAGAGGGAAGAAGTTGAAAGAAAATGACAAGATACCTTCAATAGCCTAAAGATTATATTCTTATTTACAGTGGAATTGAAGTTTTTGAAATCATTGGCAACATTGGTTGTGTTGATTCAAGAAAAACAATATTAAAATTTATGTGTTAGCTGTGGGCATTTTTTGTTGTTGAGAATTTCAAACCAAACTTTGCTTGCTACTTTTACAATGAATAATGAGTGTGTCTTATTTTGCAACTACATCGTATGGTGTACGGAATATGGATTATGAGTTTCATCTCTTTGATTCAAATTGTGGAATAACAAAATTTGTAGATTAACCAAAACATATTGAGATTAAATATTTATGTAAAGAGAATGTTTTTTTAGAGAACATGTAGTTGTTATTTAAGCAAATAGATCACCATTGACATTGAGTCTTGAAATTATAAACATCTGATAATCAGAGACTTTAAACTAATGAACTATTAAATTATTCCTTCAAATTATTTTAAAGTCAAGCAAAATCATTTTTTTTTCAATTATTTTATAATTTTTTTATTGAGATTAGAAGGTTTAATGAACATTTTGATCGACTAATTTGATATTTTATAAATTTAAATGTTGATTAACACTTACAATTTTAAGATTAAAAATTGTAATTTACTCTTATTTTG
>JBBPBT010000809.1:354994-369596 GCA_037974875.1 Cicer bijugum | reverse complement strand
TCAAATTTTATCAAAGCAGAGAAAATAAAATAAATAAATAGCAGGAATGAAATTTAAAAAAAAAAAAAAAGCCCAATAATAATATTCTTGAAAAAAAAACCAATCTTAATAAATAAAAAATTAAAAATAATAAAACCCTGGGTATGCACTTCCCAAAATTACAGATATAAATAAATGAGTGTTTATAAAGATTAGGTTCCTGTCATTCTGTATTCTTCTTCTCTTCCGCGCCGCCGCTAGGGTTTAGCCTCTGTTTCACTAATCCTTTCCTTCTCTCAGTTCTTTACTCCTCAATCGATCTATAATAGTTAGATGATGGATTTTTTGTCGTGCTAATCTTCTGAGCACAAATAACAACACAATACAAATAATAAGAACAGTTGTCATTGTTGTTTTGGTGGTTTGTTTTCAAAATGGCCACAATTAATCCTTTCGATTTGTTGGGTGACGATGCTGAAGACCCTTCTCAGTTGATTGCCGCTGAACAACAGAAAGCTGCCGCTGCAGCGGCGGCGGCTGCGGCTGCTCCAAAAAAGAGTCAGGAACAAGGCAAACCGCAAAAGGCGGCTCAGTTGCCCTCCAAACCACTACCTCCTTCTCAAGCCGGTTAGTTTCGTACTTTATTATAATAAAGTTTAATCTTTTTATATTTCTATGTTTTTTTTCATTCTTTTTTTATATATTTTCATTAGGGTTTATTTGATTCATCTTTTTTATGATTTAAAATGTGGGTTTTGTTTTTTTTGTTATTAATTATTTGTTTTTGTTGTTGACTGTGATTGAATGTTTAAACCTTTGTACCAATCTGTATTTTGATGTCTTACTATGTTTTATTGATTCATGATTGACAATGATTATCATATGTATTGTTATGCTATGAAGTGATGTTATGAATCTGGTGACATAAGTCATGTGTTGAAGAAGTGTGTGGTTAAACTTACTTTTATATTTGATATGTATGTTTTACTACTTTTAGTCTGTGACTTTTAAAAGTTGGGTTTCTTTGTTGAATACAATAAATGCAATTGGAATAAGAAATTGTCTCTTACCGCTTTGATAGTATATATTTATTGATTACTTTTTGTGTTACTGTACTTTTTGTTGTAAATCTTTTGCTGTTACATTGATTCATAAATCATTGTTATTGATGATGTTTAACTTGTTGATTTTTTTTCTTTTCTGTGTTACTGATAGTGAGAGAGGCCAGGAACGAGCCTTCTCGTGGCGGTCGTGGAGGTGGCCGTGGACGTGGATTTGGACGTGGTCGTGGTTTCAGTCGTGATTACTCCAATGATGACAACTCATTCCCTGCATCTGGAGCCCCTGCTCATCAAGGTTCTGCAGAAGAAGGAGATTCTGGTAATCCTGCTGAGAGACGTGGTTATGGAGCACCACGTGCGCCTTACCGCGTAGGTGGTGGAGGAGGTCGTCGTGGAGGCTTTAGCAATGGAGAAGCTGGTGAAGAGGGACGACCACGGAGAACATTTGATCGCCACAGTGGAACTGGACGCGGGTAACTTCAATATATTATTAGTTAAGTATTTTCTCTTCATTTTCTTTTTCCATCTTTGTTGATATCAGTTGTCCAATTTGCAGAACTGGATTCAAACGTGAAGGTGCTGGACGAGGCAATTGGGGAACCCAATCTGATGAAATTGCTCAGTAAGCCAATAAGAAATTCATCATCTACACAGCTTTAACGACAATTAAGTTCTAAGCTTGAATTCAGTGTTATATTATTTTTGCTTTTAATTGGTGGTGGTTGTTTATATCTTCTTTTGTTTAATTTGATTAATGTTTCTTAGGGTGACCGAGGAAGTTGCTAATGAAACTGAAAAGAATTTGGGTGAAGAGAAGCCTGCTGGTGAGGAAGAAGCAGCAGATGTTAGCAAGGAAACTCCTGCTAATGAAGCTGAAGAAAAGGAGCCTGAGGATAAGGTGAATGACCGACTGAATTAATGCTTTCTCCAATTGTCTTGAATTTGCAATTGTTGCTTTTAAATAAGTGAATGCCACTGAATTGTTGTGGCTGCTTTATTTTTCTTGAAAATAATTCGCTCACTGAATTGTTTGGGGCTGCTTTATTTTTGTTTATTGTATACACTGTTTGTTTGTCCTTTGCTAATTGAAACATAAACTGTGTTATAGGAGATGACACTGGAAGAGTATGAGAAAGTGCTGGAAGAGAAAAGGAAAGCCCTGCAGGCACTTAAGACTGAAGGAAGAAAGGTGGATGCCAAAGAGTTTGAATCCATGAAACCATTGTCATGCAAAAAAGACAATGATGAGATCTTTGCTAAATTGGTTGGTTTTTCCCCCTTGGACTCTCTTAATTTGAATTTTATATTATATTAGTGATAGTGTGCATTAATGTATTTTGACACTTTCAATTTTCTTCATAGGGATCTGACAAGGATAAACGCAAAGATGCTCTTGATAAGGAGAAGTCAAAGAAGGTGAGACTATGATATTTTTTCATCTGTCATTACTTTTACATTTAGTTCCTCAAGTGTCCAATTTCTTTTTCTCAATTATCCAATTTACCTTCTTGCAATATTTATAAGTTGAAAGGTTTGTTGCTTGGCTGTTTCCATCAGTAATCTAAATCGTTTTGAAAGTCTTATCTGAAGAAAGTGATTCTTGTTAAGTGTTTTATATCCAGTAAGATCATAGTATTTTTTATCTACTTTTTTATATTCCTTGACATACATGTTTTATGACCTACTTGTTTTTTCATATGATTGTGGCTGTTTTGGTTGTTCTGAGGTTCTATACTGTTAAACCATTATCCAACTTCTCAATTTTATTTTTCTCTAATGCTCTTGTTATTGATTATGGCATCCATTTCTTAGTTTTCTTTGTTCGCGTGTCTGTCATTTCTCTGCACTAACGTGTTTTAAATTTATTGAACTTGATATTCAGGCTCTTAGCATTAATGAGTTTCTGAAGCCTGCTGATGGAGAGAAGTATTACAACCCAGGTGGTCGTGGTGGACGTGGTGGTCGCGGTGGCCGTGGATCAAGGGGAGGAGGTTTTGGTGGAAATGCATACAGCAATGTCCCAGCTCCATCCATTGAGGATCCCGGGCAATTCCCAACCTTGGGTGGTGGCAAGTGAGATAGAGATATTTCAAAAACCATTTACCTCCCCTTTTTTATTTAGTACTTCAATTTTGGGTTCTTCTCTGATTTGAACTTCTTAAGCTACTTTGGTAATTGGATTTTGAGTCATTATTAGAAGGGTTTATTTAACTTTTTTAATGTAAATTTAGTCTGTTCTTCATACGGTCCTTTGTAACCTTTCGTTAATTGTTATGTTTCCCTGTGTTTTGACAATTTGTGGGGTTATATGGTGGCGGATAAGACAAATGTTTTTTATTAATGAACTCAATTTTGTTTTAAAAGTTTTTTTTCATTAAGTATACGCGTTGGATCCCCTTATCTGTTTAATAGATTAACGAAAATCTGCAAAAGTTCTATTTGCCTCTGCCATCCTATGGATAGTGGAATTGTTTGAGCCTTGTTTTTTTTTTTTTTGGGAAAAGGAGTCCCCTGCATTACTACTAGGTCAAAAAACCAAATAACGGGTTCAAATTTTTTGTCTGTTTGTATCTTAAATTCCATTTTCTATTGAAAAAATATCGTATACCTTCTAACTGGGACAAATTATAAGCATTAACTCAAGTTACATATATAGATATCTAGCTAAGTTACATATATAGGTATATTGCTAACTTAGATCTATGCATGTTTACAAAATTCCAGTCTTTTTACGATTGCTAAGTAAGATCCATGCATGTTTAATAAATTCAAATCTTTTTACTGGAAAATGTTAAGTGCGACAAAATAAGTCTTATATTTTATTTTGATTATTTTATTGAAATATGAATCAACGGTATTCCTAAAAGGTAATTGTATTCGATTTGAATCGGCAAATTGATTTCACCAACAATTTGTCTATTTGAACCATCAAATGCTTTCACTACCATAACACTTACTTTTATACACTCCATCAACAAATAGTTGAGAGCGATGATTGGACATGATATTCAATGACAAACTATTATCAATATTTGAGAGTGCGAGAATATGATCATGACACTTCACTGTGATGTGTAGTGCTTTATTACGCCTTGTCCCTTCAGTTGGTAATTCGCTATTGTAGTCGAAAGTGATTTCATGAGTAAGATGGGCTTGATTTAAAACTTTTATCAGTGTCTTTCTATGTGCTTTAGAGTTCAATAACAAGGTAGAAAACATATATTTTATGTGCTTATCCACCACTAGGAATGGAATTAGGCTAGGTCGTCCGTAGGGCCTACGGCCTTACCTATTTAATAAAAAGACTAGACTCAATCTATTTTTAAAGTCTATTTATTTAAATAGGTCAGACTCATGCTTATAAAAAAGTCTATTAGGCCTGACAGGTCGGCCTATATATTTTATTATTTATTAATATTATTTATTATTATTATTATATTAATGATATTATTTTCTATTTTAAATTATATCAATTAGACAATCACTCAGTGATCATTCCATATTCAACAATTGTTTCATATTCGGTATCAGTGAGCATTCCATATTCAGTGGTTGTTTTATATTCGGTAGCGATTCCATATTTGGTAGTTATTCTATATTCGGTAGCCGTTCAATTAGTCAATCACTCAGTAGTCGTTCCATATTTGTTTAAAAGTAATAATGAGTGTGTCTGTTTCAAAAGAAAACAAAATCTATTATTTGACATAATTATTTTTTAAGATTTAAAGGATGTTTATTTTATATATTTTAAAAATTATTTTAAATAGGATTCCAGACCAGACTAAACTTTTAAAAAGGTCATGTCAGACCTTTAAAAAGGTCAGGCCAGGTTGAAAAAAAGCTTATGATAGACCGTAGGTCAAGCTTAGACCTAAAAAATAAATCGTAGGCCAGGATCAGGCCTTTCAAATTTTAGTCTGGTATGATCTATTCTCACCCCTATCCACCACCTTATATTTATGTTGTTTGATAAACTTTAAAAATTTGTTAGTTTCTTCTTCAGACGCCGTCTTTTTGCTAGTCTATGGTCCTTTTATAGTATGATACATAACTTCTTTCTCTTTTTCTCCATGACCCTCATTTTTTCTAGGTTGTTAAGGGACATATACTTGACCACTCTGAGTTATCCCACTAATCCTTGAAATACTGGTGACATCAATTCCTTTAGGTTCAAAACTATCATTTGATTGATGATTGGTCAAATGAGATGTGACTTTATAATTCCATAGTATCGTTTGGAGTTGGCCCAATGAGTATTTTCATGAGAAAAAGGGATTGATGTTTGGACAATTATTAGATTTGGCCCGTTTGGAGTTTATTAAGATTCTCTTTTCTATAGAAGATTTTCAATGGTCTTAGGAAATATCTATTATTTTCCACACACAACTCTATGGTCAATACATGATCATCTTTGGCATAATTTATCTATATGAAATTCCTGTTCAATAATTCTTGAATGAATTCCTTGAGCTCTTTACAATTTTTTATGGAGCATGAATAAGTTATCTCAATCAATTTTAACTTGTATAGCTCAATAAAAATCACTTTCATAGGGGTTTTCACATGTTCTATATTCTTAATTGCACATTGGTCTACCTCATCTTCAATGAAATTGACAGAGGAATTTTTGTGGCCCGACAAAGGATTACTCCCCACATTGGGAATGTCTTCCTTGAAAGTAAGCCATTTTGTATTAATCAATTCTTGCACTTTAGATTTTATGGTTCGACAATCTTCGACGGAATGTCCTACAACTCCTGCATGATATTCACATTTGGCATTTGGGTTGTACCATTTAGGAATGATGGTTCTAGAGGTTTCATTGGTCTTAGGACTACCATTGAATTCTGGAGTAGGTGGGTCAAAATGAGTTAGCTTCTTTTCTCGATTGGTTGGTGGTTTGTATTGATTTGGGTTTAAATTTTGGGTTTGAATTTGGTTCCATAGGTTTTGTTGGGAAAACGTGAGAGGTGAGGGTTGAACCAAAGGTGGTTGATAATAAGGTGGCCTTGAAGGGCGATATTAAGGGTATGATACTTGTAAGGTTGCAACCACATATGGATACGGGGGTATTGGGGACTGAAAATTTGGAGGTCGATAAGAATACATGGATGAAGAATAAGACATTCGATATTTTTGGCAAATTAAATCCAAAATATAAAATCTTAATGTGATCAATCTAAGTTCATAAAATTGTTTATGAAATTACGATATATTCATCTTAAAATGACGATATTTAAGTTTACAATTTTAAATATGAAGTGAGATATGTTGTAGTTTATAATCATATACTAACAATGTAAAAAATTATGAGTACATAAAATCATATTTCAATGGAGTGTCATGTCACAATTTTAATTTTTTAAATACCAACATAAATATTTATTTAATGTGATGTAATTAGATGCCGTTTTAAAATTATTCTATATCATTAATGCAAATTTAATTTTGTCTTGTATATATATATATATATGTTAAAAGTGAACTATTTTAAAGAAAAAGGTGAAGTAATTGTCCGCGATTTAATAATTAGTATTAGAGAGATTAGGGTAAACTTGAAGGAAAAAAATACATTTGATGTTTCATAGCTTTAGAGAAAGTGGTGACTTTAAATAAAGAAACGTCTTTTTTTTTACGAAAGGATTAGAGGGAGTATAAAATGTGATATCACCATTTACTTAAGTTTACTTAAATTTTGATAACATATTTAAATATTTAACCTTTGCTTTGAAACACAGTTAAAAATTGCCATCTCCAGAACCAATACATTGCATGGAGCAAAATTTGACTATTCTTCAAGTATTTTAAATTGATATATAGATCAATGATAATATGCGTGTGCTTACGAAATTGTGTGTTGATATCAATACCAACTGATTGAAAGATGAGGAATAGGCTTGATAAACTTTAAAAGTTTGGTGGCAATAAAATTTGGAAGTTGCAATCACATTTTGGAAACAACCCATTTGAGCTCAAATATAATTAAATACTACCAAAACTTTTCATTATAACTCTAACAACCTTATTAGTGGATAATCAATACTTGTTCATATAGGTTTTGGAAGTTTGCATGGCTTATCACCCACCAATTCAAGTCAATCATCACAAGACAGCTCGCCTTTCGAGGAAAAGAAAACTACTAGTATGTCCTCTTAGTAAAAATAGATTAGATAATATGAGCAGAAACATAGAATATATATCATTAACACAAGTACTTACTATACTTAGCACAAGCATACCATTCAAGTGTATGTAAAGAATGGGATCATCTAAGCCAAATTCCCAAAACCATTCGACAGATTATGCGACATTGGTCAACTATTTAGTGACATAACAAATCTTACATGAAAAGGGCCAAGCAACAGACCAGGTGAAATGCCATGCCATCTGGTTAGGAAGAGCAGCAACCACCTTTTTGCCCAACTGGCTGTCCTCTAATCTGCACCGTTGGAGGCCTTGCATTGTTTGCGGACGGTTGGCTTGCCATTCTACATTCAGGATAACGTTACCATCAGAAAACATGCTTGGAAGGAATCAATGCTAAACATGATAAATAAATATTCAATAGTGAAGAAAGTCATATTCATTTATATACAACTAGAGCAAGGATAAAGCAAAAATTCTAAAATTAAAAATCAAGCTCAGAAAACTACAGTCATTATCATTAGAAAATGTACTCTGAATCTCTTAACCATTATGAATAAGTTCACAATAAAAAAGACTATAATTTGACGTTTGTATTTATTTCACTTTCCTAGATTTGGAATTTAAGAATGCCAAATCTTTTGTCTTTCCGGTTCCCAAGTACAAGAGACCCTAGTAATCCAGAATTCGGTCAGAAGGTAAGTAAAGTCTAGCCTAGAGTTGTTTCAGCCAAGATTCAAACTTGGGTCTCTTTTTGGAAGTTGGAAAATAATTTATGCTTGAGCCTAACTCAAAGGTTATGTTACATTAAATTAGGTGGTTTATTTCAGTATCTGTCATTCAATAATAAACAGGAACAGGGAGTCATAAGGTGGTTTGGTGATTTAGGGGAGTTGGAGTGACAAGGAGGTCACAAATTCAACTCCTCCTTCGAACAAAAATTAATAACTACTTACTAACATTGGTTATTTAAATAAATAATAATAAACAGGAACAATGGCTACCTATCCTTGATGGCAGCAGCCATGGCCATGAATGCCCCTTCCACATTTGTAGCATCTTTTGCACTTGTTTCCATAAAAGGTATGCCAATTTGATCTGCAAATTCCTGCAATTGAGAGAGAAAAAAGGCAGTGTGAGGTGTTCGGGAGCAGCAGCATGAACATTATTCAAAATAAACATGGACACACACTAAAAATACTATTTCCTTAATAAGAAAAGAATGCAACATATATCGAAGTCATACTTTAGCTGTATCATATGAGACAGCTCTATTTGCTGTTAGATCACTCTTGTTTCCAACCAAAAGCTTGTTAACATTATCACTGGCATAGCGGTCGATTTCACTGAGCCACTGCTTCACATTATTGAAGCTCTCTTCATCTGTCACGTCATAAACAATCTGGCAAAGGAACAAGTTAGTAGAGAATGCAAAGAAATCCAAAAACAGTAGCAGGAGTATTCCGTGTTTAAACTCTTATGTTGCAAAAACAATACTCACAATGATTCCATGTGCTCCACGATAGTAGCTACTGGTTATTGTCCTAAATCGTTCTTGCCCGGCAGTATCCCACTACAAGAACAGATTGTAAATTAAGATAAGAAGAAGAACAAAAAATCATGTCTATACAACCTTCAACCTTGAATTTCAATGGTCCATATGGTCTAGAAACTTAATAGTTTCAAAGAGTATGATCTTAAAAATTACAATCAACAGATACCTCGAAAGGAAAAGTATATTTTATGTAGGATTAAAAGAAAAGAGAATATATTAGGCTTACTGAAAGTATAATATTAGAAAATAAAGCAGAACAAAGCCAATCTCAGAAATACATACAATCTGTAGTTTAATTGTCTTCCCATCCTGCTCAACAGTCCGTATTTTCTGCACAAAAGAACGTGATATTATAAGTTCAGACTTGAGACGCAATTTCAAATGAGTTCAAGCTAAAACAAAATTGAAATGTTGTACTCACAAAATCAACTCCGATGGTGCTTATGTAGCTATCAATGTATGAATCATCCTGCAGTATATCATAAAGTTAATGATTTAAATTACTGTGTTTTCAGCAGTATACCATTACCAATTACCGTGATGAACCAAATGGAGAGTAAAGGAATTCAAGTAAGGAGTTAAAACTTTCCAGAAATACATAACAACACATAATAACACTAGACATGAGCTTACATAAACCATATAAGATTATTTTGCAGAGCATCATAAATTCAAGGCAGAAGCACATAAATATTTCCTAGTGCCTATCACAGTGTCATACTGATTTAATGTTAATCCTTTAGACAACAAAAAATCAACAGCGAGAGTGGCTTGTAACCATTTGTAATTTTCATTGAGTTGACAACTACAAGGCACAAGCAAGGAAACACTACAGGATCACTACCAATGTTCTTGGACAATTCCAAGGTTTCCTCTTTAAGCATCCTTCTTTAATACATAAATCGACGTTACCATGACTATATTCAATGGACATCCCAGTGTTAGACTTTAATATATATTTCCAGAAATAAATTAGACTCAACATGCTCAGATTACCAAAAGACAGAAAGGAAATCCAATCAACCAGTTCACCTGACAAATATCTACAAACTTTAGCTTGCTGAATAATGTATGGAGAACTCTTCACAAATCATTATTCGAATTATACATCTTAAAGAGCTCTTAAGTAACACCCCCCCAAAAATACCTAAATAAAAAGCTGAGAACAGAGAATAAACACGTAGATATTTTTTAGTAAGATACTGTTTATATCATTTCAAACAAGTTTACTAAAAGCATGTAAATCGTTTTTATATGAAAAATAACCAATATACAAGAGAGGGAAAACATGGTAACCTGGTAGAAGAAAATAATACAAAATTGAAATATAAGATATGATAAACAGTAGATTGCTTACAGCAAATCTTAGAAGAAGGCATGATTTACCAACACCAGAGTCTCCAATAAGAAGGAGCTTGAACAGATAATCACTGCAAAATATAAGAATAAGATACTTGCTGTGTTTCTCTTTCAAAATACACTAATAATAGTCGACCTTAGAAACTCAACCAAAGACCAACCACAATCATTTCATAAACACGGACACATATATACATGTATTATGACAACTATGAAAGCCGTAAAACAACAAATGTCATGAGTATTAAAAAACTACAAATACTGATCAATATTTTGTCAAATTGATCCATCTAAAATAAAATATAAATGATGTAATTACTATTTACATTTCGAGTATATAGTTATAGACAAATATTGTTCACAAATTGCTAAGTGGTGATAATAATAAACTCACAAAAGGAAGCATAGGCCAATAGAACTATCATACGTTGATGATTTCCACAATGAAATTCCAGTTCAAATTATTCACACCGTGAATCCATTAAATTGGAGTTTCTAATCATCAGAAAATAATAACGGCGCCACCTTTTTTATGTAATTTTAACATTATTATTATATGTTGGATTGAAGGATAAATAAAGTCCATGTGAGAGACATATACATGCTTCAATTACACAATGAAATTTAAAACCAATAAGCTACAACAAGATCAAGGTTAAAACTATCACTTTCAAAATCCAATCAATTAAACAACCCCAAATTCTTCTACAATATCATGAAAAATAGAAAATTTAATTTAAAAAAAAAAAATTAATCGAGTCAATTACAAAGCTGATCCAATCTAGGGTTATTAAAAACGCAAAATCGACACAAATTACCCACACAAAAAAACAATCCGCCCGAATTAATCATAATCATAGCCACCCTTTTGAAAAACAATTACGAATATCATAAAAAGGAGTAAAATTTCAGGTAATTGAAGAAATTAAAAATTGTAAAAATAGAGGAACGTACTACTCGGGATTCATGTTGGGGAACGTGAAGTCGCCGGAAAAGGGAGATTAAACGACGGAGAGTGATCGGATCCGGTGCTCCACGTGGAAATGGAATGGCACCAACGGAGTGGAATTGAGAGATGAAGAGAAGAAGAAGGCAAAGGAAAAGAGAAAGGAGAATTTTTCTGTTTTGAATTAAAATTGTGTGGACCTTAATATGACTCTTTAATACGGTGACGTATTGCTTTCTCTAACTAAATTATTTTGTGTTGGTTTTCATTTTATTTTTTAGTTTTGAGTTTTGAGTTTGAGTTTGACCATTCATGAATGGGAACAGGTAAAGGTGGTGGCTAAGTTAAGGGCTCTCATTAAGTTAAGGGCATGTGCAATTAAACATTAATGCACTTGCAATTTTTCTTTTGTTTTTTACTAACTAAGAAGATTGTTATTGCATTATTTGTAATCCCTTATTTGTGAGACGACTTACAACAATTTATAAAAACAGTTAATTATATGCTTATAGAGTAGAGTGTTTACAGCTAATTTTATAAACTTTCAATAATTATTTTGATCTTATACTTTATATAAATAATTTAATTTTTTTTAGAAATAACTTATATAGAAAATTTATATGAAAATTGTTGAAATTTCCATATTCATGACTAAGTTTTTTTTTATTTTTTGGAATTTTCAAATATAAGGAAATTGTTGATTTTTTTTGTTTGTTTTTATTGTAACAAAAATACAAAGCATAAATAGGTGTAAAAATATTTGATATTAGAAGAAACATTTTGAAAATTAGAACATTAAATTAAATTATTTGATTTTGACTGTCGTACCTTAATTTTTTCTCGTCAATTAAAAAATTCCAAATAATAAGTCATATTAATTTTATATATTTATGATTATATTTTATTGTACTACAATTTTTCAAAAAAAAAATCAAAATCAAATTCATAAATCTAGTTCAATAACTAAGCTCACATTTTCAATAATATTTTAATAAAGTGTCCAATTTATATCACAAAAATATATATAACTAACAAACAAATAAAAATAATATTTTTGGTAGAATTAGTAGAAGTTTTTCCTCCATGTTTCACGTTTGAAGCTTTTATGTTTTCCTCCTTTTGAATCTTCATTAATTTTGCACTCCATCAAAAAATAGAAGTTTCATCTTCACCAACTTTACACTCTACCAAAAGGTAGAAATCTCATTTTCACTTCTCACTCTATAATTTATACAAAACAATAGAAAAATCAAAACTCAATTTATTTTATGGACAATGATTCATCCTTGTAACCTATAAATTGATAGCCAAATATTAAATCAAGGGAGTGGATTTTTTCTTAAATATGACATCAAAGAAACGAAATCAAAAAATATGTAGAAAATAACTGCTAGAAATCAAAAAATATGTAAAAAATAACTGCTAGAAATCTATAATCAGGAAGAGATTAGGCTAAATGATACCAACACATTTCTATCTTCTAGCCTTCAACAACCTCAATCATACAACTCATCATCTTTCTACTACCATCAAAATAATAACAAAAAATATAAAGAGAAAAATGTTAGAGAGATGAAAAAAAAACATAGAAGAAGAAAAATAAGGCAATAGAATATAGAAAAATGTGTAGAGTTAGAGAGAGCATGAGTCACACACATCATCACATCCATCATCATCATCTGCAAATCTCATATGAAATTGTCATCAAATCGACCTCTATTTTTGTTGTCTGCTACTGTTAGAACGTCCATCCAGCCACCTCTACCAACTTCGAACTCTAGTGAACCACCAGTGCAGGCAACTCCCCTTTCATAGTTTTTTTTTGTGTGTTTGTTTTCTCTCACTCTTTCTCTTAACAATGAAACTCATGTCTCTCTTATTCTTATTTATAGTTTCAATTTTATTTTACTTTTTCTTAAAAACATTTATAATAAATAAATATTATATTAACTAGATGAGACACTTTTTAATATTTGAATTGTTAAGACACAAGTTGTACCACTTGATGACTTTAAAACTCTATTTTAAAATTGAAAATAATAAATAAATAAATAAAATATTCTTAAATAGATTAATTGGAGAAAACATATTTTTACTCACTGAGTTTTTAAGACATGTGTTGTACAATTTAATAATCTTAAAACTCAATTTTTTTAAAATAATTATTCAAATTAAATTCACAAATTTTTTTCGTCTAAACAATTTTTTTTATCAACAACAAAGCACAATTTTTGTAAAATCAATAACACATCCATATTTTTTACTAAAAAACTATGTAGTTTTTATTTTTCATTGCATTAGGAGATATGTAGGTGAAATATCACACTATTATCACACTATATGTAGTTGAAACACATTAATTTCTTCATGTAGTTTTTAAATAAATTTTGATGAAAATTTTATTAAATTCAAAAAACACTTAATTTTTTAGAGCATGACATTAATAATTTTTATTTTTTATCTTATATATAGAATTGGAGGGACTATTTTTTTTACTTCCCTATTTTTTCATTTTCACTTAAAGATAACTCTTGCTTCTTTTCTCGAAGTCCTAGTAAATAAATAATAGTTCATAAAACACATAATTAGTGACCCTACATAAAGTGTGCTTCCTGTTTTCACTAGCACATCCGTTTTCTTACAAACATATACAATATTTAATTAGGTTCCTATATGAGAAAGTAGAAAAATCATTGTTTTAAAAATTATATCAAATTGATCGGTTCAATTAGGAACTAAGTTTCAGAATTGGTTCAATACTAGAAATCGTGGGATAGTCAAAACCAGGAAAAAAAAATGAAAAATTTGGACATAACTAAAATGAATCAGAATTTGAAACGAATCGGTAACAATTTTTAAAAACCACCCAATTCAAGAAATTAGTTTTTTTTTTTAGATATTTGATTGATTTTTTCTCCTTTTTTTTTCTAAGATTTTTTTAAAAATCTTTTATAAAAGAAATACATAAAAAAGAAGAAAAAAATAATGTTTTTAATTTAAAATCGTAGAAGATTGGATTGAATTACGAATTATGTTTAGGTAAAAAAAAAACAAACAAAATTGAAGAAGAGAATTGGAAGGATGAGAAAAACATGACAAAGAGAAATTGGAAAAAGGAGGAAAATCACTCTATTGAAGTAGTAACATTAGAGTTAGTATTAGGAGAAGGAGAAACTTGTGGTTGGGCAGCTAGTGTGAAGTAGTAACACGATGAAAGGTATATCATATTAGTATTCCACTATTAGGGTTACTATTGGACTTATTTGAAGGTTACTATTGGACTTTTTTTTTAAACGATAAAGAAAAACATTATAATTTTATTTGAAAATAAATACACCATTACTTTAAAATCATTATTTGTTTTTGTTATGTTTGATCAATGTAATTTTTTAACTTTTTTTGGTATTAATTTTTTTTTTATTTTTATCAGTAAATTTTATTGATTTTAATTTATAATCATAATTTATTTTAACTATTTACAGAGTTTAGTATTATTTTTATTAATCTATTTATTATTAAGTTCAACGGAATGAATTAATTAAACTATGATCTAAAATT
>JBBPBT010000809.1:340473-354984 GCA_037974875.1 Cicer bijugum | reverse complement strand
ATAAAACTTAAAGATGTCGAGAAGATTGATTTAAAAATTTAAAAATTATTTGTGTATGTTATAAAAATGTGGCTATTTTTTCATGACTTCAATCATAAAAAAATTCTATAAATTTTTCACTTTTGATAGTTACACCTATTTTTCTTTCGATTAAATTCAAATAGCATACGTGATATTTTAATTTTAAAACTGACATAAATAAAAGGAGTTAAATATGTAAAAAGATAATATAAATAAATGTCGTTTTGATTTTAGTCTCTATAAAAAGTTTTTCCTTTTAATATAACCTTGAAATTTTAAAATACTTCTAATTTAGTCCATCATTAGAGTTTTTTTTTTTTGCTGAAGTAGACATAATTTGGCTTTCGAGACATGGCAAATAAATTTATTACTCAACATTATTCACAACAAAAATATAGTAATCATTTATTTAAAACAGAAAACAATTATTTTTTTTAAGAAATAAAATTAATTTAGGTTTTAAATTGAAAAAGTTTATAAGAATCCAACATCAAAATTTTAATCTCAGTCACAACAGTTCGTAGAACCAATTCAGGACCCTAAGAGCATTTGAGTATATATTCAATGTATATATTCGAGTTTGGTTAAGAAGATGAAGTTCAATGTATATATTCAAATTCCGTTATAAAGGAGTGTCCTAGAGATAGAGAAAAATGAAGGAAAGTAAAGTTGAATGAGAGCAACGAGGGGAACGAGCCAAACTAAGAGGCTATCAGGTCTGAACAAATAAAAACATTGCTTATATGAATTTTATTTCTATTAAATGGGTCTTACTCTTCTAAAATATTTTCATCTTCATTAAGTGAAACATTGCTTCTTTGTCTAAACAAAGTTTTTGTTATTTATTTAAGAAAGTAAATCTTGCGAGTTAGGTGTATTAGATCCTCACCCATTTTTTTAGGCAAAATCTTTAATTATTGTTTTGAAGACAACTAAATAATTAATTATGATTCTTATCATTTAATTTATATTTTTGATGGATTTATATCAAAGATAGGAAGTTGTGTATAAACTTGCATATTCATGCAAAGATAATATAGTCAGTTTTTAAGAAATCAAGATTGATATCATCATCAAATTATGGACCCAACTCATATAAACATCAAGACAATAAAACACTTTTATGAAGTATAAAATAATTTAAAAAAATTCTCAAATAAATGTCAAACCAGATTGATGGAAGAATAATTGCATAACATTCTGATTATTTAGAGAATGTTCAGAAGAACATTATGTTATCTTTTATAGAAGATAAAGTCAAGACAAATTAGTTTAAGAAGTCCAAAGTATACGTTAAGAATGTTAAAATCACACATAAGGCTGCTGAGATCACATGAACAAACGAGAGAGTCAAATTAAATGCCCAAATGAGCAAAAGAGTCTTCTGATTGATGAGTTATGAACAAGGACAAAGAGAAATAAATACATCATACTAGCACTATTTTGCAAAAAGCTATGCATTCTTCTGACTGCACATAGTGTCAACTAACATTTGACAATTCATTATCACACTTGTTGTCGTTTTCCTTTGACTCAAAAGCAAGACTATTATAGGTTGGTAAAGAACATTTTTTACAGTAATATAAGCATGCGTTTAATTGTTTTAAAGCACATGCGACAATTGACTAATGTATCTAATGACTATATTCAATTTTATATGACTCTTCAAGTCTTTCTTTATCTATAAAAGGAATATCATTCAGAAGGAAAATACAATAGTTTTTAAAACAATCAATCTACTGTTGATTATTTTAGCTCAAGTTGAAAAACTCTTATCTAAAACAAAACTCTAGTTCTCTCACTATATTCATTGATCATCTTACCGAGTTTTACTATTAGTCACTCTCAAAAAAATGTTTAAATTTTTTACATGCCAAACATTTTTATCATACAAATTATTTTGTAACTTAAGTTTATCTCTTAAGTTCAATTATTATATATGAATATCAACATTATCAATAATTATTCAACAATTTCTTTTTCCTTCTTTGATACAATAATTATTTAAAATAAGTAATAAAATTAATTTAGTAATTAATATTGTGATTGGATGAGTAAACAAGTTTTATGCCTAATCGCATATGACATGTTAGCATTTTATTATTTTTTCTTCATATTTAAAGCAATAAAAAAAAGAGCAAAAGAAAAAGAAAGAGGCTTACCACACCAACGAATTTATGAAGGGATAGGATAGAATAGAAGAAAGTGCAGAGAGAGCAAAAGTTTGAGTATTTTCACTAAACCCAAAATAATGGCTTCACTCTCCACACTAACACTAACACCAACATCAACTTCCCTCTCTTTCTTCTCTTCTTCAATCTTTATCTCAAATCCTTCAACAACCCTAACTCACTCCAAATTCAAATTCTGCACAAATTCAAATTCACATTCAACTTCTCTTTCCGTCTCTTGCAAACTCGCTACCCTTCCACTACTCTCCTTTTCCGGCGACAAAATCGGCGACTCCTCCCTAGATCTCAAAACTGCTCCTCCAGACACCTCTCGCGCCGTCGTCCACCGTGCCATTGTCCACGACCTCCAAAACAAGCGTCGCGGCACTGCTTCCACTCTTACCCGCGGCGAAGTCAGAGGCGGAGGACGAAAACCCTACGGTCAAAAGAAGACCGGCCGTGCACGTCAGGGTTCCACCCGTACTCCGCTCCGTCCTGGTGGAGGAGTCATTTTCGGTCCGAAACCACGCGATTGGAGCATCAAAATCAACAAAAAAGAGAAAAAGCTTGCTATTTCCACTGCGGTGGCGAGCGCAGCCGTGAACACCGTCGTGGTGGAGGAATTTGCTGGGGAGTTCGAGGAGAAGCCGAAGACGAAGGATTTCATTGCGGCGATGAAGCGGTGGGGATTGGAACCGAATGAGAAGGTTACGTTTCTGATGACGGAGGTTTCGGAGAAAGTGTTGATGGCGAGTAGGAACATTGGGACGTTGAAGATATTGACGCCGAGGACGTTGAATTTGTTTGATATTTTAAATGCTGATAAGATTGTGCTTACACCTGCTGCTGTCGATTATTTGAATAACAGATATGGTGATAGTTACCAAGATGATGATGACTATGTCGATGGAGAAGAAGAGGAAGTAGTGGATGGCGAAGAAGGTATATGATTTGTATTATAGTTATGGTGGCAATGTTGTTATTGTTATATTTGAATTCTTCGTTGTTGTTCTCTAAGTAATGTTGTACTATCGGGAATTTGGGATATAGTCATAGGCCAAGTAGATTTTTAAATTCAAGTCGCCAATATGGCTGCATTGTGATGTTGATATCACTGATAGTTGTGGTAAAATAGGATGAAACACTAGTGGCTATGGAGACATACAAATTTGGACGTTGTGGACACAACTGTGGTTGAGGATAGGGTTTTAAATAGTGGTTGTTGATGCATGGCAATCCTTGATTTTGCAGAAAATTGCAGTCAAATGTAGCCTCATTGCAGTTCCGTTGCATTATCGACAACTTAAAAAACCGTTATGTAGTTGCTCAGATCATGGTCGTGAATCTCTATTTAAAACACTGTTTGCGGAACTTTTAAAATCTTGAACATTGCATTTTAGATAAGAGTTAGTTTGGATTAACTTTAAACAATAGCTTCTCTTATAAATTGTAATTTGTTTGTTTCCATGTCTCATGATTATTTAATTTTGTTATAAACTTATTTCTGAAGCATTATAGTTAAGAGTTTGTAAAAAAAATATTCTGAAGTGAAAGAAGTTAAACTTAATTTAATTGAAAAAAGTTCCTTGAGGTAGAGATAGTTCAAATTTGGCTTAGTTATGTTGCTATTGGAAATGGAATTGATTGTCATGTTTGCATTCTGCAATATGAAGGATGTTACTATTGGTAAAAATGTTTATATTTTACATCTATGTTAGCGCTTTGAAGTTGTTTTGATTTGAATTTACATATATGTTTTAAGTATTTTACCTATTTAGAGTCAGTAGTTATGGCTCATGAGATTTAAGTTATATATTGTTGTTTGTGCATTGTGCGTTCTTGTTTGTCATTGGCTTTAGCTTTAACTATGGAGTTGATGTCTTTACAAATTAGTTTCTAGAGACTATTGAAAAGAAATGAAGTCAGTGCACTGGCTGCGTGGAGTTACCTAAATCTCATTGACTCATTTTGAGAGTTGTTTAGTATTCTGCATTTATGTATAGATTTGACATTCAAATCAATAATAGGGTCAAACTTAAATTGCACATTCATTTTGTGACTTGGAAGTTGCATATTATTGTGGAAGAGCTTATGATGGGTCAGAGTAATAGGCTTCTGATTTGGTTGCTTTCTTCTATTTGGTTACAGGACCTGACACAGAAGAAAGCGCTGATGTTGTGAATTGAGGATTTGAAGTTTTCTTTGCACTGTTGTATCATTTTATAGAGGATATTGCTGATATGGGGTATTGAAGGTTTTAAATCTTCATTTGTACCAACTTATTATTTATTTTTTTTCTTTTCCATTCCATCACATAGAATCCTAATCCAGGTAAGGTAGCCTGTAAGGATATTTATCTTTTCCCCTCTTACAATCATATTCTGTTGTAACCTACCTAGTAGTTTGTTGAATCAATTTTGTTGCTTGTAGTCTCATTTGTGCAAATGCATGTATATGGATAAGTCAATTGTTTTGTTTGAATCAATGTTGCTGCATGTATTTCCTTTCTTCTAAAGAAGTTATTATTAAAGGCTGCTGCTAGATTAAGTCATTCATAATGTATTTATATCTGGCTCTTCTTTTCTTGCACTGTCTCTCCCTTTTTGTCTTCTTTTTCTCCCATGCTTTTGTATTGGGAGGGTGTTTCCTTAAGGAAGGAGTGCGAAAATGGAGTGTTATTTTCAAACATCGTAATTGGTAAGGGTGAGGTGTTAAAGTTAATAAATTGTCGTCTTTGTTAACTTTAATGATCTTCTATGTAATTCTTGTAAGAATAAATACCATAGGCTTATTTTGATTCGTTTTTCAGTTAATTGTTGTGATATCTAGTCAATGTAGGTTTTAGGTGACATCGTATTGAAACACTACATTTTTTAACGTTGAAGCTGGAAGGCCTACTCTAGCTTGGCTATTAATTAGTTTCATTTTTTGTACTGATGGTTAATTTAAGTATATGATGAATGTGGATGAAAATTAATTTGTGAAGGAGGTTTGATAATACTAGTCTTGCTATAGTTGAATGAATTGAACCAGTGAAGGTAATTTAGAATTTTGAAATTCAAGAGGTATATTGAAACAACAAAGCAAGTACTTTGGATAAGTGAATATGTGGTACTTGTCTTGAAAATGGAATCCCATTTTTATGAATTTAGGAGCTTTTGTCTATCTTTTCCCCAATGGAAAAAAGCTCTCTCTCTATTTTCGATATATAATAAATTTGTGTTCATTGATGAAATGGATTTATGATAATAGAAGAATCATCAATGTATAAATTACCTTGCTATGGTGTTATAAGGGTGTAAACATGTGGATAAGTTGCATTTTTACAACAAGTTAGAGAAAATTAATTGTATGCTAATGTTATACAGTTTCATTGAACCACTATTATAAATGTGCTCAGTTTTTCGAAACAACAAAAGTATATATTATGGAGTGTATAAGACTCTAACCCAAAATAAAAGGGATCCAACAAAGCTTGAAAGGTTTAACCCCAACCAATTTGAGCACACAAAAAAACCCAACCAAGTGGAAACATTGGAGTTTCTCATTTCTCACCTTTGTTTTCTCAAAATCTCCAATTTTTGTTAGGATTAGTCATAAAACCATTGGAGGCAGGACATAAAAGATAAGTAGACATGTGCAAATCAAACTGAAAAAATATTACCACCCTGGCCCTCAAGAGTCAAGACACATATATTCCATTGATAATAATGTAGCTGATTATAGTAATGAGAAGAATTCCCCTTACAAGTCCTCATCTCATATAAAGAATGTCCTCCTCAAAGTAAAATCTCACTGCCAATCATAATCCTCCCAATGGCCAAGGTCCTGGGCCACAACCCTACACCCTGCAATGAAATAACAAACAATCTCATAAAACATCTCCCCTTGAAGGGCTATTGCCAAGCTATCCATCTTTTGGAGCGATTCAAATAATACACGTTGAAATAGCTCCAAATTGTTTATATTTATAAGACTGAAGCTATGTATATGATAATTGAAATTAATCAATAATTTATAAGAATAATTTAATAAAATTATTTTTTTCTTTTTTTATCTGTATAAAATGATTAAATACAATAATTATTTTAAGACATTTAATTAATTAATAAACATAAATCTCACTTCCTATTAACTGAAGTTGACGTACAAGTGGCAAGAACACAGCCACCGGTCACCGCGTGTAATTATTGAACTTTTTTTATTTCTGGATTCATGCATATATATTTATAATCATTTTAATATTAGAATAATGAAGTGTGGTCCTATCAATTATATGCTATCGAGCTGTCAAACTATATATCAACCTTATCCTACCTTTTAATTCTAAGTACTTTCTACTTTTCAAAATTAACGTATATGGTTACTTCAATGGCTAGCTAGCCAATATGGTATCTTAGATGCATATGATTTAACAAACTATACCAAACAAGTATGACTTTACGACAAAATAAAGGGTTAATGCGAGTGTTTAAGTTCTTAAATTAGTTACTATTGATATTGTTAGCTCATTTGTATATGAATTTATGTTGATGTTTATGATATCTTTAAAAAAAAAAAATATAATATAGATTTTATGAGTAACTTTATAATAAACGTCATTTTCTTTAATTTATTTAATTATTTTTAAAACAACCATGTTTCATCGTTTCAAACTGATCCATCCAATCAATTATAATTTAGTTATATGCAAAGATGCGACTTTCATTATGTTAATGACTCTCTTTTAAACTTTAAAATTTATCTTTAATTCATGTGCATTCAAATATCTTTTGTTAATTCCAAACTAATTCCACGGCACGATTTAAAACATTCGAATATTTGGTGGTAATAACTACCAATTGGACTATCAAAATGTGTGACAAGGTGTATATAATATGTTGAAGGATAGTTCAACGATGGTGGTTTAAGTATACACAGATTATTATATTAAGTTTTTTTTAGTTGAGATTAATGTTACAAAGTCTTACATCCTTTGAGACTAACATAACGACAAATTCTTGTTAGTTCCATATTAGACTTTTCTAATTAAAGTTTGTTTATTTTAAAAAGAAAATAAATAAATAAATAAATAAATAAAGTAAACAGTTGTCACAAAAGGAAACTCAAACTTTATATATCTTTGTTTTACATAATAGTTTCTTAAATTTAGAGAAATTTATTAAACATATAATTTGTTAAATAATTTATAAGACTGTCTAATATGGAACCGTTTTAAAGATGAACCCTATTTTTTAAAATTTGTTATTCATTTCTTTATTAAAATATTAAAAACTCACTTCTAAACAATTTTTGAGGTTGAACATAGAACCTCACACACGCATAATGCATAATTTATTGCACATTCTTCTAGGAGCCTTCCACACGATAAATGATACCAATAATTAGTAGCATACATAAATTGACTGTCGTGTCATTTCTTGCCACATTGGTTTGACTACGTTTTGGTCCTCAAATCACAATCCACATCACACGTTTCTCTCAGAAGAATAAAGAAAAGAATATGTCGACAATTTTATTGCTTTTAATGTTGTTCTAGTTATTCCCTTCTCCGGAAACAAACACTAAAACAAATTATTGAAACCCCCTTAAAGTCTTGAACTACCCGTATATCCTTAAAAAATGTTTTTTCTTTTCTTTTTAATTGTATAAAAACTTAAAGAAGTTTTGGACAATGTAACTTATTACACATATTATTTATAGATTTAATACAAATTGTGGTAAGAATTTATACTCATATATTATTCAAATAAATATAATGAACGGACGAGTCTTTTGAGAACATGGTGTCAAGACTATTAAGGGTAGTCTACATCAAATTTAGTGTAAGTTAATAATTAGTTCAATCTAATTATATGTTAGAAAGTTGCATTTGGAAATTTGAAAAAGATAATTAATATTTGGTGAAAAGAGTATATAAGATAATAAGAATTTGGAACATGAAAGTTCGGTTGAATTTTTTCTATCTTTATATAGAGATTCTTATTAAACAGGTTAACAACAAAAATAATTTGATAAAATATGGTGTTTTTAATGTTGATTTTTTAGTTTGTGTTGATGAATGTGGTAAAAGATAAAAAAATTAATTATGTATTTTTTTAATGTGTAATTTTTTAAAAGTGTTTAAAGTTCAATTTTAAGGTGGTCGGACAGTCCATGTTTTTTATGTGTGTTATCAAATGTTGCTTCATCTGATGTTCAATAATTTTGTAGTCTTTATTTGTTTTCAAATGTCTCAAAAGAAAGCCTTCAAGTTATATAGTTGGTGTGTGTTTGGTTCATTTGAAAAGCATACAATCATATAATTTTTAATCTCAATGAGTCATTTGTGACATGTATTGTTGAAAAGATAAATATTCAATTTTAGTTCTGATTAAAAGTGAACTTTAGACTTTAACTATGATTTAAGTCTATGGTAGACAAATCATTTACGTTGCTTTTAGTTTTTATCTTCGTTTGAAAGTAGTTTCGATATGTAAGTGTTTGGTACATGAGTGTTTATCTTTTTGGTGTGTTTTTCATGTTACCGAATTTGGTTATAAGTATAAATTGTATCTTTGTTCAATTTCTTTGTCCTTATGCATAGTGTACTTGAATACTGTAATAATATATTTTAACCTCTATGTCTTACGAGAAATATTGTTTAAAATTTTACAATATATTATAAAATGCAATAATTAGAAGAAAAAATAAGATGTTTTATCAAACTACTTATAATAACTATTCACGAGTTTTTTACTATTATTAACTGAAAGTATAATGATAATTTGAAAATTATATATATAGTAATCATTGAATGATAGTTAAAAAAAAAAGTTAAAATTGCATTAAAAATTGTAAATAAAATTTATTTAAAAACAATTTTGTTTTTCTAAAATGACAATCAATGTGAGGCGGAAATAATAATTTATTAATTTTTTTTAATAAACATAAAATAATTTGTATATTGTTATATCATAATTAAATACTACATTTGTTCCCCATTATAAGAACTCAATTGGTGTTTTTTTGTTATTGTTAGAAAAATTTAGTAGAATAATTTAATGTGTTAATATTTTTAAATAACATATTGTATTTTAAAATGTATTAAATTTGATTTTTTTTATATTTAAAAGATAAAATAAGAGGTATTATTTTATTAAAAAAATGATAAATGTCTCTAATAAATTAAAATAATATTTATATTTAAGAATTTTTTCTCAAAAAATGACTTTATTAAAATTTTGAAAGTGACTTTATTCCACGTTGGTTGTGGTGCATCATTACAATCATCATATATCCCTTATATAGCTCACGTGTTTCCTGGTAAATGTGCTAATGCCACTTGCCAGTTTGTAAATTTTTTTGTTAGCTTGCCAATTCATAATTTATGGGAAAAGAATCTCAATGTATTAGGTAGAAAGCATTAAAGCAAGGCTTTAAAAGACATTGTCAATAACCACTTCACTACTAAATTTTTTTTATATTGTTTCTTTTTCTTGGGTGCATAACTACTCTTATCTTTTTTCTTTTTTCTTTTTTATTTTTATTTAAATTCACATGGAGTAGTTGGTGACATAGTGAATAATGGAATTAGTACTATATATATAACCCTCCATTCATAACCTCATTTGTCATTGGTACAAGGTCTAATATACTTGTACACTTTATTATAAACATTTTGTTTTTTTTTTTTAGATTGGAAAATAGTCTATAAGCATGAATACATCAATGGTAGCTTCTTTCTTGGTTCTATTGTTGGCTTTTCCCTATGTATTTGCAACTGACTTTACTGTTGGTGATGCCAATGGATGGACTCAAGGGGTTGATTACACTACCTGGACTTCTGGCAAAACTTTCAAAGTTGGTGATAACTTAGGTATTCCTCCTTTGCTTAGCTCTTCTTTTAATGCTACTTCTTTTTTGTTTTGGAAAATAAGTCATTAGTGTCAAATTTTAGGTTTCAAAAGATTTTACAAATATCACAAATTCTTTCCTAATCTAATATCTATGCTTAATTTAATGGATTTGTAAAATTCAATCCAACTATTTAAAAAGTCAAATATGTCAAATGTGGAGCACGAAAAATGAAAATAATTTTAAAAAATATGTTATAAATTAATTTTATAAAGACGTGAGTGAGTTCAATTTGATATCTAAAAATTTCTTTATGATGAAACTAGGAAAATGTTAAAATCATTTAGCTCAATTGTTTTCTAATGTACTTCCACTTGGTTATTTCTTTTATGTGTAGTTTTGTATTTTATAATTGAAAGAGTAATGTAAATTGAAATGATGCACTATTTATATTATAAAAATCTGAATACATAGAAATGTATTTTTTGCAATCTTGAATATATAGCTAACAAATTTGTTGTGTATGTTTGAAAATCAGTGTTCAAATATGGTTCTGTCCATCAAGTGAATGAAGTTGATGAGAGTGGATACAAAGGTTGTGATTCAAGCAACACAATAAAAAAATTTGAAGATGGAGACTCTAAGGTTCCATTGAGTAAAACAGGTAAAATATACTTCATATGTCCTACACCAGGTCATTGTTCTAGTACTGGTGGCATGAAACTTGAAGTTAATGTTGTTGCTGCTAGCACCTCCCCAAGTGGAAGTGGCACCCCCCCACCATCTACTCCAAAAGAAAGTCCAACAACAACTCCATCTACAACTCCAACTTCAAACACAACTTCTCCACCACCACCACCAAAAGATAGTGGAGCAATTAGTGTTTCAAATGGAATTAGTCTTTTAATTGGGTCATTCTTTGTCATTTTGGGCTTTATGGGCTAGGGAAGAGACAGTGCAGTGCTATTATTAATTAACCACTTTAATTTTATATGTTTTGTTTTGTTGAATTTGCTTGAATTTCATTTAAAGATGTGAGTTGTATATTTGATCTTGAGTTTGATGTGTATCAATCAACCTTTAATGAAAAGAAAAAAATAACATTTCTTTTTTATGAGTTTTTTTTTTTTTGTATGTGTGTGTATAATTCATTCTTTTAGTTGTTTGGTTGTCAATAGTTGAACTTGAAATATCTATCTAGTTAAATAAATTTTTAACTTTAAGAGACCTAATTTTATATCAACTATGTCACATATCATTTGCACATTTTAAATTAAAACAAAATATGAGAACTCTCCATTTATTTTGAAGATTATTTTTCACCACCAATGTATTTGAATTTAATTTTTTAATTAAAATTTGAACTTTATATAAGTCACCTAAGCATTGTGCTATTGGGTCACAATACAAGGCATCAAATCATTATTAACATTATTTTAGAATTGCAATAGATTTGACCAAACATGGCTACCACACAGCCAGCCTCCTCTTCTGTTATTAATTTTTGAAAAAATAAAATAAAATCTAATAATTTGAAGTTCAATTGACGGTAAATCAATTTAGATAAAAAAATTATTGTAATTAGAATTTAAATTTGTTTAATACAAAAATTGTATTAAAGAATGATATTGCAAAGTAAATAGTGTCTTTAACCAACTCATCGTTAGACAAATATGTTTTTCTTAGAGAGAAATATGTCAAAGTGTGTTCATTGTTAGTGTTATTATATATAACAAATATATAGTTTCCAAATTTAAAATGGCTATGAGACAGCTAATGAATTATAAAGTTGAGTTGTCATTCCAATCAAAGAATAGCTCGATGTATGGATAACATGAGAACTTTTGGACTTTACCAAATAATGCAAATTAATGTAGTCATCCCCTCGTATCATACACTACTTCTATACCATATCCTAGTTTGTTTAATTTAATAAGAAGTACAACTCATCCCCCAACACGTTGTAGCAAAAGATGCCTACCATTATCTTATTAAAATTATTTTTTAATCATGGGAGGGTGATCTAATATTGACATTTCAATAAATTTAAGGTAAAGCAAAGAATTTTTTTATGGGGGCCTAATATAAAAAAATATTAAATATACTTTTAAAGCTAATGTATTAAATTTAATTATTAAATAACAAATTTATAATAATTTTATTATATAAAATAAAAATTAAAGTAGCATAAAGGAAATAAAAATTTATATTTTTAAGAAGGTTGAGTTCGATGGCTCTTCAAATAATCAAATTGAATTATAATTGATGTTTTACTAAATAAATTAGCAATATTATTTTTAATGTAAATAAGAGAAGTGATATGAACAGACTCTCTAACACACATATTTTAACATAATATTTTTAATTAGTTGAAATTGACATGAATCTTATCATAGACCAACATAATAGAAAAGAAATATTTCTAAATTAAATTTGGATTTAACTACATATTGACTTTCATATTCAGATCTAGATAATAACTTATGCGTTCAACTATCTAGAAAAATATTTGAGGATTTCTTTCTCGTATTATCAATATATCAATTCGAAAATGTATTTTTGTCGAAATACATTTTTAGATTAAACATATTAATTATGAATTTTTGAGAATATAAGAAGTAGGAGAAAAAACTCACCAATGATCGGGGATTGCATTTACCTCATTGGAAATAAAAAACACTCAATTTATTTAAGGGTTAGCATCGACTCGTTTGCTATAAAATTATCCATAGATATTTATTTCGTGAATTAACAATTTTTTATGAATTTTTTTAATTAATTTTTAGTTTCGAAAATCACCATATTATTAAAAATTGATGTTATTTTTTTATAGGAGTTAAATTCGAATAGAAAAATATTTTATAAAGGTTATATTTATATTTTTTCACCCTTTTACTTATATACGCTCTAAATGGTCATTGAATTTAAACATTTTTTTTTTCCTACAAATGAATAAAAAACAAGACAATTGTTTAATACAATCAATCACCTTCAAATAATTAAACACTTTTCAATTGAAATTTAATGTCATTATTTTTAGCGTTATTATATCTCATATATTGAATATATTTAACGGCTCATATATATGGTTGAGATATTGTTGTAGACACATTTGAAGAAGAGAATCCAACGTCATTATTTGAATCTATTCAAGTAACATTTTTTTTTCTTTCTCCTTAATTTAATGGGCTTCCTCAATGTTGTTTGTGATAAACTAATGTTGAATTTATCTTCCATAGACAACATGGTCGTGTTTCATAGGGTAACTAATGTATTTGGCAATGTGCTATTGAAAATTAGATGAAATTGGAGTTTTATAAGTCTATATTTTAGTCTTTGATTTAAACATTATTTTTCTATTACATATTACATATACCACTTATCCCTAACTATAGAACTACATACACAAAATTACGATAATTAATTATTGTTTTCACTATAATATGTACTGTTGCGTTGAAAATTTAAAAAGAGTATCCTTACAAAAAAAGAAAAAGAAAGAGGTAGTATATATATATACACACTTCAACTTTATTTTAAGTGATTTCCAAGGATCTTAAAATCATATTGCTTTAGATATTCTTCCTCTTGGTGCATTGGTGCCCCTTTAAACAAGAACCATTTCAAGCTTGGTGTCGTCTTATTGATAATCCTTTTAGCATTGGTGTCACCCAAAACAAAAGAGGAAACACTGCAATTGATGCATTGGATTAATATCAAAATCATATAATGGAGAATAGAATATATATTCATTTATTTCTACATACTATATATATAATTTAGAGGTGAATATTGTCATATCTACATCAAAAAATTTATATGCTATTATTTTTTGTCAACGTGTACGAAAGAGTATATATTATTAACACGACATATTTTTTTATTGCTTTCTTCTCAACACATTTTTTTTTTGTTGGTTGAATTTTAAATAAGTCAGATCCACCAAATTGCAGATACCCAAAATAAATTTAGTAGACCCACTAAATTTCAACCAATTAAAAATTCTATGTCAAAAAGAGTTAAATAATGTACTTTAAATTTAACATATTTCTTATTCATTTACTTACATCCCAAAAGTAGAAGTAAAGGCTTCAATGAATATTGTTGACTTTTTTTCATGGATTTCATTTTCAAACGTAGCTGCTTCTCATTATACAGAATCTCAGCAAACCTGTATATAAAAACACAGTTTTCACATTGTTAGCCTTTTCTATTTGTTGAGTTATTAAATAAAAACTCATAAAAGTGTCTTATTTGTATATCTCAAAATAATTATGAATTTAAAATACCAATCCAATATTTATTATTATTTTTCTATTATATATTCTTATTTATTCAATTTCACTTCACTTAACTACTCTAGTAAGTACAATTAATGAGAGTGTTTTAGTAAAAGATATTAATTTTACTTTTAAAATCAACTCAACTAATACTGCCTCCTACTCTAAATATAAAACCTATTTTTTTTTTTCTTTCTCTTTTT
>JBBPBT010000809.1:286781-300226 GCA_037974875.1 Cicer bijugum | reverse complement strand
TCTTACATTTAAATTATTTTTTTATCAAAATAATTTTATAAAATTAAAAGTCGTTATAAATTATTTTCGTGAAACAATTATTTTTAAAAGTTTAAATCTGTTTGTTACAATTTATTTAGAAAATGAAAAAAATCTAAAAACTTCTTAAAATGAGAAGTTGTTTTTAATAATTTCAAACAAACATAATTTTCTATAATTAATTTGATCTTAAAAATAATTTTTTATTTTTTAAAATTTATAAAAAATCATTAAATATCATAAATATATATATATATTTTAAAATTTACAACAAACGAATTATAATTTTCAAAATTAAAATTTATTTTTATTTTTATAACTAGAACCAAATAGTATATATAGTTTGTATTTGTAGGGGTTCCGAAAGTAAGCAAAACACAAATTGAGAAAAGCGGGAAAACACACGAAACAATTCCCGCTCACACCCCTTTGCTCTTTCTCTTTCTCTTTCTCTCTCTATCTCTATACTTCTTTTTCCCTAACGCACTTCACTCCTCAGTCGCAACACAAACCCCGTAGATCGGAAATGTCTACGCCGCCGGAATCACTATTCGATTTTAATCTCTTCCTTCAAGAACAATCATGGCATCTCCTATCATTATTACTCCAGATCGGTCATCCTGTTGATTCCGAGTATCTATCTTCTCGTTGTCGCTTCTTTATTGCTTCGCCAGATTTCGTCCGTTACGTTGCTTCGCTTCCTGATTCTCCTTTATCCTTTAACAGTAACGGACTCTTAACGCCTTCTGCAAATGCTGTTTATGCAATTGCTAGGTTTTTCTCCTTTCGTTTCCCCGATTCAACTCCGCCTCCTTCTCGAAAACGCAAGTCGTTTTTATCACTCACTGAAGGTACATGAATTTTATGTTTTATTGAATTAATTAATTAATTTGATTTGATTTGATTTTGATTTAATTTATTCAAGATTTTGGTGAAAACAGGTGGAAGAGAACCGAAACGACTTGCAATTGGCGATAAAGTTCCTGAAATTTTCATCAAGGTATTCTATTTTATTTATTAATATTGTCGACGTGTGCGTTGTGCATCGATGAGTCACAATGCTTTGGTGTTAATTTGAATTTTACGAACTTGATTTAGTTCTAGGTTTTTTTATTGATGAATTTTTTTTATAGTGTCGAGGAAAATAATTGGTGCATTATGATTATGCGTATGGAATCTAATGAATTGTGTTATTTTTGAATGGTAATGAATTTGAGGCTTGTTTACCTTTGATGTGACACTGACAGTAATGGTTACTTGAATTAGTACGATTTTCATTTTTTGGAATTTAGATTGATGAAATCAATGAAATATGTAACCATTTGGTTGGACTGATTGTTGTTCGTTTATATCAATTTCTGAGGGTTTAATTTGATTCCTTCCATTTTTCTTCAACAGCTTCGTATCAGTGATATGATATGTGTACTTTATTTGTCAATGATTGTATTTCATTCTGAATATGGTGTCAAGCTTTGGATATTTTCTTTTTTGGCAGAGTTTTGATGTTAGTACCGTGGAGGCTTTGATGAGAAGAAATTTCTCTGCAATGAAATTTGAGTCTCGGATTATGCTTGGTGGGAATTATATGATTCCTATATGTATCGATACAATTGGAGAGTGTTCAGGTTGTTCCGAACCAAATTTTGAATACAGGGAAGCTGATAATGATGCCATAGCAAACCCTGTCCGAGGAGAGATTTCTGGTGCCCTGATCAAAACCAGTGAGAGTTTTTTCATTAGTGAAAGTGACTTGAGGAAGCCGGAGGGTGTAGATAAATTCACGGAGCATAATCTCTCTGAGGATCTTGTTCCACCAACTATCGTCCAAGATCAATCACCGTGTAATGAGGATGTTGTTGTTGGTATTGAGTCGGGGAAGAAAATGGATTGCTTTGACACATTATTACATGAATATCCTGAGCAAAACATTTCCCATTCTTTGGATGATGATGGTGTTTGTAGAAATAATACCTGCAAAGATGCACTAAAAGAATCAAACCAAATAAACAAAGAAGTGGAAAGAGGTTCGACGGAAGGATTGGTTAATTATGACAAAGATAGAGAGAAGGAAGATGTTGCTCAGAGGCTCGGTCCTGTAGTATATGGAGAAGAGCCAACGAAAGATTTGGATTTGAAAAAGGGTATGCGTGAACTAGATTTGGGCAAAAACAAGACAGTAAGAAACATGGTGACCCGGTCTACCTACAAAGTCGCTCAGTCTTCAAATCCTAAGAAGCTTCTGAAATCTTCTCGCATATTGAAGGGAGGACAGAAAAGTGATATACACTCAAGGACTCAAATTCTAACAGAGTCAATAGCATGTAACAAATTTGATAGTGCTCCAAAAAAAATTGATCAATGTAAAAATGATGAGAACACTATTGCAAAGCACAAACTAAAACTAAGTCGTAAAGAAAATGTGGCCGAAAATATCTCCACGACTTCTAAGGTAAGGGTTTCTGTTATCATATTTAATTTGATATATTTTATTATGTTCTTTAGATCATCTTGACTATCTGCTTGAGATGTATATATGTGTGACGTCATCCATTTTGGTTATTTTATTGAATCAGTTGGAGAAAAAAGCACTTCCATCTTTTGAAAGTTTTATAATAGAGGAAGAAGAAGGTTCAGGTATTACTACTAGGACTCCGTTTTTCATCAACTTCCAAACTGATTAAACAAAATCCTATAAAATTACTTTGATTTTTCTATAGGGGGTTATGGAATTGTTTACCGTGCTCAAAGAACTACTGATGGCAAAAGACTTGCTATAAAATGTAAGTAACACTTATCTTTTATGCCAAATGTGCATGTCCTGTTCATGAAGTGTTATGCTAAGAAAAAAGAAAGGAATATGGTCAAGGGTCTGTTATATGTCATCAAGAATCCAGTTTTTACTTGCGTTATATTTCCAACGTACAATATACAATATAAATAATTATTTGTTTGTAATCATTCTTATATTACTAATTTAGTATACGGATGGTGTGTAATTGAATTTAAAAAACTGATATTGATGCTACGTTTTTTACATGTAATTTTTCAGGTCCTCATACTAATGCTCATAAAAACCATGTAAATAATGAGCGTAATATGCTGGAGCGTTTTGGGTAAGTATTTGACTTAGGCTCCTACATTCTTTATATTGAAGCTACAATGCATTCTGCTATGGTCCTTACTTTTCCATGATTCAGGGGTAAAAACTTTATTATAAAGTTTGAAGGTTCTTTCAAAAGTGGCGACAGTGACTGTTTTGTTTTGGAACATGTTGAGCATGAGAGACCTGAGGTAATTGATGAAATTGTGTATAACTTATATTTTCCTTCATGAGAAAAATTTATGCTTTTGGTTTCAGACCTTTCAACATTTTGATTTCATCAACTTCAGGCAAAGTATTTCCCTTTCAGCTTCTTTGGGTATTAAGCTGATTTGCTAATTTTATCTTCTCAATCTTTAGGTTCTTGAAAAAAGAAATTGATTTTTGTGGGAAATGGATTTAACTTTTGACCATTCTCAATTTTAATGTAATTTTGTCATGAAAATACCAATGTGTAGGTTTTGAAAAAAGAAATTGATATCAGTGAACTTCAGTGGTATGGGTTTTGCATGTTCAAGGCACTTGCCTGCTTGCACAAAGAGGTAATTTTCCCCTTCATATATTCTATGACTTTGACTTCAAGATAACATACACAATTGTTTGAGATGTTCAAAATCTATTAATGTAGGGAGTTGTTCACAGAGATGTCAAACCTGGAAACTTCCTTTTCTCTCGAAAGCAAAAGAAAGGCTACCTTATTGACTTCAACCTTGCCATGGTTAGGTTGCTTCACTTGCTGTTGCTTCTTACTTTAGTTTTGACTTATTACCTCTGAATATATAATCTGGTGAATTTTGGTATTTTCTTTTCAGGATTTAAAGCAGAAGTACAGCATTGGAAGTAAGTCTCATAATTCTGAATTGTTTTGCTACTCAGTTTTAGATTAGTCTCAAGCAATAAGCCCACATAATCTCCTCCCAGGACAAAAGAAACACATTTTCTTGCTTTTACATGCATTATATTAATTTCCTTCAATTAATCCTTAGTTCACTTTGCTAAGTTTTATTCAATGTGATCATCATAATTTCCTTATATAATCTGCTTACTTTCATCTCTGAATTTGCACATCTGCTCAGGTAAATTGAAACCAAGCCTTGGTGCATCCAGTAATATTCCTCTTCCTTCTGGTTCTGCTCCAGTGGTCCAAGACAAGAATCTTGGTGGAATCAAGTCTCTAACATCCAATAAAAGGGAACTGATAGACTATAGGAAATATTCTGAACTTAATAGGCATATGAAGCCAAAGGCTAACACAGGTAGTCTGAAAAATTGTCCTGATAAGGCTGTTGCGAATTTACTTAGAGCACAAGGAACAGATGGCTCGGGTATAACCTCTGCCAAAGATGTTACTAGCACTAAAACTGCTTCTGCCGATAGGCTCCGAGAACCCATACCTTTCAAAGGAAGAAAGGAGTATATCAGCCTTGTGCAGAATTCTATGCAATGTGCAGACAATAGTTCAATGAAAAGCCCCTCTTCTCAAAGGAAAAGGGTTACTGCTCCTTCAGGTAAGGTAGATGGCAGGACACTTTATCTTACGCCAATGCCTCTACATTCATCTGCAGTTGCTGTGGGGTTGTTAAGAAGCAAAGGTATGATTCAAAGTTGAATGCTTTTATGTTCTAAGGAGTGGTATTGCTACCTTTAACTTTCTAACTGCTAACGTGTTATTCAGGGGATGGAAAACATAAAAGAGAGGGTCCATGTGTTGGAACCAAGGGATTTCGTGCTCCAGAGGTAAGGTCTTGCTGTCCCTTCTATTCTCTTGTAATTTTTCATGCAATTATCGACACTATTTTTTGTTGATATATTTACTATATTGATTCTAGACTGAGTGTTGATATAGGAAGTGTCTCTTTTAGACATTTGTGTGAAAGCATGTGACATTAGCGCTTTGAAATTTTACACTGCCTTGAAGGTTGCAAATAAAGGACTTCCCTGTCAAAACAGAAATCAATATTTGAATATAGGGATACTGTGTTTCCTTTTACCTATATGGTTGGTTTCCTACAGTCATATCATAAGTTAGTTTCATGGTTGTAGTGTGGGATATTGGGGATCTACATAGTACTATTTAAATTGCATATCTGTTTTAAAATTTGATGTTTTATAATTTGAAAAATCATAAATAAAAGGAAAGTAATAATTTTCAAAAAAATGGTCTTTGGCAGCTTCTTTTATTAAGGCTCATCACTGAACTGGATGTCATACTTTCAAATGCAACATTTAAAGTTTGTTATGCAGATTCAAAATTTACGTCCTATAATTAATGGATTTTTCAATCATTTTTATTAATTGTTTCACTTTTTCTTTAGGTTTTGTTTCGGTCTCAGTTTCAGGGACCGAAGGTTGATATTTGGTCAGCTGGAGTCACACTTCTTTACATGCTGATCGGGAAAACTCCTTTCACTGGCGAACCAGAACAGTAAAAATCTACTACAGATTCACTTGTGATTTCATCTTTCTGTCTTTCTGGGCTGACTATGTTTTGCTGCAGGAGTATAAAAGAAATTGCCAAATTGCGGGGCAGTGAAGAGCTTTGGGAAGTAGCAAAGCTGCATGACCGTGAAGTAGCCTTTCCTTTGGTAATTCCTTTTTTGTTTGGAAGCTCAATGTTCATTCCTATTAACCCATACTTTAGAAATTCTAATTAAATAGCATGGAAAAAAATGAAAATGAGATTATCCAATTAAAATGTTCATTAATTTTATTAAGTTTCATGCAAAAAGTTATTAATAAATGATTTTGTTTTGTTTTTGAGATTTCAAGCACTGCCAAATTCTTTTAGTAGTAACAGTTTCTGTGACTTGGATTTTTAACTAAACACCCTGTGGATAAACTAGAGTTTTAAGAGCAACTCTTCATTGCAAAATTGACTTATAAAGTGAAGATTGACTAGGCTTTATAGCTAAATAGGGTTTATCTCTAGTTAAATGAGACTTGAGCTTTTTCCAATTTTAAACTTGATAAGTTTGCTAGTTTATAAAAAAAATAGCCTCTTACTCCGTTTGTCAATTATATTATTGTTTTAAGATGGTTGCACAACTTTAATTTGATTTTAGTTTTTATCTCATTTAGAATCAACAATTGAAATTATAAATTTAAATTGGCTCTTAATTCAATATGCTGTATGAGTATACAAGAAGCAGCCCTTATTTCTGAACAAGTTAATGAAGCAAATTAATTAATGTTTTCCTTCATTGGATTACAGGAGTTATTTGATGACCGGTACTTGCAATCATATGACATAGAAAGCTGGTGCAAGATTCATACAAAGAGACCTGAGTTTGTAGATCACGCCCCAAAATCATTGTTCGATTTGATAGACAAGTGTCTTAAAGTAAATCCCAGACATAGGATTAGTGTCGAAGAAGTTCTAAGGCATGAGTTTTTTGCCCCATGCAATGATATCATGAGAAAGCAAAGGATGATTCGACGTGGTCTCAGCTCAGACACTGCAGTTTCAAGAGCAGTCTGAGATCAGTTTCATGAATTGTAGGTGTATTTTGGTGTCAACCACTGGTGCACAATTAGGTGTTACAATACTTTGACCTGAAAAGGGTCGAGAAAAAAGAGTTTCCATACATTGATAGCTGTATATATGAATGCATTTGCAGAGAAACTGGCACATAATGTTTAAGGTTGTTAAATTATAACTATTTTGTATGGAGAAACTTACAGGGCCACCAAAAGTTATGAAGCCAGCAAGTTGCAAATTCTCTACTATTTAGTTCAATATCACACCCACCAATCACAAACCAGAACATCGAGTAGAACACCAATGGGAAAAATGAAATACTACATAACCAAATGTATGCAGGTAGGTGACCCATTTTGGCATAAAAACTTGAATAGGAAATTGAAATTCGGTGTTTTACAAACTCTATTTACAATTTCTTTAACAATGCACTTAAACCCTTCCCATCCCCTTCTTCCTTTACTAAGTGGTCTACATAAAATAATGAGAAAATTCATGGAAAAGGATAAGTAATTTATTGCTCCTTTTAATCTAAATATGTCAGTTTTAACATTTTACTTTTGTTTCCAAATAATGTGTTTTTAGAAATTTAAGATATAATGGACATCTGTTTTCCAACTAAACCTTTAGAGTATTTATGTTTGCATTGAACAATGAGAATTCTTAAAATAATTAATAATAAAATTAAGAATATTTTTGGGCAGATATATAATAAATAAAATAGTTTTTTAATGAGTAAAAAATCAAACTAAAGTAGTCAGTATATAAAATCATGGTAGTAAATTACATTTCTTTTGTCATGTATAATTCAATTGATAGATACAAAAATATCTATATGCATGATTTACTATTTCTCTACACTTAAAGTGTGAGGATAACCATTAAACTATTTTTTTTTTTAATTTAATAAAGTTACATTTCCTTTTGAATGTTTTTTTTTTTACAATATTTCCTTTTAGATGGTTGAAATCGTATATAATATTCCAAATTATAATAGATTTTAGAAGCACATATTTTAAAATATTCCTTACGTTGTAGTGCACCAGTGGCCCTATTGGAAAACCGGTGTGGTTCAGAACCATGACACCCCATCCCCTCCACATTTGTTTAATTACTAACACTTTGTTCGGTGAAGAGAAGAAATTAAGAGAGAAATTGGTGAGAGAGAATGTGAAAAGAGAGAAATTGATGAAAAATAGAGTAAAGTTTAGTATTGTTTTGAGTAGAAGAAATAATGTGTAGAAAGTGAAAAGAGAGAAATAGTAATTTTGTAGACATCGACAAAAATACCCTTATTTTATAAATAATTTTGTTTTGATGTTATTTGTTGCTTTGAGATTGATAGTTAAAAATACCCTTATTCTAATCTAAAAAATTGGGTCCGATAAAAATTATGCAATTTTAATAATTTAAAAAGTTAATAAAATAAATTTTACTCTATATACACGTATTAATTTACAAAATTTAATGAAGGTCTACACATACGAATCTACATTATTCATATCATTTGATTAGATAAATTCATATAATAAGAAAAGACGTATATATATATATATTTCACAACTTGTCATAGTTAATAATTATTTCTTTTTAAAATTTTTTTAACACATATTTTTTCTTATAAATTTTAACTATTTTATTATATTAAATTAAATTCTATGTAAATATAATTATTCCTATTTATAATAAAGTTGATATAAATATAAAATTAATACGTCAAATTTTTTTTTTCAATTTGATGGCATGAGTCAACGACTTCAATTCAGATTCAATCTAGTGTAAATATTTGAGAAAGATAGATACAAAATAAAGCTACAGTAAGAAAATAAAGAGTGGAAGAAAAATTGCAATGACAATTAGAAAGGTATTAAACTTCTTTCTCTCATATTTTTTCGCGGTTCAGAGAATGAATAAAAAAGGCCTAGGTCCGATATTTTAACTTTCTCTCTTCTCTATTTCTATCAAACCACCTAACATTGTAAGTACATAAAATTTTGGTCTGTTGCATTGCATGGCTATCCTATATTCTATCCCTTCATATAAGTATTTCTACTCTAACAGTCTCAAAATTAAATAAAAACGAGTTAAAAGAAAATTAATTAATTTAGTTTAAATTTTGAATTAAATACACCTATTTTATTTTATTTTTTACAATATTATGCTTATATTTTGAAACACTGTACGTAGCATAACCAAAATTTGATTTTAATACTGTCATGTCCTTCACGCCAAGTAGATTTAACTTACATGGTTACTTTTATATTTACATAGGATAACCTGTAAGTTACTTTTATATGTACTAGGATAACCAATGAATGTCAAAACATGACAAATCAATATAGGTCAGTGATTTTTTCACACTTTTAAGTTTGAGATTGCTTCAAACTGTATCAGACTGAACTCAATCAATACCCAAAAATCTGAGCAAAGCCTTTGCAGTTGAATTCATACCCTCCAAGATTGAGACCAACTTTAGTACAAGCAAAATTTAATCAAAATGATTAATGGTAATAAACTTTTTACATGTATCAAAACAACTATTAATGATACTAAACAATTTACAAGATGCTAATCCTTATCATTTATACATTAGATTAATTAGACCACCTTCTCTTCATCTCCGATTTCGATCTCACCTCTTTAAGTTTTCCATCCAACCCATAATCTCTTTCCATCGCAAGGTTGATTCCTTCGTCAGAGTACCAACCAACTCCAATACAAAGAATACCATCATTATTGATGTCGACATAACATGTCACACCACCCGGAAGCCATAGCATGGTCATATCCTGCATGTCAAGCCTCTCTTCCTCGCCGAAGTAGTTGGTACTTTCGGGGGAGCTTCTCTTCTTCAGAGTTTCCGTACAAAGGTACACATATGGAGCATTGTTGACTTCGTCGTCGACGTTAGTCTCGTCACCGTACACTGGAGTAGCGCTGACCTCGAAGACTTTCCACGACCCTGTCAATTCTGATGGTTTGGTTCTTTTTCTTTGAGAAAATGGCTTTAAATCAAACTCCATATCACTGTTTTAAATGCAAAAGACAATAGTTATTTTATTGAAAAATCTAAGGGAGAAATGACAATAGAAGAAAAACATTTAGTCTTTTGATAATAGGTGAGATCGTTTAAATGAATAAAACATGTCGTAATATCTATGAAGCACGGATGCTGACACATGCACCGGACACGTCACTGACATTTCGACACCGAGAATAATTTGAGAAAATGAATTAATTGAATATAATCAACGTGTCAGTGTCGAACATCGAGACACACCTTAGATCAGAAGTGTTGTGCTACATAGCATAATATCTAAGTGAATTATTGCAAATGACACTACGAAGATGAAGGACAACAGAATGTAAATAACTGCTTCATAATTGAAATGTTTAGTACAAAATCCAAATACCTCTGGTCATCGACACAAGCGGGACTGACCCATTCTTCTTCATACACAGCAACCCTCATTATCTGTATTTCTGAACCACCATTTATGAATTCTATTGTATGGACAATGCGGATCCTTTTGTGGCAGCCTTTGACCAAGCACTGGAAAAAGAAAATTCGTGAAACAATAATATTGCAACTCTTATTGGTGAAATACTAACCAAACATGTCTTTTTTTGTGCTTACAAATATGGAATTCAAACTTTAAGAGCTTGGTTTTAATACCAAAACAAATTATAGATTACGTAATGAGCACTTTTATCTAAATAAGAAAGTTCTCGTGCACAGCCAATAAACTTTTATTTTTTTTCCATAGACGTAAATTCATATTTTATAGAAGAATCGATAAATCCAATATTGCGCAAGTAGCATGTCTGACTTACTTGTTCAAATTTGAAAGTTGGTGTGATATAATACTTTGAATCATCATCCACACCCATCGAAATATCCATGGGACCCCTAGAGTAAGATCCGTCCTACAATTTATCAATTATTATTACTTCTATAAATAGACATGACCGATCTAATGTACACAAAGGATTGTTTGTAAATAATATTTTAAGAAAAACTTATAGCATATTCCCGTCGTAAATAATAACTCACCTTACATAAAAAAATTTATACTAGCATGAAAGGAAATAGGAAATCTTACTTCAAAGTAAACAAGGCCCGGTTCACAGCCCATGACATCTTCTTCCATCACATCACTTTTTTTGAAGTCAAAAGATTCAAACGTAGGCAAAACACGATTTGTTATATTTTCGTTTGATTTTTGCTTCCTAGGTTTAGGAGCATTAACATCACTAGATCTGTTCTTAGCTATGTTGTCGCCTTCAACATGTTGTGTCATTTCACCATACGGATTCAAAGTCACCCAATTAACCTTTCTTTGGATTTGAGATGTACGTTCACCTGCAAGTGACGGCACTGCTTCTATACGGGAAAGAGTATAGCAGTCGTAAAGGTGTTCATTCCTGACACTTATTTCCATTGGCTCCATTTCAGCTGTGATGGGAGAAAACACAGCCCCTACACCTTTCCAAATTCCACTGAGACTGCTAGCAAATGTGTTCCATACTGGTTTTATTACCGGTTCCTGAAAGTGCATCCACTCTATCAGTATAATGTTCATTACAATTTGAACTAATCATTTCTAACAAGTAGAAAGAAAACAATAATAAGAAGGGGCAGAGTTCATTTCTAACAAATACCAAAATGAGTTTGGGCAATGTCATACTTGAATTTTATCCACAAAAATAATAGATAGAATTTATTCAAATTGTCAAAATACTATCAGTTCTGCTCATATTATCTATATTCTTTAGGCCACCATTCATCAGGATGACCAAAGGACCATGGCCTTGTTCACGTTCCTTTACTTAAACAGCTGTAGCCATTTGAAACAAACTTTTCTATAAATCCAAACACACTACATTTGTTTTAAACCAACTTTATCAAATGCAACGTCTTCAACTAACTATTCCACAAAAGGTTGCCGTCTTTGGTCAAACTAAAGCAAATACTATATAATTACAAAGGGATAGTAGAGAAGTAATCCCTATCCTAATTGATGAAAATAAATGAGCAATGAGGCGATGAATATCCACCACTTTAAAGTAGTAGGCTCACTCAAAACATAGCAATATGACACCAATCATTCTTCATCAGTGTTGTCAAATAGCCGCTATAGCATAGCGGAAATTGAAATATTGTTCAGCAATACGCTATTTAGTACAAAGCATTGTCAAATATAGCACTATAGCATAACAAAATTTGAACAAATTACTATTTTCTGCGATCCACAATTGACAACACAAAATTGTTCTTCATGTTCCATGTTCACAGTTATACACTACCTACTTATTCGTATGATTTTTCTTTTGTTAACAAAATTTCATAATTCATGTACATTCACATTAAATTCACCAATTTAAATACAATTTCAAAAATCAAGTTCAATTTTCATCATAAAAATTACTAAACAATCGACCCCAATGAATGGCCCATGTTAATTCTCTTCCCATAGACAAATCAAAAGACAAACACTTAGCATCACTCTCTTTCCTCGATATTGTGAGATCATCATAATAATTAAGGGTAAGTTAGTAATTGTGAAAGTAGTTACTTTTTTTTATATAATTAAGGCCCAATGGATTACACACTAGAGATTCATATTGGTTGAGTTTATTCTAGTATGGAATCTAGATTCGACTCACATGTATGGTAAGATACCGATAACCATGATACTACATTCCTTTGATACTAATATTGTTAACAAAATCTCAGCATTCATATATATATAATCACAGTCCAATCACCAATTTAAATACAATTTCAGAAAGGAAAAAAAAAGGCAATTTTGCAAAAGACTGAGCATAGTCAAAGCAAAAGACAAAACCTTTGCATAAATTCAAGCAATTTAAAAGAGACCCAGATGAAGAAAAAAAACGGTACCTGAGTCTGAAGAACAGTTTCAACTTCCAGCAACATAGCCCCAGTAACAATAACTCTACCACCCTTACCCCTTTTCTTCTTAATGATTTTCCTCCCTCTCTGTTTCTTTCCTCTTCCATTCTCTTTCTGAGAAGAAGAAGAAGAAGAAGAAGAAGAAGAAGAAGAAGACAGTTTTGCAAGCTGGTTATCAACACTCCAAACATTCTCTTTGTTTCCCTTCAGTTTGGGAACATTGTTGTTGGAATTAGGTTTGTGGGTATTAGCTATGATGAATCGTCTGGTGGAACATGATGGTTTGGGGAGGATTGGGGAGAGAGAAAGAAAGGAGAAATAATTGTAGGTAGAAGATAGAGTGTTGTGGAAGGTGTTTGTCACACACAATTTCATCTTTCAATTTCGATTTTGATGGAGAATGAAGAAACTGCTGCTTTTCAATTTCATCTTTTCTTTTGAATTATTTAAAAAAAAAAAATCAAGTTTAGTTTCCAAATTGTTTTACTAAGATGATATAGATGATTAAAATTATTTTAATAAAATCTTTAAATTTTTAACTTTAATAATATTTTATTTTAATTTAATTAATAATATATAAATCATTAATGTATTTAAACTATGTTTCTAAAATTATATGCTGTATTATTTAAAATATATTAAATTATTATTTTTTAATTTAAAAATATTAAGAAAAAACCCCCTAAATTTTTTACTTTTAAAATAAAAATGTTTATTAAGTAAATTTAATAAAAATAAATAAAGCAAAATTACAATCAAATTAAAAATTTCTAATAGAAATATTGTCATCTATAAATTCTCTCTAAATAACACTTTTACATTTACTTGTCTTCAAACGCACTTATATTTCCAAATAGTTTAATGTTAATGCATTTATAGAATAACATAGTTTTAATCATCCTATGTTATAGACCCATCATCTTTCCATATAT
>JBBPBT010000809.1:242513-258239 GCA_037974875.1 Cicer bijugum | reverse complement strand
TAAGATGATGTTCCTCAATTATTTTTTAACTATTTTTTTTGTCTTAGAAAAGATGATAAATATTACTATAATTAACCCACACAATTGCGAAGTCTCGAGTTCTAACTCGTAACAAAATTAACATTTGTCAATCAAATTAAGATTTAACTATTATTTTTTGTAAAAGAATTTTATTCTTATTTATTTATAATTTTAAAATTATTCATTAATGTTGCAATATTAGTTATTGTTTTGTGAATAATATTATTAATTATTTATTACAACGAGATAAATAAGTGGAATGAAAAAAATAAAATGGTGTAAAATATATATTAACCTTGAATAGAAGATCTTAATTTTATAAGGAGTAAAATATATATTAACTATTTGAGCTTGTTGTCATTTGAAAAATACTAAAAATATTTCAAAAGTACGTATATGTGTCAATTACTCTTTAATAATTACATCTTAATTGTCATACATATAACCTCTACATTTTTTTTAATGTCTCTCTAATAATTACATCTTAAATATTGTAATAGCTCCTAAAGAAAGTAAAATATGCATAAATTAAAAATTTATACGTAGGGCTTAAAAGTAAAAATAAAATCCCCTAAAGAAAGTAAAAATAAATTGACGTGAGCAAAATGATGTGCATGAATAATTATCATATAAAAACGACAATACTTAGTTTCATTGTTCTCACACTTGTTGATCATATAGATTCCAATGAATAGCAACACCTAGGACAATGCACGTGTACAATCGAGAGAGAGAAAGAGTGTGTATACAACACTTAAATAATAATAGAGACGCTCTCCCTTAAGAAAGAAGGTAAATAATAGTTTGTGCAAGGAAAAAACATTCCCTTAGAATTTCATTGGCTAGCATATACATATATATAAAACTCTTAGTTGACCAAACTATACACACACACAAAAAAAAAAACCCTCACATGGCCTAGAACTTGTGTTCTATATACCATTCATACTAGAAGATCAAGCTAGCTAGCTAGCTAGGTTACAAGAAGAAAAAAACCAAAATCTAGTAAAGATATTATTCCAAATCCAATTTTGTGATTTATTTCATAAAATAAAAAAATAGGGTATGGAAGGAGAGAGAGATGTTCCCAATTACGAGCTTCAAGTTTCATTTACAAACAATCCACAAGCCATCCATGAAATGGGTTTTGTTCAATTTGAAGAAAATCATGTTCTTAGCTTCTTGTCACCCTCTACACAATCTCATCAACTTTCTCAATCTCTAAATTCCGGCAGTAGCGGTAGCACCACTAATGCTACCGCTGCAGCCGTCACAACAACCACGACGGCCACCGGATTCAACCATAACGATCTTGTCACTAGAACTCATTGGAATAACGAACAGGTAATTTAATTTAATTTTCATTTATGGTACAAAAGTTTAATTTCCTTTTTTACTTTTATTAGTGTTTATATATAAATATATCTATTCAAAATTAACATCAATTGAATTTTTTGTGATTAAATAAATTGAAGTTTAATTATTCCATAATCTTCAAGTTTAGTTATAATTTGTGAGATTTGTTTTTATTTATTTTTGGGGTGAAATTATTTAGTTATTTGTGTGTTGTTATGTCTTTTTCAATGTTAGGGTATTGTTTTCATATCTATTAATTAAGATGATAATGATGATTAATTAACATAGTTAATTATATGGATATGATAGAATGAGTAAATGGAAGTTTTGTGTTTTATGGATCAGGTGAGAACTCTAGATCCGAAAGCTGTGAGTGATGAGAATTGCAATGGAAACACTAGTGATGGAAACAACACATGGTAAATTTGGCAATTTCCATGTTCCTCTCACTCTCTTTGTATACATAAGTGCATGCACGTGCATACTCATTTAGATACCCCCAATATCATGGTATATATTCTTTAGGCTTCTTCCAAATATGTTATATATATTAATTGATTTTAGGTGGAGGAGTGGAGGCACAGAGAAGAGCAAGGTGAAAGTGAGGAGGAAACTAAGAGAGCCAAGGTTTTGTTTCCAGACAAGAAGTGAGGTGGATGTTCTTGATGATGGTTACAAATGGAGAAAGTATGGTCAGAAAGTTGTCAAGAATAGCCTTCATCCAAGGTAATTTATGTCTCCTTCATGTATTTTATTATATATTATCTCAATTTTAATTTTGCCACCCTTCTTTATATTTTACTATAAAAATATTTTAATTTCTACTCACCATCGTTATAAATTTATTTACTATGTTAATCAATCATAACTATTCATGTTTGTGATTCTAAAAATGATTAAAATAAAAATTAAATATTCTTATTGATTTTACGGTTGCAATTAACTGAGAATATAAAATATGTTTACATGTTAATGTTTTGATTTAAAGTGTAAAAAACCTACAGTATAAAATATGTTTACATGTTATCATTTATATAATAAAGTGTTGTATACCCTTGTGAGAGATTAATTTTCATACTCTATAAATGTAAAAAGTTTTAAATTGATTATAAAATACAATATTTTGTACATATAATTTTAGAAATAATTATACTTAAAATTAAATGATCTGATAATTAAAATTAATTTAAAGTGTAAAAAAATTTAAAACTTGTAGCTAGTTTATATGATTATTGAATCGTATTAACTAATTTGAGCTTGTTGTGATTTGAAAATAGTTAATTGAGATTGAAATGTTAAAACTATAAATTATTACTTTTTGATTAAAAAACTATATTAATTGAGAACATAGCTACATCAAAGGCATTATACCCGGAGAAATGAAGGTAGAATGTCTTTTTTTGAGAAAAATAAGGGTGTCGGTATATATATTCCTCAATTACTCAAAAACATTTTTGAAAATACTCACTAGTACTAGTGAGAGATAGAGAGATAGAGAGATAGAGAGAGAGAGAGAGAGAGAGAGAATCTCCAGCTAAAACTGAAAGGAAGGAATGATCAAGATGCTTACTTTCAATAGACTTCTGACTATAGGGAAGATTGATGCGTGGTACAGACTGAGCATTTGGCTTATTTTCACACAAAATATTGATTGGAGGGAAAAAATATTTATTGGTTAGAAATTATATATCTTAGTGGATTGTTATAATTACTATAGTTTTGACAATATAACACACTATAGGGTCCATTGATTCCTCTCTCTTTGTCCCATAACTATGAGTTCCCAAAACACCCAACTCTTTCACTTAAAAAAGTTTCACTTGCACCCCAAAGCTTTTTCATCGTAATTAATATTTGCAAATTTATATGGTAAATGAGTCAATTTAAGATGTACATTTAATATGTATCAACATATATTTTTTAAATTAATAATTAAATAATTTTTTTTTGAAAAAGTTATTCCTGTTATTTATATAATTATAGTAACTACATGTTATTTGTCAAATGTAATAGTGAAATTAAATTTATTTAATTTTTCATTTTTTTATTATTCTTAATATTAAATATTTTTATAAATAAATGTAAAAAATAAGCATAATGCTTATAAACAGAGGAATACTATTTTTTTTTTCCCGTGTAATGATATTTTTTAAAGTACACAAATCAACAAATAACTATTTAATTAATAAAAATAATTGGTAATTTATTGATTTAATGATATTTTTTAAAGTACAAAAATCAACGAATAACTATTAATTATTTAATAAAAATAATCGGTAATTTATTAATTTGTGAATGGATAGTAGAAACTCCCTTAATCTTTTTCTTAGTTTTTCCTATCCAATTAAACATGAAAACAATCTATATGTATTTTTTGTGCACCAAATAAACATTATAATTAATTATGTTTTCATGGTTACTTATTTTTTATTTCTTCTTGTTTGATGTTACCACTACCTTGTTACATTTTTTTACAATCGAATTAACTTTGTTACATTATTTATAGCTTCAATTTCCTTGTGAGGGTCTAAATTTTGACAAGTATTACAAGTTAGAAACATTATTTATGGAGGATATATAAATAGGAAACATACTAGTTAAATAAAAAACATGCATAAAGTAGTATGCATGATGGAAACAAAAGTTACTTAGACCGAAGGGAACTAATAACTTAGAGAAAGAAAAACATTGGTATACGTAAACCAACAAAAAAATATCATTACATAATTAACATGTGTGTGTGTGTGTGTTGATATTGTTGTTGCGTTCATGGAAGAAAGTTTAATACAAAGTGGTTGAAGTGCTTTATGCTTTGCCATTATGAAACCCAAGAAAATGCTGGTATTTTTGCTTCATGTTTAGACCACCACTACAAGATTGTACTTAAAGATATGTATTTAGAAATGGAATTATAGGAAAATGACAAATAGAAGATTGGCATAGCATAGAGAAAATAACTCATCAAGAAAATTTAACCCCCAATTGAAATATTACTCCTCCAAATAATTTATTTTTCACTATAGGAAATCCTACTTTGATTATTAACTTTTGGGAGTCTTACAAGTAACAACCTTAGAAAACTTTTATCAAGAAGAGACGATGGGCCAACATTAATATCAATGAAATTAAATAATAAGGAAAAGGACTATACTAAAAAAAAAATGGTTGCGAAATTTAAAACAGAAAAATAGAAATTTAGCATTAATTTTCTCGTCATAAACTTTAATATGAGATTTGAGAACAATTTTTCTTCTTTAAATTTTTATTGTGGATATTATTCTTTTTAGTAGTAGAAATAAAATAAGATAATCCGTAAGATATAATTTAATCGACAAATTTTAATATTATTAGGTTGAATATAATTTTTTAATTGTAATATGTATAACCTATGTCATTTAACTCATGATCATTCCATCTATAGATAAAAAAAAATATTTATGTTTTATACTTAGTTTGTATACTCATAGTAAAACACCAACATATTATGTCGCATATTCGATCTACATTTAATTATTTTCATGTTTTTTTTGTTGTTGTCAATTTACATATTATTTTTATTTTGGGATATATGCAGAAGTTATTATCGGTGCACACACAACAATTGTAGGGTGAAAAAAAGAGTTGAACGACTCTCTGAAGATTGTCGTATGGTGATAACCACTTATGAAGGAAGACACAATCACTCTCCTTGTGACGACTCTAATTCTTCGGAACATGAATGTTTTACATCTTTCTGATCCAACAATGTTGTTTCAATAAAACAATTGTGTTTTAATTAATAATTAGTTGTTTGACAATTTTTCACATAATATATATTATGAGGAATATTGCCATGTACTTATAGTATGGTGTTACTCAAGTTCAGTATTTTCACAAGAATTGTCAATTTGTTGTTCATAGAAAAATCATTTGTGTATATACACACACATTTATTTATCTATTAATATAGGACATTCCACTCCTGCCTCTAGCTAATTTATGAATCGCTTGAGATCATATTGTCCCAAAAAATGTAAATTTTAATTTTGTTATTTAAAATACTGAATTTAAATTTACTAAGTTAACCCTCAGTGTGTGTTAGTCACTTATATTTCCATCATGTATTTTTAGATACTGCACTTATAAAAATTAAAATATAGAATAACATAACACCATGAACCTTTTATTAATAACATCACATGGATATTTTTTCATGAGTGGATCCACGTCGTGGAGGGATACTTGCAAAATTTAGAAACATACATTTCTTTTCTATTTAAAGTTCTAAACACTGCATTAACATTTAATAGAATATGATTGATGTTTGTGTTTAAAATTATTTCTTACAGTGGAAATAAACCAAGAATAGAAATTGATGTGAATCTGATGTTATTTATTGAAATGGTCATGTTATTTATACATAGTTTTGTTCACATTCTTTCTAATTAATTTCTACCTAACTAACTAACTAAACAAGTGGTTAATTAAACGTTCTCCGTTTTCTAACACTTAAACCAATAATGTTCTTGGTTTCTAACATTTTTCCTTAATTCAAGTTTCTAAGTGGTTTACACTTAGCAATCTTCTTAACTCTTTAAATCTATTTGTCCTCAATGCTTTGATCATTATACCAGCCATTTGAACTTTAGTTTGACAATAAACGAACTTCAATTTGCTTCTTCCAACTTGATCTTTTAAGAAGTGAAATGTGTTACCAATCATCAATGGAATTGGCCTGCAAATTTCCAACTTCAGCTATGTTGTTAATGACCCTAACCACAATGCTTGGTTGGCTACACAACTGCCAGCAATGTATTCAACTTTGGATATTGAAAGTGATATCACTAGTTGCTTCTTTGAGCTCCATGCTATTGGAAATTTCATAAATTTGAACACATAACCTGAAGTGCTACTTCTATCATTCTTGTCTCCATACCAATATGAGTCTGAATATTCCACCAAGTCTTCATTTTTCATGTTTTAAATATGTTGCAAACAGAATTTCAAGCTCAATTGTGCCTTAAATATATCTCATGATTCTCTTAACTGTCAGCTAGTGAGAATGTTTGGGTTTTTCGATGATTCTGATTACCTCTCCAACACTATAGTTGATGTTAGGCCTTGTATTGCACAAGTGTCTTAGGGAACCCACATCCTGCTTCAATAGAGTGGAACCAACCATCTTTTCTTCAATTTATGTTCCTAACTTTGCATTGATCTCCATTGGAATGGTTGTAGGGTTGCTATCAGCCATATTGAACCTTCTCAAGATTTCTCTAGCATACTTCTTATGATGCATCGACAATCCTTCCTCGGTTTTAGTAAACTCCATGCCCATAAAATAATCCAGCTTGCCCAAATATGTTATTTCAAACCCGTTCTTCTTGATTTCCTTGAATTGTTCAATTTCCCGCCTATTGTTGCCAATAACTAGTAAGTTATCCACATATAGGGAAGTTAGGATCATTGCAAGTTCTCCACTCAATGTGTAATGTCTCACATAAAATCCACATTCCACTATGCGTTTGATGAATACAATGCCAATTAGAAATGAATCAATTATTTTGTTCAAAGCTTTTGGTGTTTGCTTCAAACAATATAGAGTTTTCCTCAAGCTGATAACTTTATCCTCATTTCCCTCAATCACAAATCCTAATGGTTGAGAGATATACACCTCTTCTTCCAGCCATCCATTCAGAAATGCAGAGTTGACATCAAGCTAGCACTTCAGCCAACCCCTAGCACATGCCATTACTATGACAAGCTTGATTGTCTTAATTCTGGCAACTGTAGCAAACACTTCAAAATAGTCTATATCTGCCTTTGTAGGAATCCATTGGCAACCAATCTAGCTTTGTGTTTATCAATTGTTCTATTTGGATCCAACTTTAACTTGTAGACCCACTTTACTCTAGTCTGTTTTGTTTTGGAGGCAAATCTGTCAAGTACCATGTTTGATTCTTTTCAATTGCATCGATCTCTTCTACCATTTCTTTCTTCGAAGGTTCTTTCTTCGATGCCGCTTCAATATTCAAAGGTTCTGCATAAGCAAATAAGGCAAAATATATTAAAGCTCCACTATCATTGTACACTTCAAATTCTTGTAAATATGTTGGCGGCTTTCTTGATCTCTGGGATCTGTTTGATTCAATTATTTCTTCATCTATGTTTCCACACACAAATCAAAGCTAATAGGAAAATTATAAGAAATTATTTTGGAAGGGTCAATCCTACAAAGATATAAGACACCTAATTTTATTTTTATTTTTTCAGGATAACTTTGGGTGTGCGCCCTATCTTTTGCAATCCTTACAAATATCATGGTCTAACCGATATATATATAAACGCTACTTTGAAAGCTAAGTTTGTACTTCAATATCGTTATTTATTTCTCTTTTACTTGTTAGCATTGTTGTTGTTATATACTAATGCATGTATATATGATTGCAAATCCAAAGATATTTGATGTATTCCGTAAAAGACTTCGCGCTGTATTTTGTTTCCTTAGTGTTTTGATTAATTAGTTTCAATTATGTTTGATTAGAGACATGTTCATCCCATCTCTCTTTTCTCTTGCTTAAGTATTTTCAGTATTATTTGTTTTAATTTTTTTTTCTATCTACTTTTTTTTTATTCACTTATAGTCCGTGGACTTTTGCTTCTAGTTTGATAGTTCTTGTTGTGGAATATGTCATTTGGTATCTAAGAACTTTACTTCATTTGTATGAATTTGCAGCAAATTGTGTATGGATTATGAGAGGAATTGCGTGAAGTTTGTTACTATATGAAGGTAGACACAATATATAAATTATTTTTATAAAATATTTAATTTAAAAATTTAAATGTGATTTATATAAATGAATGAAGTGATCTTTCAAAATCATTTAAGTAATGAAATAATTGATGATAAAAGAAGAATTATTTTTTTATCAATACACACATTCTTTATCAAATGTTGCCACTTTATCAATAGACAATTTCTTATTATTAATTATAACCGATAAACATTCGTTATGATATATTTTTACAACAACTTTTTTTTATAAGATTGTACAATAATTTCTAAAGAGTATAATATAACTTTCCTGACATATATATTAAGAAAACACACTAAAACCTAAATATCTTTTGATATACATTTTAATTAATTAATTTGTAAATGATAATTTTTTAACTATTTAGTCCATGATAATATATATCAAATATATGTTTATATGTCGGATATATGTGTATATTATAATTGTGTATTATAATTTTTTATGTATGAGTGACAATTTTGTGTCCGGTTAAAAATTAACATAAATTATATGAAGGAGTCAAATAAAAAAAAAATTAAGTATAAAACTTAACTTGTCCCTATAAAGATTAGAATACATATTTTTCTCATAATAATTTTTTGTGTGAATGATTATCTTTTAATTAATTGATTAATGATAAATATTTGTTCCGTTTGATCCATATACATTATAATTAGTATATTATAAATTTTTTCATTTTTATGGAATAAATGTTTAAAAGACACACAAATAATCAATGTATATTTATCTTTTAACTAATTAATCAGTGATTGATATTTTTTAATATTATTTAAACAATAAATTATAATTAATATAATAATTATTTTAGTACATTTTAACTAAAAGATTCTAGTACCGATATAGGGGATTTTAACAAGTACCCTTATACGGGTCCTTTTAGCCTACAGTCATGGATGTATTGATCCATTATGCACCACAACGTTTAACCTTTAGATTATCTATACCTCACAATATTACAATGCACCCTCAACATTCAATCTATTTGTTGTTTTGTCTTTTAGCTGCAAACAAAAATTACATGGCAACCAGTAGCACACCTCCACTACCAGCACCAATTCATCTGTACGGACCCCTTCCTTTTCCCTCGTCATTTATAATTTTGTATCTTACCTCAGTAAATTTTCTTTACCATTTTGTCAGGATATTAAGATTAAGTTATATTCCCAATATATATATAAAACTGGAATTTGGGTAGTGTTCACTACTTATTTTAAATTTTATTTAAGTATAAAAATTAAGGTTAAATAAGTTCTTAATTTTTATAAAATTTTGAAATTTTTTTTAATTCATATAAAAAATTATATTTTTTCTAGTCTCGATAAAATTATTATACAAATATTTTTAATCTTTGTTGAAATATGAACACATAATTTTAAAAGTATATTTTTGCAAGACGCTTGTATAATATTATAAAAGGTTCCTCTATGAAAATTATCTCAAAATGTTATTTTTGAGTTTATATTTTCCTTATTTTTATATTAAATATATGAAATTTAAAAAATTAATATTTAATTCATCTTAAGTTGAAAATTTTATTTTTTTAATGAACTTTTAACAATATTCTAAGTATTCTTAGAAAAAAGTATTTAAATGTTTTTAAATTTGATGATGTTTCGTTTCTATAAAGACCGACAATCAAATTATACAGAAGGCCCAATTAGAGAGGTCCCAATTTTTTTCATAGTATATCCTGAACTTTGAAAAATTACAATGACTAAATTTTCTTAATTTTGTACCATGACCACTTTAAATTTTATATAGTTTGAACAAATACTATATTTTGTCTCACTATAGACTAAACTTAATTTTTCTATAATTTTCATCTCCTTCTTACACCAGTGACAACAGCTACAACTTATCACCACCATCTACCACCAAATATTATAATCTTGAATTTTGATGTAAAAATTTTATAATTTTAGAGATTCAATTTTTTTATCTTCGAAGAAGACTTCCAAAAAAATATTAAGACAATGAAGTTCTATTCTACATAACTTTTCTAAAATGTACTAATTATTAAATTTGGCGTGGAAGTAAAGTTGTTTTATTATATGATTTGGATTACATGTAAAAGATGTAGTAATTGTTTTACCTATACCAAATCTTCGACATTCTGTCTTAGGTCTCTTTATTCCTCAAGCTCATGGCAACCACATTAGACACTCCATTCAAAAGGGTGGCCATTCAAAAAATTAGTTTTTGTTTTTAATCAGAATTAAAAAAATTAGTTACATCTCATTATTTTAACATAAAAAGTTAAAAGTAATAATAACTTCAATTATTTTTTTTATATTGATGTACAATTTAAAATTTAAATTTTATTTAAAATAATAAAATATAAAAATAAAGTTAGCATTACTTTTGATTTATTATTAAATCAAAATTAATTTTAATTTAAGTTTAATTAAAAATAACATAATTGATATTTTTATATTGTTCATTTTACGGTAAAAAATATAAAAATAATTTCATACTTATTTTATCATTAACCGTCATATTATAATAATAAAATATATATATATTTTTTAAAATATATATTTTTTTTTGGTAAGTATACATTTATATGAAGAAAGACAAAAAGAAATTGTACTATAAATTTCATATTATAATATAATTGTACTCAACAAAAAGAAATTTACTCACAATTCTGTTGTGCCCTAGTGTGTGTGTGGGTGTTTGGCCGCTGCTGCGTTTGTGCCCTCCTTGCTGTTGTGTCCTAGTGTGTGTGTGTGTTTGGCCGCTGCTGCGTTTGTGCCCTCATTGCTGTCTGTTGTGTCCTAGTGTGTGTACTCACAATTCTGTTGCTGTCTGTTGTGGCCGCTGCTGCGTTTGTGCCCTCCCTCCTCTCCTTTGTCTTTATGCATATATCATTTACTATTTATATGAGGTATTCAACACTCCTCATTTTCATCACTATTTCCAGAATATTCATCATTTTCATACTCATCATTTTTTTCTACTATGGAAAATCCAGAAAATCCATCCCAACTCTCAGAACATTCTTATGTTAGTGATAGACAGAGATTTAAAAACATAATCTCCTATACTTACCAATATATGCTCGTATTAGGAGCCTTTCTTTCTTTGGAAATGAACCAGTCAACCCAGATGTTTTTGATGAATCACAAATCATTAAAAACTGTGGTAATCACATTTTTAACATTAATGAGTGTGATGTATGTAGTGATGTTTTTTAACACTGTGGTGGAAAGGCCACGAAACGGATGCATTTTACCATGCATCTTTCTTATCACACTTGATGGGGTAGTTTCATATTTTTGTATCAACAGTGTATCACCTCTAGCTAGTTACACCTATCTGGTTCACAGTTGAATTAATTGCTGTCATTTTAAAATGGAAAGACATTGTAGAACAAATTAAAAATTTAAAAGATGCATGTACTACTGCACCAGCTGAGGTGCCTCCGCCAAACAACGACCCTCAAGCAGAAGTGCCTCCGCCAAACAACATCCAAGCAGAAGTGGCTCCGCCAAACAACCCTCTCAAGCAGAAGAAAACAACCATCCAGCAGAAGGGTATGTTTTGGATTAGAGGCAGAGTTTAGTGTCCATTATGTTTGTTGGATCATAGGATATGTTTGGATTAGAGTTAGAGTTTAGTGTCCATTATGTTTGCTGGATCATAGGATATGTTTGGATTAGAGTTAGAGTTTAGTGTCCATGTTAATTTTGTATTAGAGTCAAGTTATTAATAGTAGTTTTTATGGTGTTTTATGTTAATTTTGTATTAGAGTCAAGTTATTAATAGTAGTTTTTATGGTGTTTTATGTTAATTTTGTATTAGAGTCAAATTATTAATAGTAGTTTTTATGGTGTTTTATGTTAATTTTGTATTAGAGCAAGTTATTAATAGTAGTTTTTATGGTGTAAGTACATGAAAATCAACAAACCTGCAAAACTGGTCAATTACTTGACAAGAAATTAGCAGGACTGTCATTTTAGTTACCATAAAAAGTTTAGCACTGAATTGATAATGGCAAGGAATCAAATAAACTCGGAAGAAGGTAAAAAGAGGAGGCAAATTGGTCAATTACTTATCACCAATAAGTTAGCTTAGTGAAATCACAAGTAACGATGATATAACCAACTATTTAAGAGTAACAGGTGTGATAAAGCCATTTAATTGAGATCTTATAACCCCTATATCAATCTGACGTTCATGAGAGCCAGAACAATGCATCAATATATGAGAATAATAATACAAGTAGATAATGCTTACCCAACTGACTTGTTAGAATATCACAATTACTTCTGAGCGACTGATGCTCTTCGCATGATTGATGCTCTTCGCATTTCATAAATATTAAATAATAATCTAACATATAAAAATCAAATAACAAGAAGATTCCCCATAGGCACTTTTCGTAGCAAGAAAAAATTGGGTAAGTACATGAAAATCAACAAACCTGCAAAACTGGAGTTTCTACCTCAACGAAACCCAAAGAATCCATTGTCCTGCGTATCTCTGATACAACCTATTTGAATGGAATTGATCAGAAAAATAATACAAATAGTATATGCTCAGGCATGGAAAAGTGGAGAGGTATTTCTTTTTAAAATTATATCAGACAGAAACACAGAAAGTGAGGCTACAATAACAATCTTTCAAATGATATATTTATTAATAGCATACAAAGAAAATATGCAGCCATAGAGTAACAAGATAGATATATTGACGTATATCATAATGTATTACAGCCTGAAAGTCCAAAGATAATGAGCCCATCCTCAATCGTTTTACCAAAAGTCTACTCCAAGACATCACAACTGTCATGTTGGTACTGAATATTATGAGTCACCATCTGAATGGTTATAATCACTCTAAGAAAGATCCCTTTTATTTGATAGAAAAATAAAATTTTCATATCTATGATACACTTAGTGAATATAGTTGGGGTATAACTCTGATATCTTTAAGTAAGGTAAGAATTGGGTGGCTTTGATGTCCGTTAATGTTATCTTTTTCACTTGGTTGTTTTATATTTTCTTTAAGTTGAGAAGAATCTCTTATCCTCCAAATTTAGTGTAATACACATCTTCTTTTCATCTTACTAAATTGCTTCTTTTGGTGAAAATAGGAAGAAAAAATTAAATTACTAGACAAATTTCAAGTATATGTAGGAGAATGATATGATATATAAAAAAACACAGGGAAGTGACCAAAAGAATAGAGATGACAAGGATCTAATTCTAGAGCACTTGATCTTTACCTATTTTGATACCATGTCATAAATTGGATATCCTAAAAGTTCAAATGGTGTTTTATGTTAATTATGTATTAGAGTCAAGTTATTAATAGTAGTCTTTATGGCGTTTTTCTTTCATTTTGAGCTTTTTTTATTGGTGTGTTTCTTTTAATAATCAACACGTGTTTTAAACCTAAACGAAATTTTAAATCTCAACTTCAATGACAAGTTTAGTTTATGTAATTCAAATAATGAAAAAGAACCTTTAATTTAATTAAAAAGAATAACCCTAATTTGATTTTATCAAAAGGATGATAAATCTATCGTACAAATTAAGGTATTGATAGGTATATCTACCTCAATAATGTCATACATCAAATGTTTAGAATCTTAAGCTATGACTAAACCTTAAAATTCAAATCAACATGCTCAAACACACTTTGGTTGGCTCCCTAGAGTGTGTTTGGATAAGAGATTTTTACAAAGGAATGTAATTTGTTAAATTAATTCAAACACTACATTAAGCCACAGACGATACAAGTGTTAAATTTAAGAGATGGTTTTGAATATTTACTCATAAAACTAATAGTTACCATCTCACTTAACCACCTCAAAAACACATCACATTCGTATGAGTGAGAATCAAACTCAATATTCCAAGATTTACAACACTTACCCACACAGTTTACATCAAACTCTTATGCTAGACTCCAATTGTATTAGTAACCAACAAAATAATGAAACCAATACAAAATAATATTTGAATTCATATTTCATATTGCTCTTTTTACTTAACGAAAAAAACTCTTCATTTGTATCAAGGAGTCTGTAATATACAAATAAACTCTCCATTTGTATCAAGGAGTTTGTAATATACAAATAACTCAAATGTAATATAATAAATCAATAAACAATGTAAATTTAAGCATTTAACACTGACAGTAGAAAGAGGAAATAATGATGATGGAGATCTTTTATTTTGTTATTACAAAAACTGCTAGAATAACAAAACTGTTCCTATTGTTGGACCTTGAGTACTGGGAAGGCTATTACATCTCTAATGCTGGGAGAGTTTGTCAAAAGCATCACAAGCCTATCAATTCCAAGTCCCTGGAGAGATTATACTCTTAGTAAATGAAAGTTAAAAACAGCAACAACAAAAAAATAAACTATAGAAAAACATGGAAATAGATTATGTACCATTCCAGAAGCTGGAGGCATTCCATACTCCAAAGCTGTTACAAAATCATCGTCAAGAGTCACTTCATACAACTCATCCTCATTTTCTATTCCTTCTTTCTTATCCCCATTTGTTGAAACAGCTGCTCTTTTCTTTTCATGTTGTCTAACTTGATCTTCTAGGCGTCCTCTCTGTGAAGTACAGATAATGCAACCATTTTCTTCACTATCAAATCAAACTACTCAGTCTTCAATAATTAACTCGAGACAAGGTATCGTGAACAAAGCCCCACTTATCTATTTCTAGTAGTGTCCAGAAAAATTGAAATAAAAGAATAAAAGTCTATTGTTGAAAACCAAATCGAAAATAGAATTCTCCCTAAGGTTTTTCCCCTTCATCAAGAATCTTTCTTTTCACTTATAAAGTATCACACACTGGTTTAATTATAATACTTTTGCTATGCTGTAACTCATTTAATATGCATTAATGGTAGTTTTTTGCTATCCAATGCCATCTTTCTTTCTGTTAAAAAAATGCCATCTATCTTGGTGTTATTACAGATACAATAAAAATAAAAGATAAACTCTTCCGAACTAACAACAAACATGAAGATTCCTTTAAAAAAAACTTGAAGATAAACCTACATCATGACTTACAGAGAATTCATAGCATTATCTTATATTCATCTCCTACTAGGGTCTTTTTCCTTATTTCCGAGTTGTATAGAAAATGAAATAGTTGATGACAAACACATTATAATTAGTTTGTGGTGACTTAAACACATACAAAACAAGTTGTGCTGTCTGAATGTGAAAAGTTTAAAATTATGGAAGCTTACCTGATCTATAGGATCAGTCAATTCTGAGAATGCGTTGCCTAGTTCACGACCACAAATGAAAAGTTCAAACCTCTCAGTCAAACCTGTGGATCTAATGGAGTTTCAAGTGTAAGATTGAAGATAATATCTAAGAAACAGGAAATGTGTACGCGAATATGTTAATCAGTAGATTAAGATGTCTTTTTCACAATAAATTTTGCTGTCATGAAAACAAAGGGCAAAGCCAATTGAAAACAGAAAATTTCAAATTCAATGGAATAGAAAGTTATAAAAGAATGTTGATAACATCTATCTTATGGTACTTTGGGTCAAAGCACATTTAATACCG
>JBBPBT010000809.1:195419-229805 GCA_037974875.1 Cicer bijugum | reverse complement strand
GTTTCCAATTTTTCAATTTTTTTAAAGAAAAATATTATAAATAATCTAACTTGGACCAGGTCAATATCAAAACAAATTCAAAACTATATTCATTTTGACAATTGATATGAATTACAACCCATGAAACAATTAGACAAATACCTGATATGATATTAACACTATTAATATGAACTTTTTTTATTTTAAATATAAACAAAAATAAATTTTAAAAAATTGATGCATTTGAACGAAATTTTAAACTAGAGTATATCAATTTTTTTTACTTTACTTCTTATATAGTTATATTTGAGACAAGAGAGGGTAATGAAAAATTATTAAATAGAATCACATGTATCAACATTTCAGTTCAGATATTCAACACTTTTCAATCTGATACAAATTTAAACTATTAATATTTAAGATATGTGAATGACTAACTGATAATACCATCACGAAGTATTATATAAAGTTATACATTTAACACGCATGCAAATGCAATAGTATGTTGAGAATGCAAAGTAATTTATTGTCAGCACAATCAGGGCTGACCAACATGGTGTGCATCAAGAACAAAAGCGTAGGGCCCAATTTTTTAAAAAAGAATTAGGATAAAATTTCGTTTGGATGAGAACCTGTAAAATTGTTGAGTTTTTATAAAGAGTGTTAAAAATCTAATTTTTAAAATTAAAATAAGAACATCAAAATATTTAGTCGACTCTGACCACAACAATATGATAAAAGAAACTCAATCTTCTTTGCAAGTCATCGTGTATAGAATTAATATATTACTAAAGACAAATGAAAGTTTATCGTAATTGTACTTTTATAGATATAATTCACTTTTAGGTTTAGTTGTCATCTTGGATTGGTTTATAATGTCATATAATTGTAATGTTGTTTGGTGTATATTGTTTGGTTGGTTAGTTAAGGGACACCAAATGAATTATCAGAAGAAAATCTCGAGTTTAAACTTTAGAAAACTAACTTAGCAACTAATTTATTAACATTTGAAAGGAAAAAAATGTAGCATTTTTTTCTTCTTCTATTGTTAATGAGTCGCTATTATTTTGAGGAATTAACTAGTTATCTATATTTGGGCAATTGTTGATGAGGTGGAAAAAGTGAGAAAGACAAGACATAATGGAAAACACAAGAATGATAAACTCACATTGTTTCCTTTTCAATCACCAAGTAACCCTGCTTCAATTTGTCTAAAATATTATGTTTACTTTGTGTATTTTAATTTCCTTAATATATTTATGTTTTTATATGTTAAATTTTATGTTAATTTTTCTTGTTGATAAAAAGTTAAAGAGACTTTAAACAAGATGTATTTTTAAAAATAAAGAAAATAATTTGTTTTGATATTTTTATTATTTTTAAAAATATAAATAATTGTTCATTTCAAAACTCTTTTACCTCCTTATTAATACAAATCACCACGACCAGCTTCTTGTTCCTTGCGTCACTCTCTCTCTCTCTCTCTCTTTCTTGTGTATATTCTCTTTCTTACTCTCTTGGCTGCACTCTTTCTTTAATGAGTCTCAAAATAAATAAATAAATTATTCTCCTAGAAAAAGATCGAGACATTTTGTTACTGCAATTTTAGTATTTTGCTTGTTTAAAATAAAAAGGTATAATAATGGATCAAGCAAAATGTAAAATAAGAACAAAAAATGTTAGAACATAAAAATAATAAATACAAATTGTATCATACAAAAATTACAAGACACTCAATGCAAAAAGACAAAACTTCGGTCAAGTGCCATATATATACGGGATTTTGATCCATATATCCTTTTTTTAAAATTTTAATACTAGATTGCCCCACTTTTAAAAAATAATACTAAAATGCTTTAATTTTTAGCCTCTAGTTGCTCATCGCAACCTGAGGATGCGACCTCCTGAAGCAAAAAAAATTCAGAGTTACTAGATGGTCGCATCCTGGGGATGCGACCTCCTACTAGGTATTATATTTGTTTGCTTGTCCAATTTTGCCCTTAGGTATATTATATTTGTTATTATCAAATATTTTAAAAGTAATTATAACATTAAAAAATATAAAATATTTTTATAAATAATAAAAATAATTAATTTAATAATATTATATAGTTTTTACTAATTATAATAATAAAGAGAATAATAATAATAAAAAGAAAATTCTTTTAATAAAATAAAAAGACATTAAAAGTATAATGTCGAAACCACTACCACCTGCTTCCGTATCATTTAAAGTCGGCTTATGCTGCTTTTGATTCTATGTATAATGTTGAAACTCAAAATGATACGGAAGCAGATGATAGTGGTTCTAATTCACAAACATATTACAATGAGGATCAACCACAACAACCTCAAATTGTTCAAAGGACTAGACGAGTTCGACGACCGCGTAGATGTGGAACTGGAGGTCATTTAGATGAAAATAATTAATTTTTATTTGATGTATTTTTTTTTATTTGTAGTATTTTTTTCTTTTTTTAATTTATTTTTATTTTATTAATAGAATTTTCTTTTTTTTATTATTATTATTTTAATTATTATTATTATTTTAATTTTTATTATTATTATTCTTTTTATTATTATAATTAGTAAAAATTATATAATATTAAAAAATAAAACTACTCCAATTTTATTGCAAGACTTTTTTTTTAAGTTAAAATTAAAACTAGAGTAGCACATTCATGGTGTAAATCAAGAACAACAATGTAGGGCCCAGTTTTTTTAAAAGAGTATTAGGATAAAAAAAATATTTGCATCAGAATCTCTAAAATGGTTGAGTTTTTTTTAAGTGTTAAAAATCTAATTTTTAAAATTAAAATAGGGCTTTCAAAATGTTTAGTCAGCCTCAAGCACAACAATATGATAAAGAAACTCAATATTATGTGCAAGTAATCATGTATAGAGTCAATATATGACTAAAGACAAATGAAAGTTCATGGTGATTGTAGTTTTACAGATATAATTCACTTTTAGGTTTATAGTTGTCTTCTTGAATTGGTTTATCATGTCAAATAGATGTTATTCTCTGGTGTATATAGTTTGATTGGTAAGTTAAGGGATGCCTAATGAATTATAAAAAGAAAATCTTAAATTCAAACTTTAGAAAACTAACTTAACAACTAATTTATTAACATTTAAAAACAAACAAAATAAATGTATTTTTTTCTTATTGTTAACAAGTCACTATTATTTTGAACAATTAATAATTTTCCATATTTGACCAATTGTTTTTCGGCTGTTAAATGATTTAATCTCAATCAGGTTAATTAATTAGCTTTGTGGGCATAAATACTATGATAGTTTCCAATTTTTCAATTTTTTTAAAAAATATTATAAATAATCTAACTTGGACCACGTCAATATCAAAACAAATTCAAAATTATATTCATTTTGACAATTGATATTAATTACAACCCATGAAACAATTAGACAAATACCTGATATGATATTAACACTATTAATATGATTTTTTTTAAATATAAACAAAAATAAATTTTAAAAAATTATGCATTTGAACCAAATTTTAAACTAGAGTATATCAATTTTTTTTACTTTACTTCTTATATAGTTATATTTGAGACAAGAGAGGGTAATGAAAAATAATTAAATAGAATCACATATATCAACGTTTCATTCAGATATTCAACACTTTTCAATCTGATACAAATTTAAACTATTAATATTTAAGATATGTGAATGGCTAATTGATAACACCATCACGAAGTATCGGTATATAAGAAGTTCTACATTTAACACGCATGCAAATGCAATAGTATGTTGAGAATCCAAAGTAATTTATTGTCAGCACAATTAGGGCTGAACAACATGGTGTGCATCAAGAACAAAAGTGTAGGGCCCAATTTTTTAAAAAAGAATTAGGATAAAAATTCTTTTGGATCAGAACCTGTAAAATTGTTGAGTTTTTTTAAAGAGTGTTAAAAATCTAATTTTTAAAATTAAAATATGAGCATCAAAATATTTAGTCGACTCTGAGCACAACAATATGATAAAAGAAACTCAATCTTCTTTGCAAGTCATCGTGTATAGAATTAATATATGACAAAAGACAAATGAAAGTTTATCGTAATTGTACTTTTATAGATATAATTCACTTTTAGGTTTAGTTGTCATCTTGGATTGGTTTATCATGTCATATAATTGTAATGTTGTTTGGTGTATATTGTTTGGTTGGTTAGTTAAGGGACACCAAATGAATTATCAGAAGAAAATCTCGAGTTTAAACTTTAGAAAACTAACTTAGCAACTAATTTATTAACATTTGAAAGGAAAAAAATGTAGCATTTTTTCCTTCTTCTATTGTTAATGAGTCGCTATTATTTTGAGGAATTAACTAGTTATCCATATTTGGGCAATTGTTGATGAGGTGGAAAAAGTGAGAAAGACAAGACATAATGGAAAACACAAGAATGATAAACTCACATTGTTTCCTTTTCAATCACCAAGTAACCCTAATTCAATTTGTCTAAAATATTATGTTTACTTTGTGTGTTTTAATTTCCTTAATATTTTTATGTTTTATTTGTTAAATTTTATGTTAATTTTTCCTGTTGATAAAAAATTTAAAGACTTTAAACGAGATGTATTTTTAAAAATAAAGAAAATAACTTATTTTAATATTTTTATTATTTTTAAAAATATAAATGATTGTTGATTTCAAAACTCTTTTACCTCCTTATTAATACAAATCATCACGACCACCTTTTTTGTTGCTTACGTCACTCTCTCTCTTTTCTTATTCTCTTGGCTGCACTGTTTCTTTTATGGATCTCAAAAATAAATAAATTATTCTCTCAAAAAAAGATCGAGACAGTTTGTTACTGCAATTTTAGTATTTTGCTTGTCTAAAATAAAAAGGTATAATAATGGGTCAAGCAAAATGTAAAATAAAAACAAAAAATGTTAGAACATAAAAATAATAAATACAAATTATATCATACAAAAATTACAAGACACTCAATGTAAAAAGACAAAACTTCGGTCAAGTGCCATATATATACATACCCTATTTATAGCATTGTCAAACTTCTCTTTCTTGTTGTTTTATCTATGTGTGTTCCCTTTTCATTAGAAGAAAACACAACTTCCAATTGCATAACCCTTTGTTGAACTATAGTATGAACTTTCTTTATTAGAAAAAGTAAGATATTTCTAATAAAAACTTACAATTGATTTTATTTTAATGTCAAGTACAAGGAAATATTTATAAGTACTATAAGAGAACTGTAGACATATTTCTAAAATCATTTCAATTAATACATACTTCTAAAAAATTTCTACACTTTTCTATATTTACTATATAATTATAGATTTTTCAATAGATATTATGACTTATCTAAATAGTTCTAGATTATTCTAAATTTCAAGTTATACTTAACATAGCTCCCTCTTAGTTTGAAATTTTCTTCTTTACATCCGGTCTTGCTCTCAGTCTCTGACAATCTTTCTTCAATGATAAAATTTTATTCTCATCTCCTTTCACGATATAGCTCAATGATTGCTCAATGTATACTTCTTCTTCAAGATAACCATTTTGGAATTTTGACTTCACATCAAGTTGATAGATTTTCCGTTTTATTTGAGTTTCTCGAATTGTATTCGTGTAAAAAATTTCATAGTCAACTCTATGTTTTTGTTTGTATCCTTAGATGATGAATCTTTCTTTGGATTTTTATGGCACTCCATTAGTGTTCTTTTTAACTTTGGGTGTAGTTGGTAATTATCGAATGTTGTTTTTCACAATTAATTCAATCTCTTCATTCATGGCTTGTTGTCTTCTGCCTTATATAGCTTCATCAAAACTTGATGGTTCACTATCTACCGAAAAGTCTTGGGGGACAATAATGTGATGGTGATTTTGGACAACCACATGACCCAACTTGGATGGTGTTGCAATAACACTAATGGCAATGGGTTCTCTGGCTACCAATATTTAGACCCAAACTTGTTGATTACGGAACTAAAATTGCCACCCTTTTCAATGGAGTGCCTAATGTGGTTGGCATGAGCTTGAGGAATGAACTCAGAGGTCTAATGCAGAATGTCAACAATTGGTACAAGTAAAGCAATTACTGCATCTACAAGTAAAAAATTAAACCTCTAAAATCACAAAATCTTTATATCAAAATTTCATATTCTAACATTTGGTGGTGAGTGGTGATGCTACGCTGCAGCTGTTGTCACTGGTGTGAGGATGAAATGAGAGTTAAGAGAAATTAGGTTTAATTTATGGTTAGAAAAAATATAATTTTTGTTCGGACTATATAAAATTTAGATTGATCAATGTACAAAATTAAAAATGGATGTTAATGCAGTTTTTCGAAGTTTAGGATATACTATATAAAAAAGTTGGGATCTTTCTAATTGGGACATCTCAAGATACAAAAATATTTAAATAATTTTTTCTAAGAATGTTTAGAACATTATTAAAAGTTCATCTACAAAAATTTAAAATTTTTAACTTAAGATTAATTAAATTTGAATTTTTTAAATGTTATATATTTAATATAAAAATAAAGAAAATATGAATTTAAAAATGAAATTTTGAAATATTTTTTTGCATTTGAATCTTTTGTAATAATATAAACACGTCTTACAAAAATAAACTTTCAAAAGTATGTGTCATATTTTAACAAAGATGTGATTTTACATATAAACTAGAAATGAAATTTCAAAATTTTATAAAAATTAAAAATTTATTAAAATATTAATTTTGATACTTAGAAAACATTCATCCATGACTGTAGGCTAGAAGATAAAAAACAAGTAGATTGAATGTTGAGAGTGCATGTAATATTGTGAGGTACAGATAATCTAAAGGTTAAAAGTTGTGGTGCATAATGGATCAATACATCCATGACTGTAGGCTAAAAGTACCCCGTATAAGCGTACTTATTAATTATAATTTAAGCGTATAAGCGTACTTATTCTGTTTTCTTTATATATATATGTATATAATGAAAGTTATATTACAATAAAACATATATATTTATACTAGATGTTTGTCACATGTAATTAAATATAAAAAAATTGTTTATTGAAATTTGGTTCAAACAAAAAAAAAGTTCACGAACTATAAATGAAGAGAAAAAAAAAAGCAGCAACCTAAAACAAATACAAATAAAACTGAAAGTACTTAAACAAGAGGTCTTACACGAGGTTGTACTTAAATCATGTCTAAATAAAAACAATTTCTTCAATACACATTCAAAAAAAATTTAAATATAATCCACCACTTCTTCAATACAAAAGGTCTTGTTAGCGGAAATGACATCTTTCAAGACTTACCAATCAAATACTCTAAATATAAATAACAATAAGTCAAAGAAAACTAATGTATGTGGTTGAAATATTAAATCTGAGATAAGGGAAGTATCACTTTCTATATTTACTCAATGAGTGCCAAATGATGAAAATAATTAATAGTGTGAAACTAATATGTAGTAGGACTAATATCGTTCCATCTAGAATAATTTCGACCTTAACACTGTCTTGTTGACATTTAATCATGATAAGTAATCATAAAGCCCCATAAAGTCAAAGAGATTATTGCGGCCATTGATGAAACAAGGCTAACTTGTAGGACTGATGTTGCACTTAATAGCAACAATATGTATAAAATTTTACCCAAGCCATTTTTATTAGGTTGATTTAGTGTTATAAGAAATAGTAATAATTGATAGAATATGACAAGACCGAGGAGTAAGACCGCGATGATAGTGTCATGTTTTGCCATCAATTTACCAAAATATGATGATGATGTCTTTAGAGCAGGGAAGATATTCGATATCAAAAACAATGTCATTGAGGTCTTGGCTAGCTTCTCAAACCTGTCTCAAAATGAAATTAATTACATATATACATTGATTGAATAAAATATTAATTTGAGTCTCGAAATGTAAGTGTCGAACAAATTAGGACTTTAAAATTGTACGTTAATAATTAAAAAGTTTCTTTACAATTGGGACTTCTTCATGTCGCATTTCTAAATCAAAAAATCTTCAAATCTCTAAATCCACATTAAGATCATTATCAATGAAACTCTTGTGTCCTCTCACCTTTTGCCATTGTGTTATGTGTACTTTGTGTTCTATCTGTTAATTAAAATTTGAAAATTATTGTTAATAATGTTTTTGCAAGGGTGGTTCTCCAATGATATGTCAGAAGAATCTAAAAGTTTATACATAATGTCATATTAATGGATAAGCAATAATTACGACTTCTTACATATTTTTTGAATATATATTGGTTTTTGTATCGGACCAAAGGTAAGATCATCCCTTTATGCCTAAAAATATAATTATTTTATTTAATTATAATGTCTTTAAAATTATATTTTCACTTAGTAAAAAAACCTCATTCTAATATTTTTTTAAACTAAAACTAATAAAAAATTTATTTAAAATTAATATTGTCTCAATGAATATTAAATCAATTAACAAGATTATTAATATAAATTTAATGTTATTATAAAATATTACTACAAATTTTATAAGGTCTCGTCTTCAAATTTACTTTAGATTTCTATGTGTGTTAAATTGATCCTTATTTTCATATAAAATGAATATAGAAATTGATTCTATGTGATGAACTGATCCTTATTTTAATATAAAAAGAATATAGAAATTGGTTTTTGTAGAAATTGGTTTCACAACTCTACATTTTGAATTCTGTTTACACGAAAATTCATGATGTTTTGGTAGAATTTTTTTTTATTTTACCCACTACTCTTCGATTTGCATAGTGACAAAATGCACCTTGTGAAATGACAAGTCTATATGTACATTGTTGCTTAAGGTGACATCTCAACATAGTTAATAGATCAATTTTGACAGATATTTCAAATTAATTAACGTGTTTTTAATTATATGAAAATCTTTATTTCTGTTACACAAATTTAACTTCTTAAATCACTTACTTTTACAACAGTATACAGTAAATAGGTGATTCACTAAAAAAAATTAGTGTTTTTAAGTAAAAAAATAAAAAAATCTAAAAGAATGTTCAATTCCTCTAATAATAAGTGTCACTTTAACAACAACAAAAATTATCTGAAAAACAGATCAAGTCAATAAAAATAATTTGATAAAATTGTTATTATCTTTCTTTTATTTATAGTCACTCATTTCTTTCAATGTTTGAAATGAATATAACAAGACTCCAGAGAAATATAGATTAGTATGAAGGTAATTAAATTAAAGGGGTTGAGTACCTTGTGTTAACTGAATTAAAGGAGTTCGATGCTTCAATCTCGATCACTTGATCTTTCATGCTCTTTTCTCTATCATAATAACAATGTATGAATATATGTTCATGAGATATAAATACATTTATATATATTATAATAGTATTAATACTAATTAATCCAGAAAGAATAATAGTAGAATACCTTTCAGATGAGTTAGATTTTTCTTTCACATCAACAGTCGTGGATTGATTCATGACAATAGATTTAGCTTGTATCACATCAATAGCAGCTTGATCTTTCATTATTTCTTTATACTAGAGTTAAGTAGATTGGAGAATTAATTAATATGTTTGATTAATATAACTTGAATCGTAATTAAGTAATTAACAATTTACAACATGAATGAATATATAAATACAAATTTTGGGACTATATTGATAGATACAAGTTTGTTACCGAACTTTTGTCCAAAAACATAGTTTGTTACCAAACTACTATTGCCTGGTCAAACAAAAATAAACTACTATTACTTGTGTTCTTATATAATTGTAAATTATTATTTATAGACAAACTTGATTGTAAGTGGGTTGCACCAAATTAATAATGTATCGTAAATATTATGTGAAAAAAATGTTAAGGATAATATAGGAATTAAAAAAAATCTACACTAATTAATAATTTCACTTTATAAATATTTTACTTTAAAAATCAAGAGTAAGTAATTTCTCAAAGAAAATAAATTAAAAAAGAATTAAAAAATTAAAGTAAGAAAATATATTTTAAAGAGTAACAAAATAAATTGTTTTGGAATCACTCGTTTATAACTACCGCAAATTTCATTCATTTTGAAATTTTTGACAAAAAAAAAAAAAAATCAACAGCACTGACTTTTTTGGGAAACACAACTTGTGGGGGGCATGAGGGATTTTTTTATTTTTATTTTTACAGTTTTATTAAAGGTATTTTAGAGATTTCAAACATAATTTTTTTAAAAGGGAAGTTATAAAGTTAATTGAGGGGTACAAAAGACAACTTTCTTTTTGGAATTGTTGAATTCAAGAATAGATTATGCAACATGTAATTTACAACAACAACAACAAAAAATTAAACATACATTATTAAAAAAAATCTTAAGCGTTCTTTTTCTCTCTATAAATAGTATAAGTCTATATTTTACTCCCTCGTGTATAAATCACATGTTAAAACTAAAGGTTGAAGTACCACTAATATTGCAAAATAGATCAAGTTTTTTAGTTGTGCAATGTTACTCCACTTATCATAACAAAAATAATAAATATGTTCTTAAAAAAATCTATCAAAAAGGGATATTTAAACTAAAGCTTAATTGATGTTTTAGTCCCTTTATTTAAGCTGAATCTTGAAAGTTGTTCTTCTATTTTATTTATCCTCAGTTTTGGTCCCTCAAACATAATTTTGGTCTAAAACTTGATAAAAATTCATTTTTTTTGCATTTATTTAAATCACATCATGCCTCAAGATCTCATATACAACAATTGTACTTGAAATTTATAATCATAAATATTGTAGCACGACTTTAAAAAATAAAAGTTTATCAAATTTTGGACCAAAATTAGAGAAAAACAAAATGGAGAACTATTTTTGCGATTCAGCTAAAATAAGAGACCAAAACTGCAATTAAGTCTTAAACTAAAAAGTACATATATAGATTGTCATTGACACCTACTACCCTACGAATTCCATTCAATTTTTAATGAAGAAAATTTCATTTGATTATTTCATTGGCAACGACCGTTAATAGAAGTCAAAGATAATATTTTAAGTACGTGGAAGTTTATGTACCACAACATAGATTCTTATATGGACAATTATATGTTTCCAATTTAAGAGTAATATCAAAAAAGAGTTTGAAAATATTGGTAATTGATAATCAAGGTCAAGAAACAAATACTATATCACATATAATTTATAAAGAAGTATTTTAAATTATAAAGTAGACCTTTTTAGAAAATTTGTATCCATTTTATAATTTTTTTATTTTATGTTGAAACAAAGATTATAAAATAAAATACAAACTATTATTATACTAGAGTTAAGTAAATTCGAGACTTAATTAATATGCTTGATTGAGGACTAAGTAGAACTTGAATCGTAATTAAGTAACTAACACTTTAGCACACGAAGGAATGAATATATAAATACAAATATTGGGACTATATAGATGGATATAAGTTTGTTACCGAACTTTTGTCCAAAAACATAGTTTGTTACCAAACTACTATTACTGAGTAAAAATAAAACTACTCCAATTTTATTATAAGACTTTTTTTAAGTTAAAATTAAAACTAGAGTAACACCTTCATGGTGTGCATCAAGAACAGCAGTGTTTTTTTTGGGTACAATGTTTAGTTTTTTTAAACCAAGCAATACTTGCATCTACTGAGTGGTGACCGCCGTTTGTAACAAGTGCTTGTTCAACCTTTGTTTATCGTCTTAAGATAAGTTGCTTCTACAATAGAAGAATAAGAAGATAAGGATATTATGGATGTTACATGTTCTATTTTCGAAAGATTCATTTTTTACTAATCTATACGGTGTTAAACATTGGTTTATTTTTTTATCTTAAAAATTAAATCTCAAAAAGAAAGTGGAACTTTAATAATTAAAAAAAATAAAATAAAAATTAATCCTGATAAATTTTTTAGTCCATAAAATTTTTTTAATTCACTTTTAGTCTTATTTTGAAAAGTTTATAGTAAAAAATTGATATTTTTAGTCTCTAATAAAAGTTCATATAAAATCAAAATAGAGATTAAAAATGAATAATTTTTTTTAAAGATTAAACTTGAAAGATGATATTTTTATAACAATAAAAAAACATACTTTTGTTTTAGTTTTGTTTATTTAAAAAAAAAAAATGTTATGATTGATTTAGCAAATGTATTTATATGTATTTGAACTTCTAGGTTTAATTTCTTTTCCTGATGTTTTATTTGAGAAACAATACGGTGCTTCCTTGATTTTGTGAATTTTTGTTATGGATATTTAAATAATAATAATATTATGTGTGGTTTTCGTTTTCAGTGTCTTCATCTTTATGTTGCTTTGTGTATTTAACATGGAAATTAGTTTTAGTAGATTAGGTAGTTTTGATTTGTTATGTAGATGTTTAATTTGCGTTTATGTTCATCATTTATGCCTCTTTTTTCTTATTGTTGTTTTCTCTTTTCCTATAATTTCTAAAGTAGGATATGATTGTTCAATTTCTAGTTTCATGTTGTCGATTTTCCTGTATAGGCTTCAATTAACTTTAATGATACCATGAGATGATACGAAATGAGATTGGAAATTAACTTCATCGTTTATGTTGTCGATTTTCTCAACTTGAAGTCACTTTATAGCACAATCAAATAGCTTTAAATTTCTTCTGCAAAATATGCTTATTGTCATCAAATAGTTGGTCCTAATTAACTAACTCCAAAATAGAGTCTACTACTCATAATATGTTTAGTGTCTTAAGTTGATCCAAATTATATCTTCTTTCTTATTTTCTCCAAATCATGTCCTCTTTTTCTATTTTCAAACATATTAGATTAAATAAATAATATACTAATATTAAAAGAGTTATTTATTTCTTATATAAAAGATGCCAAAGAGCAAAGTAAGTTGACCTGATGGAGACCAAATCATCCCCTGGTTGTATAAAATTGACAATACAAATATCAGGCGTAAGCATAGAAAATTGAGAAAGTAAAGATATCATAAACACACTTGGTTCTCAAGCTTTGGTGCCAAACATGTACCCTTGAACAAAAAATTGAGTGTGACAATTAACTTCAAAATATTATCAGAAAACAACAACTTGAAAACAATATCTAACATTTTCCTGTCTATTATCAAATATTTATTGTGTAGACTTCAAGAAATCAAATAATGTTATAGATATATTTGAAAGATGAAGTGAAGAATCAGGCCAAGAGGAAAACATAGATGGCAAACCACGAGGCACTATATACTTATTTATTCTTTGCTTGGAATTGTAAAATCAAAGAGTTAAGTGAATAAAAAAAAACCAAAGGAGGTTCATGACCAAGGAGCACTCAACAAGAACGACTTCCTTATTTCCGATTTCATAACCACACAAAAACATAGTTCATATATCTCAATAATAAATTGCCGCTTAAATGCAAAGGTAACATTTGAATAATAACAACTAGTAATAATTTCTCATGAACTCTCAAGTCTAAACACTAATACTTACTTGAGAAATTTTGAAAACACTTCATATGCACATGTGATTAAATCAAAATATTAAGTGCATAATTAATAATATTAGGAATGAATGTATATTTATGAATATAATAAACAAAGGTAAAGATATAATAATATTTACGAATGAATCTATTATAGGGATGACAATTAGACCCATACCCAGTGGGTACTCGCAAAAAAAACCCACAATATGGGTAGAGTAAAAATCCACATAATGGGTATGGGCATGGGGACGGATAATTACCCGCAAAATCAAACGGGTATGGGTGCGGGTACATGTATTATATATGATTTATATAAATATATGATTTATTTTATAATTGAAACATAAATGTTTGCAAAATTTTTAAGAATCTGATTATGATAAATAGGTAAATAATTGTGATTTTATAACTAATAATTATATCTTATTATGGCGGCGGCATATAAGAAGAAGATGAAGGAAGGGGAAAAAACTGTTCCGGTGTTTTTCTTATTCCTTTTCTCTTTCTTCCTTATTATTATTATTATTATTATTATTATTATTATTATTATTCAAAACTTTCTTTTATTAACTTTACTTTTATTAAAATAAAAAAAAAAATAAATTTAATTATTAAACATCTAGTTAGTAACAAGGATGACATATTTCACTTAAAAATAATAACAATCTAAAATTAATAAAAGAATGTAAATATACTTAATATCCATATCAATAATTTAAATAAATTATTAAGTCAAACACATGAGAAATTATCACACTATAGCAAATACACATGTAGGGAAATTAATCATAATTATTTGTCAATAGGTATTGTAAACACATGCAATACTAAATTAATTCTTTAAAATCTCATTAGATAAATGAAATAATTTATTATTAAATTTGGGGTGTTACAATACTCCCCGTTAAAGAAATTTCGTCCTCGAAACTTGTGAAATTTATGGGGTGAATAATAGACAAATTGATACATAATTAAGCACCATCAAAGAATTCACTTGGTACATGACAATGAATCATTTGAACACATATCACATCTAATGTTTCAATGATTAAAGAAATACCACAATTACTCACTATAATTTATAGAGAAGGGAGAGTTCATAGAATTAGTCAGTAACAACTTACTACTTAAAGTAGGATGAACGAAAAAATTTAAACACATTATAAAGTTCAATTAACTTGTAAAATAATTCTCTATTTGTCTTACTCTCCTAAAAGAACGTTTAAATCCTATAGAGAAACATTAAAAAAAAATTCACACATTTAAGAACTACAAACTGAAATGCATAGCAACTCAATAACATATAATTACTTTAAATCGTGAGCAAATGTACAAAACCATATTGGGAGAGATAAATTATTTTTCACATATTCCTGACACACAACAACTTTGTTTATTTTTTCCTTTTTTCTTTTTAACTAATCAACATTTATAGTGTATGCCGTATGTAATTTATAATTAAAATAATTTAGAACAACATAATTATAACCAAATAAGCAGAGGCAATAAAAAGTCAATGATAAGCATATTGCCTCATGAGAACATACACATAAACATTAAAATAACTCTAATAATATAACGATGGACATTTTGTCTAATTAACCAAAATAAAATCAACAAATATTCATAATAATAATAGTATTATTCTCGCTTATTAGTACTGACAATGGATCGTCGGGTTGATCAATCCCTTCTACTCATGTAGTCAAGTACTCAAGGTATGAGTAACTAAAAATATTGGACCCAAACATAGATGATTAAAAGATTTTTAACGTGGTCGTAGTGTGAGAATACGTCGTCACGTCTCCCACCTCTCTCAACACAGTTAAACTCCTTTTAACTTCACAAGTTTTTTTTTTTAATTAGAAACTAATACATGCACATATATACTTATAAGTTAAAGTTAACTCACTTCTCACGTTATTGCATGGTTAAGATGTGCATAATGGCACGAGTAGAAGTCACATGACGGTAATGAAGTTTCATACTTATGTTGTGCAGGCAATGAATTTTATATACATATTCACCTTGATAAAGAGATCAACAGGTTCAAAATTGACTTCATTTTCCACATTATAACAAAAGAGCATATTGGTTAATGCTGGACAACAAGAATGTATTTATTATAAAATATATGAAAAGTATAAATCTTGATGTATCAACATTCATATAGCAAATTGACACACATGCTTGTTCTATTTTGCAGCATCCAAAGCAAAATTAGAAATTCAAATCATGTATTACATGTGCACTTTCTTTCACAAAGAAATTTAAATCATACGAGAGGTGAAAGAATACAAACTCAGCAAATTGCAAAAGAGGCCACAAACCAACACAACCTTAAATCTTTATCATACTAATATCTACACAATTTAGCAAGAGTTTGAATTTTGGATATTCTCAAAAAGCTAGAAACAACAAAATATTGGATGTTAAAAAAAATAGGACAATCGAGTATACAACAAATTGTTATGGTGTACTAGTCGGTAGTAATAGAAACTATTCAATTTGATAACACTCTTCAAATTTCTTCAAGTCCTTCCCTCTCAAGCCTATTCTATCCTTAGTAGACTACTCTAATATGAAATTAGCAAACTAAAAAGTACTTTTTTTTTTTATTTCAATCGGCATGTCATCCCTTCTATTCACAGATTCACTTATGATGTAACCATTCAACTATTCAAATACTAAGTGTAAAAACATTGTGTACCTCATATTTGACAAGGCACACTGACTATATTCAACTCTAAGGTGAACATTAAAATACTAACTAGTAGCATATGTCAGCCAAATATGAATTTCGTAAGTTTGTGCCAAGACCAACTTAGTAAGAACAAAATAAAATATCATAATTGTATCATATTAAGAAGTAAAAACCAGAGATAGGCAAGCAACATAAAACAAAATGCAACACAACCAAGCTAAACCTAGAAGACTAGTTTCTACAATCATGTTTTAAATGTCACTAAACATTATAATTCATTTCTACTTCAGATGATTCCAAAACCCTTTAAAATGATAAAAGTCAGCCATTTTCCAAATTCCACCTGCCACCATTTTCCAAATTCCATCAGCCAACAACACACCATATCTACTAACTTAAGGCATACAAATTCACTGAGTTGCAATTTAAACAAAAACTAAAATTCACAGCAAAATCAAGAACGAAAAGGCAAAAATAAGAAGCAAAAGAAACCACAAGGAGTAAGGAATCTTTGCAGTTTGCAAAATTTGAAATATATAAAGTAAAAACACACAATCTTTAAACTCAAACATAAAACTTCCATAGTTTCAATTTTCTCTTTGATATATGCACGTTACAACATAGTTTCAAGTCAAAAAGTTCTTAGAAATTTCAAATTTTTTAGTGTCTAAATACTTCACATGAAAAATACTATGATGAACCACCTTTGTGGACATGTGTTTAAAATTCACTTGAATCACTAATGATGATGGCAAGTATAATTATAGATTTCTTTCCAAATGTTACCGCCTAGGCAAGGAAAAGTGAGTATGTCCTTCAAAACTTAACAAACATCAATCAAGTCAACATCTTAGCCATTAAATCATACTTCCAAAGAGTGTAATTCATCATCATTAGAGTTTCAAATGACTTTTAAGCAGTGGTTCACGATAGTAAAATTTCCCTACTAGACATATATATCTAACAAACTTTACAAAACAAAATAATAATAACACAAGAAAATCTCAAATAATCCTAAGCATAAATAAACATAACTAAGAACAAGAATTACTAGTGGATTATCAAAATATTATAATGATAATAATAGTACAAAAGAATAACAAGAATCATCCAGGTAACACAATAAAAATGTAAATAACGAGTAACTATCCACACATAATCAAATAGCAAAGTTACCAGAAACAAATTTAAACATGTATGAACACGCCAAAAATAATCTCTTTTATAAATCAACATGTCTTTAAACTACATTGCAATTTTTAAACTAACTATTTTTATACTTGCAATCTTTAAACTAACTATTTTTAACTACAAATGCACATACTTAATTTGAAACACAACACGACAATTATAACATAAAGATTTCACTTTAACATGACAAAACTCGGTGCTTGTACAACAGAAAAAATGTATGACAATCTATAAAGGGAGCTCGATCCATAAGGAGGAAAAAAATATGCTCTTCTAATAGACACACATTATGGCATTACTTAATTAAAACTCAGGATGATAAAACTATACAATGAATCCCACAAGGCTCAAAAAACAAAATATAGATGGCTGAATATATAATAACTTAAACATAAACTATTAAAATAAAATAAGATAGATTAACAGTCACAATAACAAAGGAAAAGCCATACATTCAAGTATCATCATCAATTTAACCTTCAACAGAACAGTGTCATATTATTTGCCCAATGCAAAATAGCCAAAACAATAGACGTATGAGATTATTTCACAACCAATAGGAGGCTACTAAAAGGAAAAGAAACGGGATTGCATAAAAATTAACAACCCATAAATTGCTAAAACATTGGTTGAATTTTATTGCCTTCATCTTTCTATGCGAATAACAGATCTTTAAAGGCTTGTCAATTGTGATTGGTATTTTATTATCAGACATATGATAGACATCTTTCTATCTAATTATGCCTAAGCTTCACTTATGATACTACATGGCATTTAATGTAAACTAGCAGAAGTATAAGCCAGAAGCTATTCATGATTTCAAATAAATGAAATTTTCACAAAATAACAGAACATAATAACATACATGACAACTATTTTTATACAAATGCAAAACAAGTTAGAATTTTATGTCAATGGTTTGTATAGTTATCTTAACCCTTTTAAGTTTGATTAAATTTCACTAATGCAAATTGGAAACATGTCAAGATGATATAATGTACAATCCGATGAAAGTCACACCACCTAGTGCATGTTCAAGTTAATTTCACAATATTATCACATAACATACAATAGAAGTTCAATAAACACCTAATGAATAACAGTAAAAAGTAACACAATTAAAAAGGACCAAAAAAAAATCAATAGATACCTCGCCCACACGGCTTGATTGGACAGACCTGCTCTGATACCACTAATGTGACACCCTAAACCCAAATTGAAATAAAAAGTAAAATGTACTAGTTTTGAAAGACATTCGCAGCGATTCCAAAATTCAGTATAAAAATTTTCATTTAAACTATAAAGTTCAGGACGTCACATTCACACTTATACTAAATGCTTGCATCAAAATTTCAATTAAAAATCCTTTATTGTCGAATAAAGTTGAGGCTTATTAAATAAAAATTTTTAACATAAAAACACATTCTAAACTTAAAGACAATTAATTTCTACATTCGAATAAAAGACGAAAATAACACAATTAATCGATCGAATTTACAAAAATCTAAATTAATTCACAACTCAACAGAATACAATAGATTACTCCCACCCAGTATCACCTATCAGAGCGTGGATCATCAACCAATAACCTGAAATGACTGCGCTCTCGCAAGCGCCAAACACAAGTAACAAGGGGTGAGCTTCGAAAACATGTAATAGTATAAAATAATTGAGAAGAACTCATAAAATATATTAAACACCATTTCATTTCAAATCACAATCAACAAGAATAATCAAGGTAAAATATTGATACGATCCATAACATCAAGTAAGTAAACACACAAATCAAGTAATGTTATGCATGCTCTTATACTCTAGACTCCTCATCTTTCTTTGGTACCATTCTAACTCTGAAGTACTTGGTTAGGAGGTTTGATACTTTGCCACCACACAAGTGGACGGACAATTCAATTTGGCTGTGCCCTCATAAATCCCCTCAACTCAACCCGAGACACATATACGCGACAGTCGAGGTAAAAGTGTGTTGCATGGTAGCTCCCGACATTTGGGGTGCTACCTCCAAGTCACCTAGGAGTTCCCCACCTGAATACCTCCAAGGTCTAACAATCTTGCCCTAAGGCTCAACGACAGACCGCCACGATCAGGCTCATTCAGTTGTACTTCCCCCAGAATCACTAAGCTTGTCAGGCCCTACCTATATGATGACCAAATAATCTCCACTTCAAAAATTATCAACATCTATGTTCTCCCCTCGTTGGCCTAGGTTACTCACTCCATTAAGAGAACCATCATTGGCACGGGTCGAATTCATCACAATTCAATATGCATTTCGTGATATTCATCAAAGTGGTAACATCATAATTCAACAAGTAATCATCAATGCATATTTTCATAGTCATATATCACATTCAAAATTTATCATCATAATACACAAACTCCAACAATAGATAATTTTCACTCACATATAATAATAATACTAAATCATTCACGCACACTACTTCAATTGAAATTGAATTAATAACAATTCATCGCATTTTATATCATATAACAATATTCAGGTAGATATAAACAAAACATAGAATACATCAAATACACAATTCTACAATAATTCAACTACCACATAATCTTCAAAATTTAAATCAAACAACACCCTATAAAAGTTTCTAACTCGTATTTTAATCTCACCAAATTCAAGTTTTCTCATTAGTCAATTATTACTCAAAGGACTTCAGCCTTATGCAGTCATAAGATATAAGGATCATAATGATTTTCAACAACCAGAGATGTCGACAACACGCAACGAACAACTCCAAAAGCATCGACGAATTTACAGAGTCAATGAAACATGGCTGATAATTTACACGGACTATAAAAACCAATGTTATATAATTAATAAAAATATTAAGAGAATAAACATATTCGAAACGAAGTGAAACAAGTTATCAGAAAAGGCCTCACCGACGTGTTGGAGCACCGACAGGGTCCGACTTCAACTTCCCCGAAACAGACAAACGAGTAGTGCTTCTTGAAGGTTTCGACGAGAGGAATTCAAAAACGATATCACTTTTTCAAGATGGTGAACACGTTGTCCGGAATTCAAGAAAACAGCCGCGACAATGGTGTAAACCCATTTTTTAAAATATAACAGCTGACGATTTCGAGCATAGGTAATGAAAGAGGGTGTTTCGTGGAGTCCATATATGGTCTCGGTTTTGCTTGGTGATAATCGTGATGGCCGAAATCTTGGTCAAAAGTTGGAGGCGTGATTTTTGACAAAGAGGAATATGACGTTTCAATTTGCGATTCAAGTTGAGAATCGAAGAGGAGATCACAATGATCACGAATGTGGTATCAGTTTTCTAAGACAACCATTGTAAAGATCGTGGTCGAGGAGAGAATAAACGAGAGGGAATGGTTATGATGGCGGCATATACGAAGAAGATGTAGGAAGGGGAAAAAATTGTTCCGGTCTTTTTCTTATTCCTATTCTCTTTCTTCCTTATTATTATTATTATTCAAAACTTTTTTTTTTATTAACTTTACTTTTATTAAAATAAAAAAATAAATAAGTTTAATTATTAAACATCTAGTTAGTAATAAGGATGACATATTTCACTTAAAAATAATAACAATCTAAAATTAATAAAAGGATGTAAATATATTTAATATCCATATCAATAATTTAAATAAATTATTAAGTCAAACACATGAGAAATTATCACACTATAGCAAATACACATGTAGGGAAATCAATCATAATCATTTGTCAATATGTATTGTAAACACATGCAATACTAAATTAATTCTTTAAAATCTCATTAGATAAATGAAATAATTTATTATTAAATTTGGGGTGTTACAATACTTGCAATTTTGTATCAATTATCTCAGATAATATTGTCGTATGACTTGCAAGTTGCAACTTCATAAAATATTATTATAGATATTTAAATATGTATTGTAACGAGTTTTCATTTGAAATATTTTGAGTTAGAAAATATTTTGATTTATAATATTTTATAATTGAATTTAAGATATTTGAATAATTTTTAAATTTAATCACAATAATATTATTTATATATCGATTTTTTTTAGTTAAAGTGTGGGTAACGGGCATGGGTACAGGCATTAAGTACCAGAGGGTAAGGGTACGAGTATTAAAGTTGATACCCAAGAGGGTACGGACACGGGTATGAGTATTTTTTTAAATCGCAGGTATGGGGACGGGTACTATAGTACCTTACCAAAACCCTATCCATTGTCATCCCTAAATGTATAATAAATAAGTACGATGGAGGTGGTTAAGTGTTTGGCTCAAGATCTCTTGTTTTCTCTACATTTTTTCTACTGTTTACTCATTTCCTCTCTTCAGTTTTTATTACCTTTGATATGATTTATGGTTTTTATTTATACTCAGAAATTAGGTTAGAATCAATGTTAGATGAGGGAAGATGCCAAATTGCAAAGTTGTGTCATCCACATGATAAACGCAAAACAAATAGAAATATGAAGAAAGTTTTTCTGATTCATACTTTCATATTTAATGTATGTTTGGAACACAAATATGGATAAAAGTAAAAAAAAAAATTGAAAGAAAAGTTGGATTATGCTGGTAGTTGGATTACCCTCGTATGGTGTGTTTGGTTAAGGTGAAATATCAAAGACATATATGTTTGGGGTGAAATATCAAAGACATATATGTTTGGGGTGAAATATCAAAGAAATATATGTTTGGGATTAAAAATGAAAATGACACATAATTATTGAGGTTCGGTGCAATAATTTCCTAAGGCTTCAACAATAACTTTATATTTATTTGTCAATAAACAAGTAAACTATAAGATGTGTCCATCTCTCATAATTTTGTTTTATACTCATTTGAACTCTTTCCCAATTAATCTTAAAAACACTTACTATCATTAGTATGCTTTTCAACAAACTACAAGCCAAAGCTTATATAACTATTTATTCCCTCCAATTAGTTACAACAATAACTAATTAACTCAAATGTCAAATAGAAACCATGGACAACACAATTGAGGCAAACACAACCATAATAATTACGAGAGGAAACACAATTAGAACTAGAGACAAACACAACTGGAATGAGAGAAAATATTTATTTTTTCCTTATTAATAAATGCAAATATAATTTTTTTTATAGACGTGATATTGAAATAAAAGTGTGTTTAAAAAAAGAGAGAAAAATAATAATATTATTGTGCTTGATACAAGTGTCTCATGCTTCTACCTATCTTATATTTAGGTGTGATAAAAAAAATCAAAATTATGTATTTCTTTGTAGAAAATGCAAATGTGTTGGTTGTTTTTTTTTTTAAATATTTTGTTTGTAGATAAGCAAGTTTGCTAAAGAAATGTTTTGAGGAAAGAAAATTATATTACATACAAGAAATTGATTGCAATGAATATGTTTGATTTAAATAATTGTTATAAAAAACGAGTTATAATTATCAAACTGTACAATTTGTTTGCAAACAACTCAAATTTTAAAAAATATCACATCTAATCAATCATTTAAAAATAAATTTTTATTAATTAATTTGTATGTAAAAATTAGTTTTAAAACTATCAAGTTATTATAACTTGTATCATACCAACTCAAATATTAAAAAAAAATCACATCTAATTAATCTTTGAATATTTAATTATATATATATATATATTTTTTTTTTGTAAGAATTAAAATTTGATGCTAAATATTAAACCATTGTTTTAGTCCAAATGCAGAAGTTTCAATCTAGAGGTTGCACTTCTAGCCCAGACAGCTGTTCCAGACCAGAGACAACAGTTATAGTCAAGAGGCAGAAGTTCTAGGTCCGAGGCAGAAGTCCAGAGGCAGCAGTTCAACGTAAAGACAATAATTAAATAAAAATCAATCTCAATTAAATCAGTCATAACTAAATCACTCTCAATTAAACTTGTTACAAACCAGTCTCAAATTAAAACAAATAAATGAGACTAGAATAAACACAAATTAAACTACTTTGATATTAAACTATAATAAACACAAATATGCAATTTATGTTCGTTTTTTCTTGAATCCATTACAAATAACACATCAGCATAATAAGATAACAATTATTGTTCTTCAATTTTATGACTTAGTTCTTCTTTTTTGATTATATTTCTATTTTTGGGTTCATAAATTTTTTTCTTTATTTTATTTTTAAAAACTATAAAAGTATTATAATGGTATTACCTATTTACTAATGAGTAAAATTGCAAAAAATATGACTTACACATCAAGCTCATTAATTGTCACATCCTCAAATTCAAGAGTCAAATTTTAAAGTTGGACAAAAGGTTGGAATTTTAAAAAACAGGGCTACCAAAATTACGAAAAAAATGGAGACTAAAATTGTAGACTCGATACATTCAATCATATTTTTTAGTTATTGTAAAAATTACATTTTTTATTATATTATTTTTGGGCTAAATGTAAATTGAAACACTTCATAATATAAGGGTTCAAAATTGGAGTGAGTGAATGATGAATGTTTTTAGGTTTAATAACAATAATTACGAAATGTTATACTTAAACATTTTGTTACTTTTTTTTGTTTTTTGTTAATAAATTAATCGAATAAAATTAGGATATCACATCTACTAATGTTAATGGTATTATAGTTCAATATAAAAAAATATATCGTATTAGAGTTTATGCGAGTGTATTGGTAAAATCTTAAATCTCTTATTAAAAAAAGATAAGGTATAAAATAAAGTATAAAAATATACAAATTAGATCTAATATTAAATTTTAGGTTGTTTATCACCCACCAAATTATCAACGCGTTAAGTTCAATAATGTTAAACTGGAGAAAGTATATTAAGCAAAATCACCCGTTGAAAATAAAGATTAATATTTCCTAATCGTTTTGTTTGTGAACTACTTGATAAAAATGTCTCAAAAATTAATTCATTATACATAGTAATGAAAATATTGTACATTTGTTAGAATAAAAACAACTTTACCATTATCTTGAATATATTATTTAGTTCACTTTTATACCAAGCATTACTTCGGAGTTGTGACTGCTTTTAACATGTGTTTGTTTAACGAATTTTGTGTCTGAGATAATTTATTTCAACAATTGAAGAATAAAACGGAGTTGTGACAAATTTTATGTATCTTTTTTTTATTCTTCTTTTAATATTGTAAAAAATTTTAATAACAAGAGAAATAATAAAAGAAGTTCTTGTGTAAATTTTTTACCATAAACGAGTGACAAATACTTGCGAAGGAGAATGCAAAGGACCAATTGCTTGGGGTTTTTAAGTTTATTTTTCATGTATGTTTTTCAATTATTTCTCGAGATTTTGTATTATCTGTAATTACATGAATTTCTATATTTGCACATTAATTCATGTATCTTTTAAAAGACAACTACCGTATGTACGAGTTCCGAATGAATTGTTGGGAAATAAAGTTTTCTCGTTCATATTACAATATATTATACTCATGAATATAAACACTCTTTCAACCCTTACCTTATTTAGACGTTTTCTCAAACACAGAAATCAATGAAAGTTTTCAACCGCAACTGTAGACCAACAAGGTACAGCGAGTGAATTCGAATAAACAACGAATTTAAAAAATCATTGAGATGCGATTGAAAAAATATGCAGATCATAAAAATAGTTGTTAAATAATTATAAATAATTTTTAGGGAGTCAAAGTGGAGTCAAAACGATGACAAAAACTGTAAAAAAAAGTCTCACCGACTCGTCGGAGTGCCAAAAGGGTTCGACTTCAACTTCAACGAAAAATGCAAATGAGTAGTTCTTCTTGAAAGTTTCGACGAAAGAAATCCAAATATGATACAATTTTTTTGAGATGACAAACGTGGTGATCAGATTTGCCCAAAAATAGCTCGCCCAACGAAAGAAACGCATTTGTTTTTATGAAACAAATCCACGATTGATAAAATTGACACCAAAAATGGATTTAGTGGCCAATTTTGTGTGGACAAAGATTATGATCGATTCAAACAAAAAATAATTGGTGGAAACGAAATTGAGAGAAAAATTGTTTCGCGGCCATTAGCACGACTTTCAATTTATATATTTTTAATTGCAATATGAGTGGTGTAGATACAAAAATGTAGAGGTACAAGAATAAAACTGTAAGTCCCAACACAAGATAGTAAAGTCTGAGGCAGGAGGTGTAGGAAATAAAAAACCAACCAATAATAGCTCAAATTAATATGCAGAAGTAAAAAAATAAGGCTATTAAGAGTCGTCTGGTCCAAAATTTATTTTCTAGTATTTCTAAAATCTTTAATAAATATTTTATTTTACTTATCCACACTAGAAACGTTTTCTCCAAAACACTCATTCTAACATAATATTATTTTTTCTTAATATAGATAAATCTAATTTTAGTCAAAACTCTCATACTCAAAATAGTAACTATAATTATTACTATAATATATTGTTCAAAATAATAATATAAAAATACAACATCTTTATAGATTAGTCGAAATGATAAAATAAATAAATATAACATCAACAATTTATATTAATTACTAAATCAAAATGAATATGTAAAAATCATCATATTATAACAACTGTATAGAAATAAAGAAAATCAATATCAATATTACTAATATCTCAAGATAATTATTTATAAAATAATTAAATAAAATAAGATAAATTTAAAAATAATTAAATATGATTGTGTGCACACTTAACATTAGTAAGCATACAAGAAAGTATCAAATTAACTACAAACACACGTATGCACGTAAAATCACCTAAAATCTTATACTTTAAAATGTTGACACTAAAATACTATTATTTTTAGAAAAATATATTAAATATTAAAATTTAATATTTGATATTTATATCATTCATTTAGTCTAACATGTACAAAATTAAAACATCATATAAAGAAACTAAATGAGATTAAAGAAGCGAATCTGTTATAAAAATAAAAATGATCACGTACATAAGTTTACATAAACGGTTATACATGGTATGTAAAACATCAATTATTATTATCATTCATTCACCCAATCATGCAATGATTATAGTGTATGTTTTATTTTTACAACTAATAATATGTTGGCCTTCTCCATGACCCGTACCCTTTCCCTTCATTTTTTTCTTTCATTTTATTTTCCTTCAAAAGATTTTATATCCATGGAATGGGATTTTGGCCCATTGCTATTGCCCTCCACCCATACCATTTTCCTTTCCATTATCATTGCCCTTGACTTTGCTATCCTTTTATTCCACTTTTCTTCCCTTGCCGCTTTCTTTGCCAAAGTTTTTCCTTCAGCTTTGCTTTCTTTGCCAAAGCTATTTTCTTCTGCTTTGCTTCCTTTGCCAAAGCTATTTTCTTCTGCTTTGCTTCCTTTGCCAAAGCTATTTCCTTCTGCTTTGCTTCCTTTGCCAAAGCTATTTTCTTCTGCTTTGCTTCCTTTGCTAAAGCTATTTCCTTCTGCTTTGCTTCCTTTGCCAAAGCTATTTCCTTCTGCTTTGCTTCCTTTGCCAAAGCTATTTCCTTCTGCTTTGCTTCCTTTTCCAAAGCTATTTCCTTATGTTTTGCTTCCTTTGCCAAAGCTATTTCCTTCTGCTTTGCTTCCTTTGCCAAAGCTATTTCCTTCTGCTTTAATTTCTTTTCCAAAGCTCTTTCCTTTTGCTCTTCCATCATCTTTACAGGAGCTATTTCCTTCTGCTCTTCCATCATCTTTCGAGCTATTTCCTCCTGCTTTTCCATCATCTTTGCATGAGCTATTTCCTTCTGCACTTCCTTAATCTTTGCTTGAGCTATTGCCCATGCCCTTGCACGAGCCATCTCTGGATCCTTTTCTCGCTCCTTCATTTCTTCCTCTTCCATCATCCTTTTAGTTAAATTACCAAAGTCATTATATTGATCAAAAGATTCTATGTCTATGGGTTTTCGCCCACCATCAAGCTTATCTACCAAAACATTTTTCTTTGACTCTTTTGTATATTGTTTACCTTCTTTTAATGTCTCTGTTGCAACAACAGATAAAAGAAACAATGCACAAAGGAAACACAAATTAAAAGCTTTTATTTTCATCACTACAATTTCTAAGAATTTAATTGTTGTAAAATATATGAATATACTCGGCAAGATAAATAGGTATGAAAATCAAAAGTAGATTTATTAAATAATATATTATTTAATTGGCTTTCGAGAATGTTGAACCATTGAAGGGTTATTGAGGTAGGTAAAGTGATTAAACTTTGACTACTACGAGGTTGCTTGATAATTTCTTTAATAATAAACATAATTCTAGACTTTTGGTAAACATAATTATCATACGTTGTCAATAAAAAATAGTTATTGACACGATAAAAAAAAAATTACTCTTTTAAATTTTTCTCAATTTCCTTTTATGTCTATAGGTTTTATTTATTTATTTTTGATTTAGTCAATAAATTTATCTCATTAGCCACCTTAACTTTTAAGTTATAATCCACTTACGTAAATGTTATTTTTTAAAAGTTCCTTTAAAAAAGAATAATGTGGCAAATTAAAATTGATAAAATTGAGTTAAGAGTTTCAAAAATATTATCTTTCAAGTTATATGTTATGATAAAAATGAGTCATGATCGATAAAATTGAAACCAAAAATAGATTCGGAGGTCGATTTTGTGTGGGACAGTGGTTGAGATTGATTTAAATAACAAAGAATTGTTGGGAGTGAATTTGAGAGAAAAAGGTTTTCTGTGTTGGTTAATATGTCCTCTATTAACAGATTATATGAAACGAATTTACAAATTTTACAAACTAATTAACCAGGTTCACATATACAGTTTCCAAGTATTGAAATTAATATCGAAGCCAACGTGATCAATATTATTCCAATTCAACAGTTATGAATTCAAGGTCTTAACAAGATAAAGATTCACATACAAACATTTAAGAACGTATATTCAAGATTAATCTAAAGAGATAAGGGAAAGAAAATTGGACACCAAGATTTATACTGGTTCAGCCGTCAATATGACAGCCTACATCCAGTCCCGAAATCGAACCGATTTCAGTCTTTTTCCAATAGAATCGTCTAGAATGTGTTTTACAGATTGTCCAGCTCACACGGCCTATCTACCCAAAACCTAACTCTCTTGATTCTGTTGCGCACCCACCGTATCCCTCGAGCTAATCAGCAAGCTCTCCCAAGATGACGATGAAGCTTCTTCTTGATGAACACTTTCATCAACGAAGATAGCTACCAGTTTCTATACTGGGTTTTTACAAAACTTTCTTTACAAAAAGTTGTTTATAGAGATGACAAAAAGATCAAGGATCCACAATAAAGGCGACTCAATCAATCTATGAAATGCACACCATAAGAATTTGCCAAGATAGTGTTTAGTGTGTTTTCAAGTCTTTTTCTCAAAGTACTTTTTCAGAATCTCTGGGTTATGAAAAAGTGTATTCAAAGTTGTACAAAGGTTTTCAAAGGTTATCAAAAGTTATGAAAGGTTATCTCAATGTTATGAGAAAAAAAGATTTGAGTCAGCTTTTATATGTTAAGAAAAACAGCAGTACAATCGATTCATCAATCGATTGTATAAAGGTTTAAATACGTTTTAATCGATTGCCCAATCGATTATCGGGTTTCTTGTTTTTCTTGGTTCTTGAAAATACATGAATGAATCGATGTGTCAATCGATTCTTTTAATGCTTAAATCAGAAACAGAAGCAAGTTCATGTTTGAATCGATTGGGTAATCGATTAGAAGTGTTTTGTTCCAACAACGAGATCAAAACAATCGATTACTCATTCGACTCATATTTATTCTCAAAATCGATTTGGCATTTTGGCTGTAACTCAAATAATTACTCCAATCGATTTGTCAATCGATTGGACTGATCACAGTGACTCCAGTATTTTGCTCCAATCGATTCGTCAATCGATTTGCCTGGTCACAGTGATTCAGCTGTTTTATTTCAATCGATTTACTAATCGATTCACATAGTTACAGTGGCTAAGCATTTAGTTGAAAATCAATGTGCCAATCGATTTGGAACTTGTGTCTGATATAGGATTAAACATTTTAATTTTCACAATCGATTACCTAATCGATTAGTCTATATTTTGCAAGTTAAGAAACAAATTTCAATTGATGTCTCAATCGATTTGATTGATCACAGAGGCAAAGACTGATAAAAACTTTTTGCACAATCGATTTGCCAATCAATTGGTTTAGTAAGTAGTTGTCTCTGTGACTTAACAATTCGATTTATCAATTGATGTCTCAATCAATTGGTTGATTACAGAGGCCAAGTCTGATGAAAAATAGTTTTCTGAATCGATTTGCCAATCGATTTGCAAAGTGTTGGCTTGGCTCTGTAAGTTACAAAATCGATTTTTCAATTGAATTGCTAATCGATTGTCCAATCGATTGATTTACACCCAGAGTTCAGGTTTCACTGATATCCTTTAAGTAATCGATTTTCCAATCGATTTACTTAGTGCAAACTTTAATTCTGAGTCAAACATTCGATTGCACAATGGATGTATCAATAGACTTGCAAACCGATTTGTTTACCTGTTATTTTTAAGATTTCATTTTTTAACTTGGCAAATACTTAAGCATGAAATCACATTGATAAGTCTAATAACTAACTACTACAAGCACTAATGACACTAGACTGAATTGCATCTTTCTCCAGCACATTCTCTACTTTTTGCTTGATTCTTTGTGTTCCAAGCTTGTGTCCAAGTGTATAGTGTTTGCTTGTTTTTTCTGAAATGTAACTCGGTTCAAACTGTTAGTTTTATCAAATGATGCATGAACATTGTATGTTTGTTAATTATGTCAAAATCATGATTAGGAGGACTCATGTCTAACATTCTGCAATTTGGTTGCCATTAATCTGATTTTTAATTTTTATTTTTTTAATTGCAGAAATAGGGGTTGCAGATAGCAGATGTATAGGAAAAAGTAAAACTGTAGGACCCAACACAAGGTAGTAAAGTCTGAGGCAGAAATAGGAGTGTAATGAGCAACTCGCAGCATAGCATTCTACCTTGCACATCCACATTTAAACCTGTCACCCCCCAAACAACGTGAAAAATACAATTTTTCCCTTCAACCTTTTTAATTTTTCATTTTTTCACCGCTCATTCTAGAATTTTCGGAAGTTTCGACATGTCAATTTCTAAAATTTTTGAGACTTTAGAACAATTCGAAAATAGAAAATTCCAAAATTTCTGAAACTTTCAAACAATTCAAAACTTTTAAACTTTTCAGATTTAGAAACTTTCGAAACATTCCAAATTTTCGAAACGTAATCCTTATTTTAAAAATTTCCAAATTTGGAAACTTTCGAAACTTTGCAAATTTTAAAAATGTAATCCTTATTTCGAAAATTTTAAAATTCAGAAAATTTCAAATTTTGAAACTTTCGAAACTATCAATTTTGAAACTTATGATAAATGGTTAAAAGGGTAAAATTGTATTTCCATGTGTCTTGAGGGGTGACAAGTTTAGGTATGGGGGTGCAGGGTAGAATTGTCCTCGCAGCAAGTGAATAAAAGTCCAACAAGTAATAGTGCAAATTAATATGCAGAAGTAGAAATTAAGGGTGTAAACAGTTGTCTGGTCCAAAATTCATTTTCTAGTATTTCTAAAAGACATTAATAAATAATTTATTTTATTTATCAACGCTAGAAACGTTTTCTCCAAAACACTCATTTTAACATTATATTATTTTTCCTTAACATAGATAAATCTAATTTTAATCATAACTGTGATGATCACAATAATAACTATAGTTATTACTATAATATTTTTCAAAGTAATCACATAAAATACATCATCTTTAAAGAATAGTCGAAATGATCAAATAAATAATTATAACATCAACAATTTATAATAATTACTAAATCAAAATAAATATTTTATTTTATTATTTAATTTATTAATAATATTTTGTTTTTTAAAATTTGATAATTATTTTTATTTTATAAAATAAACAATTTTATAATTGTAAAAAATAGAAGAAACAAAATTTATAAGCCTAATACATAGTCGCATTCTCAGAAAATTTTCGGTATTTAAAACCAATACCGGATATTTCAAATTTCTGGGTGGTACCAGAAAATTTCAAAAATGAAATTTCTGGTATTGATTTATAACTGCCGAAAATTTCATTCATCTTAAAATTTTTGGTAAAAAAAATAAAAAATTCAAGAGCAATGACTTTTCCGAAAAATACAACTTGTGGAGGCATGAGAGATTTTTTTGATTTTTACATTTTTACTAAAAGTATTTTAGACATTTCAAACATAAAATTTTTAAATGAAAAATTATAAGATTAATTGAGGAGTACAAAAGATAACTTTTTTTTTCAGGATTGTTCAATTCAAGAATAGATTATGCAACGTGTAATTTACAAAAAAAAAATTAAATGTACATTATTAAAAAAAAAATCTTAAGCGTTTTTTTCTCTCTATAAATAGTATAAGTCTATATTTGACTCCCTCGTGTATAAATCACATGTTAAAACTAAAGGTTGAAGTACCACTAATATTGCAGAAATAGATAAAATAAAATATATAAATATAAATATTGGGACTATATAGATGGATATAAGTTTGTTACCGAACTTTTGTCCAAAAACATAGTTTGTTACCAAACTACTATTACTGAGTAAAAATAAAACTACTCCAATTTTATTATAAGACTTTTTTTAAGTTAAAATTAAAACTAGAGTAACACCTTCATGGTGTGCATCAAGAACAACAGTGTAGGGCACTCAACACTTTTCAATCAGATACAAATTAAAATTATTAATATTTAAGAAATATGAATGGCTAACTGATAACATCATCACGAACTTGAGAAGTAGAAAGTGAGATAATTCTATTCTTCACCTTATCTAAAGATTCCAATGTTGTGTCAAAAGTTGTAGGAATAATTGATACTTGTCCAGGATTTTGACTATTGAACACTGAGAACACAATAGCTTCTTCAAAACCTTGATTTAGAATGTAATGGAACAAACCTTTAGGGAAAACACAAACATCACCAACTTTGAGAACATTTTGAAAAACTTGGTTTTGTGTATCAATAAATCCAGCTATTAATACACCTTTTGTAACAAATATAATTTCACTAGCTCTAGGATGATAATGAAAATTTACTAATCCATCTTTATCAATGTTGATTCTTCCAATTGATAATCCAAGAGTATTCAATCCTGGAAATGCAGCAGCATTGACGAGTTTTACGGATGCGCCGAAAATGTCGGTCGAACTAGGTTTACTTAACTCCATTGTCTTGAAATCTTGAGCTGTTACATTATTTGGATTTTTACAAGGTAGACCATTGATGAATGTTGTTTGTTTATTTGGTGAAATTGATGGACATGTGTCTTGTAGGTTATCACAATTTACTAAGACAACAAAGAAGAACACAAAGAAAATGTAGTAAACAAAGGATTTCATTTTGAATATTTTCTACTAGGGTACTATTTCTTGCACTTTATTTTGTTGGCTGAATAAATTATTCAATTCAATTCATATTCAAATATATATATAATACAATTAAGTTCTTGCAATTTGAGACTATATGTTAATGTGGATTGTAAGTAATGATATTATAGTCTTGGAGTTCACTTCTGGATTTGAAGTATAATGTAAGAAGTGTTTGCTTGAAACAAAGGAAACATTTGATTCATTGAGTTATTTTTCAACATGTCCTCCTATAGTTAAATTCCACTTTTGGTTATCATTTTCATTGGTCAAATTTAAGTAAGTTATGATGTCAAATTTAAGGCTATGTTTCTATTTTGGATAGAGCTATATAGTTAACTACAAGTTTTAATCTTTTTAAAAAAGGAAAGTAAACTCTTATTATATTAATCTTAGTAAAAGTAAAGTGCAATTAACATTATTAAAAAGTTAAAGGGTATCCATTAGAATCTTTTTATGGTAAAGTATTTTTAACATTGACAATCGTAGAATACATTTGGTGTATAATAAAGAATTTGTGTACTACGCAAACAGTAAGATGGTGACAGTATAACAAAAATGTCTACACTTTATTCGATCAGGATTCCAATACTTGTGCTGTGAAGTTGAATTTTGTTCTTTAAGAAAATTATAAAGAAGGGTGAAGAATATTGTTAGATATATTTGGAGATATTTATGTTTGGTTCAATTGTTAGAAATAAGAATTCTCGGTGACTTATATATTTAATATTTTAAAATTTTAGATTGAGATGTGTAAAAATCTCTCATAAAAAATGATTAGTTTGATAAAGTCTTCTTGCGTGGTTTGATTAGTGGTATTAGAGTTTAATATAAAAAAAACTTAATAATATATTAGAGTCGATGAGAGTGTAATCTTAAAATCTAAAGTCTCTTATTTAAAATAAAAATAAGATCTAAAAAAAGTATAAAAAGAGACAAATTAGATCTAATATTAAATTTTAGGCTATTTGTGCAGACCACCCACCAAATTAAATGTGAAAGGTATTAAACACAACTTAATATTACCTAGTCATTTTGTTTTGTCTATAATGAACCACTTATAAAAATGTCCCAGAAAATAATTCAATACATTTGGAATGAAACCATTGTACATTGATTTGTGAGCCATAAAGACAGCTAAGCAGATTGCCACGTTTAGTATGGAGGAATCAAAGGCAATTTTGGTGCATACGTTTTTGTTTTTTTGTTTCTTTTTTTGGTACAGATTAGTTCATTTCTGACCGTTTTTAACAAGTGCTTGTTCAACATTTATTTATCGTCTAAGAGAAGTTGCTTCTACAATAGAAGAATAAGAAGATAAGAATATTATGGATGTTACATGTTCTATTTTCGAAAGATTCATTTTTTACTAATCTATACGGTGTTAAACATTGGTTTATTTTTTTTTATCTTAAAAATTAAATCTAAAAAAAAGTGGAACTTTAATAATTAAAAAAATAAAATAAAAATTAATCCTTATAAAAAATTATCAATTTTTAGTCCATAATTTTTTTTTTAATTCACTGTTAGTCTTATTTTGAAAAGTTTATAGTAAAAAATTGATATTTTTATTTTCTAATAAAAGTTCATATAAAATCAAAATAAAAATTAAAAGTGAATAAGTTTTTTT